>JAMPIV010013558.1:0-213943 GCA_024509875.1 Oreohelix idahoensis
ATCTACCAGTGCCCTATATTGTTGGCCCTGTATAGACATGATGCAGGAACTGGGGTCCGGATGTATTTTAGTTCCATCATGCAACATTTCTTCATATTGTATTTTACTGGATGGGCCCACTTGACAATTTCTGTTAGGTGTTGTTTCTTTTGTTTTGGACCAGTTTCTGTGATTGTTGCCCTCACTAACGGTCCTGTTTAGTGAGTGGCGCGGCCGTTTCCCTGACGCATGAGGGGTTGAGGTGCGCCTCTGGTATACTGATTTCTGGTGTAATCACGTGGGGGTGGTGCGGGTTGTTGTGGTTGGTAACCTCCTCTTCTGAATGGTGCATGATTGTAATTTGCTCTACAGGACTTGTAACCATGTCCGAGCCTACCGCATGTAAAGCATCCGTTTGTATTGACATTATTGACGTCGTTTTGCCTCTGTGTGGGGGGTCTATAATTGCGGGGCCTATCATCTCGTTGTCGTGGGCGAGTCCATTGCCTCCTGGTATGGTCAACTTCCATAGGCTCATGCTCATCATAGTCCCTATATTCTGGTCCGGGTTCCCTACCTGCTCTTTGTTGGGACCTTCGGTGAAGATTTTCCTCCTGTATTGCTGCTTGGATTGTTTCAGCAATAGTCTTGGTGTCTTTTCTAATAAGATGCCTTCTGATATTTTCCGCTCTAAGGCCATCGGCAAATATCCCCACTAACTGTATTTCTACATCAGGTGTGGTAGGGATTTCTCCGCAAAATGCCTCTTCTGCCATATTGAGGAATCGATCTCCAAAAAGTTGTACCGATTCATCTCTTTCCTGTTTCATGCTTCTAAGGACTGACCAAGCATGCATTTTGTCTATGATTTCCCCATATCTCTGGGTGAGCTCTTTTTTTAGGGACTCGTAGGTTTCTGTGGGGTACTGCTGGGACCTCCTTCTTAAAAAATCAGTCACGTACGAATCAGAACCTAACAGAGCGATTTTCTTTTTCTCTTCATCCGTTATTGCCTCTGCTAGTGTCGCAAATTTTTCCATGTCGGACAACCATCTTCTGAATTTTTTCTTGTTGCCATCGAACGGCTGAACAATGGATCTAACCTGTGTGAATTTCGCGTAGTTGTCATTTTTCTGTAGGGTTTCAGTAATTTGCCGTAGCGCTATTATTGTTGGTCCTTCCATATTTTGTCTGTCCTGGGGCTGCAGTGGTTGTGTATTTACGGGTTGGTTCTGTGGTTGTTGTTGTTGTTGTTCCACACCCAGCTGTTGAAAATTTTGTAGTAAATCGTCCATGGTCTATGATCTCTAGTTATTCGCTTTATCAAAGAGAAGTGTTCACGGGCACCATATTACCTTCATGTAACCGGGGGCAGGTGTTCCTTAGGACTGGAACGGCACCATATTACATCATGTGGCAGTGCCGGTATATGCAGTATTTTCAGTTTACTTTACAGACAGCAGATGTTTGACTGGCCTAATCACCAGAGATTTAGATTTCTCTCTTAAATTTGTGTTACCAGGTTCGATTTTCTTCTCTTAGGTGTTGATGTAGCGAATTTAATTGAAATGGATAGATTTCTTATCTAGATCTCAAAACTGTAGTAATTCACCTTTTCAACAGCGTTCGATTTCATGCAAAACTTTTAATATCTTTCAGCATGAAACTTAAAATTTCAACAAAGTCTGGAATTCAGAACATTTTTACAATAATAAGTATAATAAAATTCTATCATCTCATCAGATGCTTTCATCGATGCAAAAATCCCTTTTTTGCATCCTTGTCTCGTAGGCCTACTCAATTGTCAAATATGGCGAACCTTCTCATTCCACCGTGTTCCTTCTTTTAAGTTACAGTCTTATTTTAGGTTCGACGACATTTACCCATCTCCTCAGATTTGTCCTTGATTTCTTTATAATCATAAGCATTCCTTGAGTTAAATGCTTTCCAACACAAGAATATTTTCTACTCTACATGGTTTGAGGTGTAAGACTATTTTTTGCAAATTGACTCAAATCCTCGAACCTAGTTCTGCTGCGACTAAGGTTGGGAGCTCTATTCAAAATACATATTTAACGATTGTCACTACTTACGCCAGTAAGAAATATATATATATATAACCACTCAATGTCCTGAAATACACATTTTATAAGAAATGTTGAAGTTTGATTTTCTCAAACTAGGAAATATGTAGAGCTGGACCAGATACGACCTCTTGAGTTGCGCTCTTTCATTCTACTGCTAAAATGGCGTCGTTGTTCCACTTTCCCCGGGGTAAATCTGAGCTATCCGATTGGTCAGGGGAAATCACCCAATTATTAGAAATGGCGTGTAGAAGCGACTCTACCCTAAATATGTGACACTATTTATTATTTTCTGTTTCTCATAAAATATAAAATTATGGGGTGGTCTGTGCTTCCTCTGTCTTGTAAGAATATAGTCTGTTTCCAAAGGAACAACTATGTACACGGCCACACAGACACATTTACTTACCTAGGATGCATAGTAACACGTGACGGCGGAACAAGCAAGGACATTAACAACAGATTGAATAAAGCGAGAACAGCCTTTGCTATTCTCAACAACATTTGGAAGTCTTCCCAGTACAGCACAAACACCAAATTGAGACTGTATGAGAGCTGTGTACTTTCTGTGCTTCTCTATGGTGCGGAATGTTGGAGAGTAACAGAGAAGGAAATGTCGAAACTGTCCTCCTTCCACACAATCTGCCTGAGGAAAATTCTCCCGAATCTTTTGGCCAAACACCATCTTCAACCAAGAACTACTTATTCGGAGTAACCAGGAGGACATGCATACCATCATAGCTGGCAGACGCTGGAGTTGGGTTGGCCACGTCCTAAGAAGGAACCCTGATGCCATCACAAGAACAGCTATGCTATGGACCCCCGAGGGAAAGCGAAAGAGAGGCCGACCAAAAACAACTTGGCGGAAAACTGTGGAAGCCGAGATGCAAAAAATGAACCAGAGTTGGGGCATTGTACGAAGGATGGCCGCCGACCGAGCAAGGTGGAATCAATTTGTTGCTGCGCTACAGGACGCCACTTGGCGTGATGGCCGCTGACTGCTTTGACGGTTGGCGGTTATGGATCAATGAAGAAGAAGAAGAAGACAGTTACACTGATCGGTAGTTCCTATCTTTAGCTTGTTGAATAGATGGTATCTCAATCTGTTGTGGCCAGTGCGGAGTCTGAAGATTACCAATTATTCTCTTCTATTGAGCTGGTGGTAAGCATCATTCTGTGTGTGACCTGGATGTTCTACATTCCATTTGTTTCTGTATCTCATTCTGATAAAACTCTTTGTCTCCTCAAAAGTTATGCTTCCATCAGGCTGAGGTAGATGTAAACCTTCTTTTGCCATTCTGTCAGTCTCTTCATTGCCGGTGATGTTACAATGAGATGGGATCCATTGGATCACAACACTTTTGAATCGTTGACAAAGTTTGTGGAGCACTATTCTGAGGTCATCCAGGTCTGCATTATTTTGGCTTTTCAACGTTGCAATTATTGACTGTGCATCGGTAAAGGAAGCAACGTGTCTCTCTGTGCTTTCTTCTGTCAATATAACATCTGCTGCAGTTTTCAAGGCCTCTGCTTCTGCTCTGAAGTTACTTGAGAATTGTCCTATCGCCACTGACAGCTTTTTTTCTGCATGTGAGTTGGAGATTCTTCTTACCTGTTTCATCGTTTCTATGTACACCTCATGAACGTTGGTATTGAAACTTCTGGTTTTTGTTTCTGATTAAATCTGCTTTCTTGTTTATTTATTGGTACTTTTTTCTGTTCTTTGTCTTGTTGATAGTTTCTGTTCTTTATCCTTACTTTGTGCTTACTTTTACTAATTTCCCAGCACTTCTCCGTCTGCCTCATTCCATATGTCTTTGATCTGTTGCCATTGGTCTTCTGTATTTGCTATACCTTCCAGCTGTTCGAGGACTTGGTATTAGTTGGATATTGTAATCGTACATTCATATACACTTCTGTTGCGGAAAGTTGAACACTCGGCTTTTGTCTTGAAGGTTGTTGGATAGTTGTTGGAAATGGGGATCCGGTGATGATAGTTTAAACCAAAAAAACAAAATTTTCAAATGATGCCTGTCGTGGTTGAGTAAAGTTGTTAAGGAACTTTTCCTTCTGGCTCCAGTATGTTGAATGATGTCTAGGGATATTGTATTAATGTTCTGAAATGTAATCACCAAAATTCTGGCCACAGTTTTTCTATTCGTAATCGAACTGTTCTTTGTGTTCTAAGTCTTTTCATCTGACTAACTGTCATCAAATATTAACTGGTTATATCTCTACAAACTCATGCTTCCAACTGGAAATCATTTCTCGAAAACTTCTGTGTTTAAACGACTTTCACTTTATTCAACACAGGAACTTATATGAGCGACACATTGCTCTTAATACAATTTGACAGTTTCATTTAAGTCATCGATTCTGGCATTTCATAAATTATTTCTGCATGAGTCCATGCTTCTTCAAAATTCTTTAGGCTATCAAGACTTATCTTTCTTATAGTGCTTCCATAGCATAATTATTATTTCCTTCATACATTTTATTCTTAGGAATTCCACTGGACATATTTTGTCTTCTTTCCATATACATAGTATTTCACTTCGGTGCCTTCCTGCACATCTTCTTTTAGTCGGCAATCATACATATTTTCTTTGGGCGTCCATACCCTTCCATGACGGTTACGATACCCTTGATCTGTTCAAATATCTCTGGTGGCTATACTAGCCTAAATCTTACCCGAATCTCATAACTCCTGACGAGATGGGTTTATTCCCAATTGAATTAGAATCACACTAGATTTCTGCTTCAAATCTACATCTAATATAAACACTTTTAAAGTAGACTCAACTACACTGCTATAAGTGGACCTTGCCACACAAGCCGACGCTATGGAATCATGTCACTATGTCTTCTACGTCATTTTACGCTACTTCGTAGTCATAGTTAATGATCGCATTTATTTTGTGTTTGGTGATTGTACAACATGGTGCAAAGCGATCTCTCTCCAACTCCACTTTAACATAATCGCTATGCCCCATGATGTGCACTCAACATTACCCCCTCGTCCCGCGTGCGTTTACCTCGGGTGGACGCTGAATAGAATATTAAGTAAACACTAATTAATCCCCATCAAAACCGATTAATTTCGATTAAGAACGATTAATTTCGATTAAAGACCAATTAACTGCGATCAAACCCAATCAATTTCGATTAAATAATTGAAAGTGCAAATAAAATGTCACTAAAAGTTATAAGTGATGAAAATAAATACACTAATTATTGTCTATAAAGTTTGTCTCACTTTCCTGAAATAGAATTCATTATGTCAATATGTATACTATCACATAGTTTATATGCGAGTGAGTCTATGTTTTCACTGTGAATGCAATAGAACCTCTGCACATTCTGTACAGTAAAGTAAATGTCAACACTCGGAATAATGTCACTATTCCAGTTCCTTTAGGTTATATTCATAGGAACCATGGAATATTAAGTCAACTATTTAAATGTCCACTTCTGTACAGTAACTAGTCAGCGTGAATAGTCATAACACTTTTGTATTTGTAATTAATATGACAATCTGTTCATCTTCTCCAATTTTTTTGGATGACTGTGCATGATCTGACATTCTATTAGGATACCTAGTTTTAGTTATTTTCATCAGACCCTCTGGACAGCAGATCCGCTAGCCAATTATCGAATCCACGAATTGGTTGGATGTCGAAATGAAATTCCTGCAGCAATAAGAACCATCGGTGTAATCTTGGGTTGTTGTATGTCTTGGTTTTCAGTGCTGTCAGCGGCATGTGATCTGTCTGTAGTATAAACTTTCGGCCGATTAGATATTTTGAAAGCTTGGAGATCGACCAAACAATGGCAATTAACTCCCGCTCGTCAGCTGCGTAGCGTTGTTCTGCTGGTAGAAGCTTCCTGCTGATATAGACACATGGATGAAGCCTGTCGTCCCAACTTTGCATCAAACAGCCACCTATGCCTGTCCCCGAAGCGTCCGTTCTGAGAAAAACGATTTTTCGAGCATCAGGAATTGATAGAATAGGATGTTTTGAAAATGCAGACTTTATCATATTCAACGAACCATTAGCATTATCTGACCACTGAATTTTTAATGGTGCACCCTTGCACGTCAAGGCAGACAATGGTGCAGATAGGGAAGCAAAGTTCTCAAGGAATCAATGATAGTAAAGTCAAAGACGATGTAAGTCCAAACGTATAGGATAGTGATAGATACGAAATGCAAAAGGATGTAGAAAAGTCAAGAAGTTTAGTTAATAGAACTATTGTATCAATAGATGTAGTGCTAAACATCTGGACTAGAAAAGTAATGTACACGAGAACGCAACTAATAAAGTGCGTGGTGTACCGTAATTAATGTGATGTTAAAGATGACGATGTAATCGAACATCGAGTATATGGCCAGCATATGATGACATATGCATGAGCTTAACAGCTCTGTTGGCATCAGACGTAGAGCGGAAACGAATAAATGCAGCAGTAGTGGAAGAATTGCCACTATGTGCGACTTTGACGTGTTGAACATGACCCGCATAAAGAAAACATTTTCTGAGCGACCACCATTTGGCGCGAGAAGGAATATTACGGACCATAATAGTACGTCCAGTATTTCTCTCAGCAGAATGTGGAGATGATATACAATGAGAATGTCGAATGGTACTATATGAGGTTGGTGTACAACTAATTTGTGTATCATGGATATGTGTACTCGAGGCCTTTGTGCGAAATGCTGGTGAGTCCATTTTTCAA
Source organism: Oreohelix idahoensis (assembly GCA_024509875.1). NCBI lineage: Eukaryota > Metazoa > Mollusca > Gastropoda > Stylommatophora > Oreohelicidae > Oreohelix > Oreohelix idahoensis. Next base: position 6,801 of record JAMPIV010013558.1, read on the forward strand.
TGTTAGCCTGGGAACATTCCCTAGCACCAGCCACATTTCCCACTATGAGATCAATTGGTGGTTCAGGCAACAAGCATACTTCAGCCCGGCCTGATAAGAATGGTGTACATAACGATACAGTTGCTGTTGGGTATAACTAAATATTTCCACCGAATGTAACACACTTTACGTAACGCCCAGTAAGAGCTGTGTCGTCAACTAAAGAACGACGTAGGCCAATCGTTGTGCATCCCGTGTCCCGAATAGTAGAGACGGGTTGACCATTCACAAACCCATGCTGCACATCCAATTTATCAGTAGCAGAGACTGACATTAGAGTGGGTAACGCATGACCGCAACTCAATATTACTCTCCCATTAGGTTGAAATAAAGGTTCACAACCTGGACAGCTCTCATTGTTTATGGTATCTGTAACAGCGACATTGGCATGATGTGTTTCCACATTCTCGTTGGTGGATGCATAGGACACACATGCATTAGCATGATCTGTATCACTCCTACTATGTTCCGTGCAAACATTGGCATGGCGTTTGTTTCTGCCTTTATGTCGTTTACCACCTTGGTTACTAGCCCTTCTAGTATTGTCTATCTCATTATTATTTTGATCATCATGAAACCTATCATTCCATTGTGGTCTTTCATTATTCCATCTACCATTGTGATATCCACGACCCCTGTTGGAGAAATTACGAAACATATTTCTCTCATATGGTGAAGGTGAATACCTTCTTGGAAAGTTGTAGTTTCCTCTATTGGAGGAGCTAAAATTAAACCTGTTTCTACCATCCGAACTTTTAGAACGTTGACGGTAGTCTCCATAGTCATGATAGGCAGCACCCACCGGTAATAAATCATCTGGTGCAGATCTCTTGATATCTCTCTCTGGATGGGCGACGACATATTGTCGACCAAGTTTCTCACACTCATCAATGGTCTTGGGACGTCTTTCATGCAAAAAAGCTGTTAGGTCGGCACTACATGCCGAAAGAACCTTATCTCTTAACATTAAATCACTTATCCCTTCATAAGTCTTAGGGACTTCAGCTAACTCAATCCAACGATTGAGATAAAGTTTTATGGAGGAGATAAATTCTCCGAAGTCAACCTTCTTATCAGGTAAAATTGCATGAAATTTTTCCCTAAAACCTTCTTCCGTATACCTGAATTTTCTTAACAGGGCTTGCTTTACAATATCAAAGTCTAGTCGACTTTGTTGATCTAATTGCATGAAACATTTCTGGGCATTTCCTGTCAAATGATCTGATAATAAATTGCTCCAGCGATATTTAGTATCGTTGGCTTTCATCTCAAATTTTTCTAAAAAACTATCGATACAATCTCTAGTATCGATAAAATTAGGCAATTTGAATTTTGGCATCCACGACAAATGATCATTATTTGATCCAAAGTTATCACCGGAAGCCTGAGACTGGATTTTTGCTAGTTCAATTTCTTTTATTTTCTCTTCCATTTTCATTTTATGCTCTTTTTTCCTTGCATCTCGTACCAGAGCATCAGATTCCATTTTCATTTTATGCTCTTTTTCCATTGCCAGAGCAGCAGATTCCATTTTCAATTTCTCTTCTTTCTCCATTGCCTCCATTTTTAATTTATGCTCTTTTTCCATTGCCAGAACAGTAGCCTCCATTTTCAATCTCTCTTCTTTCTCTTTTGCCTCCATTTTTAATCTCTCTAAGGCCAATTCATGTTCACGATCTTTTTCCTTCTGAGCCAACTCCTTATCTCTCAATTCATTTTCTTGTGCCCTTAGTTCACGTTCTGATATTTTGTCTAAGTGTGCTATATGTTTATCATATTTGGTTTCTGCATAATCATCTAATTTCGCACCTGATAAACCTTTTCTTATACCTTCCTGTCTGAAATCTTCTAAGAATGACATGATTATAGGTAAACTTATCTGTTTTATGCAGTCTTATTTAATTATCAATATCGATAGCAATATATTTTTTAAACGTAATGTCAGTTCAATTCATGTAAGAGCAATGTTACATACAATGGTAATGAATGGCACAAGTTAGCCAAAGATTATGATAATGATTGTTTACAAATCACAGAACATTCCACAACAAATAAAAAGAAACTAAGTCCAACAAGTACATAAATAAAGAAAATGTGTATCAAAATATTAATTAATCAAACAAGACAAAAATTGACATACAATGACAGAAAGTCGTATTCGAATATAACAAGAAGACAAGATGGAGATAGTGAACAGACGAATAAACAATGACTTATTACGTAAATAAGAATATTAACCAAAGTAGACGCGATACCTCGACGATACAACTAAACAATTATTAAATATATTCAATGCATTATCAAAGACAAATACTCCACAGTGTAATCACTGGACTTCTTTGACAATTCATTCAATAAAACCCTACAGAATCGTTAACATTTCTGGATCTTCCGAGGAAGTTACAGAAATATTAAGCCCTACCAACCATTCCCGCAATACATATAAGGATGATAAACGTATAATATAATGATAAAAGATTACGATCAGCAAGAAAAGGTGACGTATGGGTGTTCAGATGATCAGATAATACGTCTCGACATTGAACATGAACTTATCTGCAGTGGTAAAATATCTTCCTCAGTCCTGGCTTTTGACTGTTTGATTTTACGAAGGAACGATCTCACCCAGATCCTGGAAAGTAACTGTTACGCACGGATCATTATTATTTTTCGTTTGTATAAACATTTTTCATATGTATGATCATTTTTTTGACTGAAGTGTGTATTATGTTTTCTATGGTCAAAGGGACATAATCCGAGTTATCGAAACTACAATTTTTTAGGAGTTTGCCTTCTCTTGTATAGAGACACGTTCGGTCTATAATTTCTTGAACGAAGCGTGACCACATCTCCTTATTTGGTAGTACCAGTCAACTATGGTAGATGTCTGAAACCTTTCTTAACGCTTCTTTTCATGACCATAAAAGGCGCGATTCTATAAGACTTTTATCTCGAATGTTCTTAGAATCGTCTTATTGTGAACGGCAACTCAGAGATTGTCGTTCTGCGCATGTCAAAAGCTGGGAGTTCGTTCTGTGTGTTCCGCCCAGTTGGGGCAGTTGAGAAATGGTTTAAGAAGCGAGCAGACGCAACTGCGTCTTGTGATTTTCTGAGGGAAATACAGTGTCTTTGTGAGTTAGTTAGCTAACTAGACTATTTCCCAGTATTATTCACGCCTGCCTGGAGGCATATGTTCATGGTTGATTTTCCGAAATAAGGTAATTCCTCTTGTATCGAACTTTATGCTAACATCTAGAGGTTCGTCATTTTGTCGCCTATTTGCTCGCCTGTGTGATTCAAAATGGAGAGGTACTTTGACTAGGATTAAGTCACCGGTATCTTTATACCTGAACTAGTTAAATATATATGGGTCGCTCTAGACCAACAAGACTATTGTCTGTGTTCCAGGATTCGTTATATCAGAGATCACGTCCAAGTCAGATGGTTAGACTTAGGAACATTATAAAGGTCGAGCTGACCTGTAGCCCATGTATGCTATTCACGTGCAGACAGTAAACGGACTGATTGTATACATCTGATCTGCTAGCATCAGAATGGGAGCATTTATTATTGTTTATGAACATTGAAGATCTGTACCTGACACTGTTGCAGAAGTTATAGAAATTATTATTATTTATTCAGCTTCACGAACTAGAACTCTATGATTTATGAATTTCTGAATCTATTGAACTGTGATGTCTTATGACGCATATATACAACAGCTGTCATTGCTGACTACAGAAATTGTTTTCAATGTGCCATATCATCTTGCTGAACTCGTTAACTATGTTGATGTCATAAGTATCATGACTGTTTTGTGGCGTGCAATAAATGGAAGAAACTTATACAACGAAGTTACCCTTTCTATGACTCTACACGTCATGTTGCCTGTGTGATAACCCTGTGAACTGTTCCACTACCACATACACAGCAACATCCTAAATCAGAGAAGACACCTACATCTTGCACTTTAATACCAGGTGTCGATAAGGGTGGCAAGTTACCACTTCAGCTCAAATCCACCCTTATCATTTTTGGTGGCCAGAGCTGGTTCTATCATCTGATATTTTGGCGCACCATATCATTTTTGGTGGCCATAGGTTGGTTCACTCTGATTCCAGCTATCAAGGGGGTCAGCAGCAAACCCAGACATCATCATCATACTAGATACAACTACAGCATCAACTACCACCTTACAAGAAATTTTATTGAAAGTATCCGGATTTTCTGACAGTTGCTGATTTTGAAACTACCCGGCGCTGCTCGGCAATATTGAAGTTTATGTAAAATTAGAAGGACAAGTACCGAGCGAATGGATTTCCTGATCTGGTGAAAAGAAGGACAAGTGCCGTAACAACTGTTCCGGTCTCAGGGGTACTGTTGCGGGTTCAGAAGGTCAAGTGCCGGTTAAATCAATTTAGAAGATTCAGAAGGTCAAGTGCCGTAACAACTGTTGCAGTATTAGAAGCTCATTTCCTTCGTCATGGCTGTTTATGGGAGCAGAAGTTAATCAACGTTGGATCATTATCCTCAGAATGCTGATTACATCCTGTTCTGCACCGTGCTGACGCTGGATTTATAGAAGTTAAGTGGCCTGTTTTGTTTGTGAACTGTGCCCTTATGTTCTAACTGAGCCTTCTGTACTTTCACACTTTCTCCTATTGTTTTCATGATACATGTTTATATGTTATATGTTATTTGTTATTTGTATATTTATATGTTTATATTTCAGCGGGTTTTCTCGGTTGGGCGGTGTCTTTCAGTAGAAGATACCACGTCACAGAGGTTCTACTGTTAGCGTTTTCGTTAGGGACTGTGCGAATTTCCTACAGTGAAATTTGCTAGCGACAATCGTTGCTATATCTGTTTAGTTGTGACGAGTTGTGCTTTATTTTTGTTTCTTATATATATATTTTTTTTTCTTTTTTCTTTTCTCTCTTTCTTTGTGTTTTTTAGTTTCGATTTCGATTGTTTGTATTTGTAGGTCTCCCCTTTGCTATTATTCAGTTCTTTACGTATATTTTTGTGTATACACTGTAGCGTCATTTGTTAGTCATATCTTCGCATATTTCTTTTTAGTTTTGCTGTTTGTGTATTTGACTTATGCGAATGTTTTCGTATTGTTTGATCTTTGTTGTTGTTTACATTGACTTTGATCTTTGTTGATTGTTTACATTGACTCTGATCTTTGTTATTGTTTACATTGACTCTGATCTTTGTTGTTGTTTACATTGACTCTGATCTTTGTTGTTGTTTACATTGACTTTGATCTTTGTTATTGTTTACATTGTTGGTGACCTTTGTTATTGTTTACATTGTCTTGTTATTGTTTACATAGTTCTTGCATAGTTAGCTTTCACTATTGTTAATATATGCTCATGCACTATTGGTCTATAGTGCACTTATCATAACTAACTGGTGTTTTTTGCTTATGCACTATTGTAGTGCAGTTATGATAAATAACTGATGGTTATGCACTGATTTGGGTAGTGCACTGTTAATTAAGAGGTGACTTGTGATATTATTATACATTTGATAATACAAGTTGGTGTCAACTCCTGTTTCCCACAGAGATTGGGTTCAACATAGAGATTATACAAGCACTTTATTAAGTCTTGTTGCTATTTAACATTGAAATAAGATAATTAATTATTTCAGGTTCTGTACTCACATTTTAGACATCATGTCTACATTTGAGTACTTTATTGAGCAGGGTAAAGCCCTTGGGAAGACAGGTGATAAATTAGAAGAATTTGCGACTGTTCAATATGCCAAGGCATTGAAGTCGGAAGAAAAGAAAATGAAAGAACAAACTGAACAAAAGAGAATAGAGGCTGAAATAGAACAAAAGAAACTGCAGATGCAGGTGGAGGAAAAAAGATTTCAAATGGAAATGGAAAAACAAAAAAGAGAAGCTGAAAATAAGAGACTTGAAAAAGAAGCTGAAAATAAGAGACTTGAAAAAGAAGCTGAAAATAAGAGACTTGAAAAAGAAGCTGAAAATAAGAGACTTGAAATAGAGGCTGAAGAAAAAAAGTTACAGGCCCAGGCTGAAGAAAGAAAGTTACAGGCTGAGGCTGAAGAAAGAAGGTTACAAAGAGAGGCTGATGAGAGAAAAGCAAAAATGGAACATGATGAAAAAGTCTTAGCTTTAGAGTTAGAGAAGTTAAAGTTATTGAACACTGGTAATGCTAATGATGCAAATAAGGTGTCAAATAAGACTAATGCTAAGGATTTCAAGCTTAATCTACCAGCATTTAATCCCTCAATCGATGATATAACATTTTATCTAGATAGATTTGAAAGTGCATGTAATGTGCATAATATAGATAAAACATTATATGTGTATCATCTGTCCAAGATACTTAGAGGTGATGCTTTGACTTTGTTGAGTATGGTAGATGTGCCTGACAAAAACAACTATGAGGTTGTCAGGGCGGCATTGTTAAAGAAGTACCAACTTAACGAGGACGGATATCGTCTTAAATTTAAAACCATGTTACCAGAAACTGGAGTTGAATTCTCTGAATTCATCTCAGGCATCCGTCTTACTTTTTTACGATGGGTTGAGTTGTCTAAGACAGAAAATACATTTGAAGCTCTTATGGATTTACTACTTAGAGATAAGGTTATGTCTTCTGTTAATGAAGCTTTTCTATCTTTTCTTCATGAGCGTAAGCCTAAAAACATAAAAGAAATGGAAGAATACTGTAGCCAGTATGTTACTGCGCATCCGCACATAACCATTAGTAACTCTAAGGTGAAAGAAGGTCTGCCAGTTGCTTCGGCAGCACCTTATGGCCCAAATTTTATGCGTAAATTTCAGGGTAGCCAGAAAAATTTCAATAAAAAGAGTAATCGTAATTATGCCCAGAACCATAGTGATCAATTCCAGGGTGATTCTTCTTCCCAGAACTGGAGACAACCTAATACTACACGTTATTCTACTCCGGTTAACTTTAGAAATTTTCACAAAGGTAATCGGTATAGAGGGAAATATTTTATGCAGAGACCTCAATACCAAGATAATAGAGGTTCTCAACAGCATAGAGATAGTAATGACAGTTATGGAAACTGGAACTCAAACCAGGATAAAAATTACAGTAGGGACTTTAATGATAATTGCAGAGGCAATAATGGTCGCGGTAGATCGCAACATAAGAGAAAAAGATATCAACAGACAAACTCTGTTCAACAAGAATCTCAGGGAGCAGATAAACAGGTTAATAATGATAAAGACCATAATGCTATCGGATGCTCATCTTTTGATTTTGGTAGGGCAAATAAATGTATCCAATGCAGTACTTTATTTGATCCGAAAACCGTTAGTACTTTAAGCTGTGGTCATCCTTTGCCCGCTCTTCCTGCTAATGTTGCTCATGATGGGAGAGGTTCTCTTATATTACATAAGGGGCTAGTAAATAGTAATCCAGTCTCAGTGTTGTTTGATTCTGGATGTACTACTGTCGGCGTTAGGCAATCTCTTGTAGATCCATCCTGTGCTACAGGAAAAGTCATCAAATGTGTCACATTTGGTGGCACGTTAGAAAAGTATCCTACTGCTATAATACACATTGCTACTCCTTTCTTCACGGGAGAGGTCCACGCGTGTCTACTTCCAAACCCTATTGCGGACCTTATTATTGGTCGTATTCACGGAGTTAGGGAATGTACCCCACAGCAGATTGCTGTTTGGGAAGAGCAAAACATTGAAGCTACCAATGCGGTGGTCACAAGAGCACATGCTCTGGATCCACCTCAAACTTCATTAACTAATAATGATGAAGTAAATGACCAAGATAGTCACTTGACTATTACACGTGACTCATTTATCAAATTGCAAGAAGAAGATCCTTCTTTACAAAAATTCTTCATTCTAGCAAAAAAAGGTGATCCTAATCAGAACACTAATAGGAAATCTTGGATTTCTATGAAGAACGGCGTACTTGTACGTATGGTACAAGACTCGACTACGTCCACTCATTCACAAATTCTTGTGCCTAAGAGCATGAGATTGCAAATATTGCAACATGCTCATGACTCGCAATGTGCTGGACATATGGGTTTTTCCCGTACAAAGTCGAGGGTTCTTGCGGCTTTCTTTTGGCCATTTGTGAGCAAGGACATACGAATGTACTGTCGCTCTTGCAAAGTATGTCAGGAGGTCAAATCTAAAGGACCACGACATGCTGCGCCTATCCAGGCTGCTGACATTCCTATTCGCCCTTTTCAAAAAATGGCAATAGATATTATCGGTCCTTTTAGAATTAAGTCGGCTAGAGGACATCAATTTATCCTTACATGTGTCGATATGTGCACACGTTGGCCAGAGGCAATACCTCTCAAGAGCATCTCAACTGCTGATATCGCAGACGCTCTTTGGCTGATATTTTCTCGCTTGGGTTTTCCCGGAGAAATATTGTCAGACCATGGCACTCAACTTATATCAGACACTATGTCACAGGTAATGTCTATGCTACACATTAAAAGGTCTCTCAGCAGTATCTATCACCCAATGTCTAATGGGTTGGTCGAACGTTTAAATAGGACTCTGAAAACTTTACTTGGTAAAATAACTGAGGATCATCCTCAGGATTGGGACAGGGTCTTACCCGCGGCTCTCTTTGCGTATAGAGAGGTCCCCAATGAACATACGGGGTTTTCCCCTTTTGAACTTGTCTTTGGCGCGCAACCGCGCGGCCCTATGTCTTTACTTCACGATCTAATCACTGCCGATAATATTAGCGATGAGACTCAATCTTCTTATGAGTACGTCATTGCTCTTAGGCAAAAGATCATCGAGGCATGCAAACTAGCAACTTCGTCTTCAGAATTTGCTAAAGAAAAGGCAAGGCAGTTTGCAAATAAGAATAGATGTCTACGACAACTTTGTCCAGGTGACAAAGCTCTCGTTCTACTTCCTTCAAGGGAGAACAGACTTCTAATTGCATGGAAAGGTCCATATGCAATAGTCTCCAAAATTTCTGATGTCGACTATGTTGTCGATATTGATGGAAAGCATAAAACTTTCCACATAAATATGCTCACAGAATTTTATGAAAGACCTGACTATTTGCAGCCTATTTTCCAGGCTACGGACAATTCACAAGCAACTCATGGTCAGTACTCATCTCTGTCAGTTATACAGGATGAGGAAACTACTTTTTCTGATGTCAATCTTCCTCTTTCTATGGTCCCACTTTATTCTACGGAATCTTGGAAAAACGTGACCGTTTCTCCAAATCTTTCCGCTGAGGAACATCGACAAGTTTCTTCGATGTTGCAAACATTTCAGGATGTTCTTACAGACATCCCGGGACACACACATGTCATAGAACATGACATTGTGCTAACTGATCACAATCCTATCAGAGTCAGACCATATCCAATACCTATCCATTTCCAGTCTCAAGTCGAAAAAAGAGTTGGATGAAATGATACGTTTGGAAATCATTGAACCATCCACTTCAGCATACTCTTCGTCTATGGTTATTGTTCGAAAGAAGGATAATAACATTCGCATTTGCGTAGATTATCGCAAATTGAACCAAGTTACGAAGTTCGATGCTGAACCTATGCCTTCATTAGAAGAGCTACTCAATAAACTTTCTAATTCTAGATTCTTTACCAAACTAGATTTGTCTAAAGGTTATTGGCAAGTCCCGCTAACTGAACGTGCCAAACCTTTTACAGCTTTTTCTACACCTAGGGGTTTATTCCAATGGAATTTCATGCCTTTTGGTCTTATGAACGCCCCTGCTACATTCGTACGCATGATGCGGCGAATTCTCGCATATCGTACAGATGTCATAGCATACCTAGATGATATCTGTCTATTCAGTGATTCTTGGGAAGATCACTATTTGGGTTTATACGAATTACTGTCTACTCTTCGCGAGTATAACTTGACTGCAAAACCCTCTAAAGCCTTTATAGGATTTAGCGAGATTTCTTTCCTAGGTCATCGGGTTGGTCATGGTCTTTTAAAGACAGAGGACCACAATGTTTCAAAAATACTTAACATTTCGGTCCCTAAGACGAAGAAACAAGTAAGGAGTCTATTAGGTTTGATTCAATTCTACGGACGATTCATTCCGAATCTGTCCTCCATTATGGCACCGCTTTCTACTTTATTGAAGAAAGGGTCGCCTAATCTGATCCGCTGGTCTAAAGAATGTCAATCCTCATTGGACCAGGTTAAAGCCCTATTTTCATCTCCACCTATTCTTAAGTTACCTACTATTGAGAAGACTTTTGTTCTTCGAAGTGACGCCTCGTCAACAGGGATTGGGGCAGCACTAATGCAGGAGTATTCTGATACTTTGCATCCGGTGATGTATATCTCTAGGAAATTAAACGCTGCAGAAAAGAATTACTCGGTTTTAGACCGTGAGTTATTGGCTATGGTATGGTCTATTCTGAAGTTACAAAGATTTCTTCTAGGCGCACATTTCATTGTGGAAACCGACCAGAAAGCGCTTACTGCTATTCAGAGCAAAAACTTGAAGAGCTCGAGGTCCACTCGTTATGCCATAGCTCTTCAACCATTTCATTTCTCGGTTCGAGCTATCCGTGGTTCGGATAATGTAATGGCAGACATTCTGTCCAGATGTCCACACGATTCCACATGATTCTTCTGTCATATATATATATTTCCTGATATACAGTCCAATGTTATAATGACATGTTAGTAGATTTTTTCTCACTTTTTTTTTTGAGGGAAATTTATAACATTGTACCATGTAATTATTTAAGAAGGCTTAGTTAGTGATATACGGGCCAAAAGATCACTCGGCCACATTTAAATAAATTATTTTCAGGATTGTATTAAGAAATTTACCAGTTGTCTTTAAGATTTGTGTTATTGATATTTTCGCAGCACATCATTGAAGTCTGCGAGTTTATGTCCATTGTGGAACTTTGAGGATATCAAGTCCTGTCCTACATTGGGAGCGGATGATGTCCACATCTTCTTCTATTGAATGTTTTATGTCACCGAAGATCAACACATGTATTACTTATTAATTACTGTTACTTTATATAATGTAATAATATAGTGCGGTATATTAGTAAATTACACCGCTATTTGCAACACATAATATATTTAATTTCATATATTGGTATGAGAATAATTTGATTGTCATTATGTTGTTGCCATCATTGTGGCGTGTGTTGGTGGCACCTTCCTGGAATATATCAGCGTATACTTAGATAAATTTTTTCTCTAAGGATCTGAGATATGATCTCAGTGTCGCTCCATGCGTTGAGCTAATTTGTTAGGTATATATCCACGCATCATACGTGCGTTAGGAGCCTAGATTTTTTCCGGCTCCAGGATTTAAAAAAAAAAAATGTTTCATTTTTTTTTTTTTTCCAGGGAGGGTGCGGTAATGTTACGCACGGATCATTATTATTTTTCGTTTGTATAAACATTTTTCATATGTATGATCATTTTTTTGACTGAAGTGTGTATTATGTTTTCTATGGTCAAAGGGACATAATCCGAGTTATCGAAACTACAATTTTTTAGGAGTTTGCCTTCTCTTGTATAGAGACACGTTCGGTCTATAATTTCTTGAACGAAGCGTGACCACATCTCCTTATTTGGTAGTACCAGTCAACTATGGTAGATGTCTGAAACCTTTCTTAACGCTTCTTTTCATGACCATAAAAGGCGCGACTGTGTAAGACTTTTATCTCGAATGTTCTTAGAATCGTCTTATTGTGAACGGCAACTCAGAGATTGTCGTTCTGCGCATGTCAAAAGCTGGGAGTTCGTTCTGTGTGTTCCGCCCAGTTGGGGCAGTTGAGAAATGGTTTAAGAAGCGAGCAGACGCAACTGCGTCTTGTGATTTTCTGAGGGAAATACAGTGTCTTTGTGAGTTAGTTAGCTAACTAGACTATTTCCCAGTATTATTCACGCCTGCCTGGAGGCATATGTTCATGGTTGATTTTCCGAAATAAGGTAATTCCTCTTGTATCGAACTTTATGCTATCATCTAGAGGTTCGTCATTTTGTCGCCTATTTGCTCGCCTGTGTGATTCAAAATGGAGAGGTACTTTGACTAGGATTAAGTCACCGGTATCTGTATACCTGAACTAGTTAAATATATATGGGTCGCTCTAGACCAACAAGACTATTGTCTGTGTTCCAGGATTCGTTATATCAGAGATCACGTCCAAGTCAGATGGTTAGACTTAGGAACATTATAAAGGTCGAGCTGACCTGTAGCCCATGTATGCTATTCACGTGCAGACAGTAAACGGACTTATTGTATACAACTGATCTGCTAGCATCAGAATGGGAGCATTTATTATTGTTTATGAACATTGAAGATCTGTAGCTGACACTGTTGCAGAAGTTATAAAAATTATTATTATTTATACAGCTTCACGAACTAGAACTCTATGATTTATGAATTTCTGAATCTATTGAACTGTGATGTCTTATGACGCATATATACAACAGCTGTCATTGCTGACTACAGAAATTGTTTTCAATGTGCCATATCATCTTGCTGAACTCGTTAACTATGTTGATGTCATAAGTATCATGACTGTTTTGTGGCGTGCAATAAATGGAAGAAACTTATACAACGAAGTTACCCTTTCTATGACTCTACACGTCATGTTGCCTGTGTGATAACCCTGTGAACTGTTCCACTACCACATACACAGCAACATCCTAAATCAGAGAAGACACCTACATCTTGCACTTTAATACCAGGTGTCGATAAGGGTGGCAAGTTACCACTTCAGCTCAAATCCACCCTTATCATTTTTGGTGGCCAGAGCTGGTTCTATCATCTGATATTTTGGCGCACCATATCATTTTTGGTGGCCATAGGTTGGTTCACTCTGATTCCAGCTATCAAGGGGGTCAGCAAACCCAGACATCATCATCATACTAGATACAACTACAGCATCAACTACCACCTTACAAGAAATTTTATTGAAAGTATCCGGATTTTCTGACAGTTGCTGATTTTGAAACTACCCGGCGCTGCTCGGCAATATTGAAGTTTATGTAAAATTAGAAGGACAAGTACCGAGCGAATGGATTTCCTGATCTGGTGAAAAGAAGGACAAGTGCCGTAACAACTGTTCCGGTCTCAGGGGTACTGTTGCGGGTTCAGAAGGTCAAGTGCCGGTTAAATCAATTTAGAAGATTCAGAAGGTCAAGTGCCGTAACAACTGTTGCAGTATTAGAAGCTCATTTCCTTCGTCATGGCTGTTTATGGGAGCAGAAGTTAATCAACGTTGGATCATTATCCTCAGAATGCTGATTACATCCTGTTCTGCACCGTGCTGACGCTGGATTTTATAGAAGTTAAGTGGCCTGTTTTGTTTGTGAACTGTGCCCTTATGTTCTAACTGAGCCTTCTGTACTTTCACACTTTCTCCTATTGTTTTCATGATACATGTTTATATGTTATATGTTATTTGTTATTTGTATATTTATATGTTTATATTTCAGCGGGTTTTCTCGGTTGGGCGGTGTCTTTCAGTAGAAGATACCACGTCACAGAGGTTCTACTGTTAGCGTTTTCGTTAGGGACTGTGCGAATTTCCTACAGTGAAATTTGCTAGCGACAATCGTTGCTATATCTGTTTAGTTGTGACGAGTTGTGCTTTATTTTTGTTTCTTGTATATATATTTTTTTTCTTTTTTTCTTTTCTCTCTTTCTTTGTGTTTTTTAGTTTCGATTTCGATTGTTTGTATTTGTAGGTCTCCCCTTTGCTATTATTCAGTTCTTTACGTATATTTTTGTGTATACACTGTAGCGTCATTTGTTAGTCATATCTTCGCATATTTCTTTTTAGTTTTGCTGTTTGTGTATTTGACTTATGCGAATGTTTTCGTATTGTTTGATCTTTGTTGTTGTTTACATTGACTTTGATCTTTGTTGATTGTTTACATTGACTCTGATCTTTGTTATTGTTTACATTGACTCTGATCTTTGTTGTTGTTTACATTGACTCTGATCTTTGTTGTTGTTTACATTGACTTTGATCTTTGTTATTGTTTACATTGTTGGTGACCTTTGTTATTGTTTACATTGTCTTGTTATTGTTTACATAGTTCTTGCATAGTTAGCTTTCACTATTGTTAATATATGCTCATGCACTATTGGTCTATAGTGCACTTATCATAACAAACTGGTGTTTTTTGCTTATGCACTATTGTAGTGCAGTTATGATAAATAACTGATGGTTATGCACTGATTTGGGTAGTGCACTGTTAATTAAGAGGTGACTTGTGATATTATTATACATTTGATAATACAAGTTGGTGTCAACTCCTGTTTCCCACAGAGATTGGGTTCAACATAGAGATTATACAAGCACTTTATTAAGTCTTGTTGCTATTTAACATTGAAATAAGATAATTAATTATTTCAGGTTCTGTACTCACATTTTAGACATCATGTCTACATTTGAGTACTTTATTGAGCAGGGTAAAGCCCTTGGGAAGACAGGTGATAAATTAGAAGAATTTGCGACTGTTCAATATGCCAAGGCATTGAAGTCGGAAGAAAAGAAAATGAAAGAACAAACTGAACAAAAGAGAATAGAGGCTGAAATAGAAAAAAAGAAACTGCAGATGCAGGTGGAGGAAAAAAGATTTCAAATGGAAATGGAAAAACAAAAAAGAGAAGCTGAAAATAAGAGACTGAAAAAGAAGCTGAAAATAAGAGACTTGAAAAAGAAGCTGAAAATAAGAGACTTGAAAAAGAAGCTGAAAATAAGAGACTTGAAAAAGAAGCTGAAAATAAGAGACTTGAAATAGAGGCTGAAGAAAAAAAGTTACAGGCCCAGGCTGAAGAAAGAAAGTTACAGGCTGAGGCTGAAGAAAGAAGGTTACAAAGAGAGGCTGATGAGAGAAAAGCAAAAATGGAACATGATGAAAAAGTCTTAGCTTTAGAGTTAGAGAAGTTAAAGTTATTGAACACTGGTAATGCTAATGATGCAAATAAGGTGTCAAATAAGACTAATGCTAAGGATTTCAAGCTTAATCTACCAGCATTTAATCCCTCAATCGATGATATAACATTTTATCTAGATAGATTTGAAAGTGCGTGTAATGTGCATAATATAGATAAAACATTATATGTGTATCATCTGTCCAAGATACTTAGAGGTGATGCTTTGACTTTGTTGAGTATGGTAGATGTGCCTGACAAAAACAACTATGAGGTTGTCAGGGCGGCATTGTTAAAGAAGTACCAACTTAACGAGGACGGATATCGTCTTAAATTTAAAACCATGTTACCAGAAACTGGAGTTGAATTCTCTGAATTCATCTCAGGCATCCGTCTTACTTTTTTACGATGGGTTGAGTTGTCTAAGACAGAAAATACATTTGAAGCTCTTATGGATTTACTACTTAGAGATAAGGTTATGTCTTCTGTTAATGAAGCTTTTCTATCTTTTCTTCATGAGCGTAAGCCTAAAAACATAAAAGAAATGGAAGAATACTGTAGCCAGTATGTTACTGCGCATCCGCACATAACCATTAGTAACTCTAAGGTGAAAGAAGGTCTGCCAGTTGCTTCGGCAGCACCTTATGGCCCAAATTTTGCGTAAATTTCAGGGTAGCCAGAAAAATTTCAATAAAAAGAGTAATCGTAATTATGCCCAGAACCATAGTGATCAATTCCAGGGTGATTCTTCTTCCCAGAACTGGAGACAACCTAATACTACACGTTATTCTACTCCGGTTAACTTTAGAAATTTTCACAAAGGTAATCGGTATAGAGGGAAATATTTTATGCAGAGACCTCAATACCAAGATAATAGAGGTTCTCAACAGCATAGAGATAGTAATGACAGTTATGGAAACTGGAACTCAAACCAGGATAAAAATTACAGTAGGGACTTTAATGATAATTGCAGAGGCAATAATGGTCGCGGTAGATCGCAACATAAGAGAAAAAGATATCAACAGACAAACTCTGTTCAACAAGAATCTCAGGGAGCAGATAAACAGGTTAATAATGATAAAGACCATAATGCTATCGGATGCTCATCTTTTGATTTTGGTAGGGCAAATAAATGTATCCAATGCAGTACTTTATTTGATCCGAAAACCGTTAGTACTTTAAGCTGTGGTCATCCTTTGCCCGCTCTTCCTGCTAATGTTGCTCATGATGGGAGAGGTTCTCTTATATTACATAAGGGGCTAGTAAATAGTAATCCAGTCTCAGTGTTGTTTGATTCTGGATGTACTACTGTCGGCGTTAGGCAATCTCTTGTAGATCCATCCTGTGCTACAGGAAAAGTCATCAAATGTGTCACATTTGGTGGCACGTTAGAAAAGTATCCTACTGCTATAATACACATTGCTACTCCTTTCTTCACGGGAGAGGTCCACGCGTGTCTACTTCCAAACCCTATTGCGGACCTTATTATTGGTCGTATTCACGGAGTTAGGGAATGTACCCCACAGCAGATTGCTGTTTGGGAAGAGCAAAACATTGAAGCTACCAATGCGGTGGTCACAAGAGCACATGCTCTGGATCCACCTCAAACTTCATTAACTAATAATGATGAAGTAAATGACCAAGATAGTCACTTGACTATTACACGTGACTCATTTATCAAATTGCAAGAAGAAGATCCTTCTTTACAAAAATTCTTCATTCTAGCAAAAAAAGGTGATCCTAATCAGAACACTAATAGGAAATCTTGGATTTCTATGAAGAACGGCGTACTTGTACGTATGGTACAAGACTCGACTACGTCCACTCATTCACAAATTCTTGTGCCTAAGAGCATGAGATTGCAAATATTGCAACATGCTCATGACTCGCAATGTGCTGGACATATGGGTTTTTCCCGTACAAAGTCGAGGGTTCTTGCGGCTTTCTTTTGGCCATTTGTGAGCAAGGACATACGAATGTACTGTCGCTCTTGCAAAGTATGTCAGGAGGTCAAATCTAAAGGACCACGACATGCTGCGCCTATCCAGGCTGCTGACATTCCTATTCGCCCTTTTCAAAAAATGGCAATAGATATTATCGGTCCTTTTAGAATTAAGTCGGCTAGAGGACATCAATTTATCCTTACATGTGTCGATATGTGCACACGTTGGCCAGAGGCAATACCTCTCAAGAGCATCTCAACTGCTGATATCGCAGACGCTCTTTGGCTGATATTTTCTCGCTTGGGTTTTCCCGGAGAAATATTGTCAGACCATGGCACTCAACTTATATCAGACACTATGTCACAGGTAATGTCTATGCTACACATTAAAAGGTCTCTCAGCAGTATCTATCACCCAATGTCTAATGGGTTGGTCGAACGTTTAAATAGGACTCTGAAAACTTTACTTGGTAAAATAACTGAGGATCATCCTCAGGATTGGGACAGGGTCTTACCCGCGGCTCTCTTTGCGTATAGAGAGGTCCCCAATGAACATACGGGGTTTTCCCCTTTTGAACTTGTCTTTGGCGCGCAACCGCGCGGCCCTATGTCTTTACTTCACGATCTAATCACTGCCGATAATATTAGCGATGAGACTCAATCTTCTTATGAGTACGTCATTGCTCTTAGGCAAAAGATCATCGAGGCATGCAACTAGCAACTTCGTCTTCAGAATTTGCTAAAGAAAAGGCAAGGCAGTTTGCAAATAAGAATAGATGTCTACGACAACTTTGTCCAGGTGACAAAGCTCTCGTTCTACTTCCTTCAAGGGAGAACAGACTTCTAATTGCATGGAAAGGTCCATATGCAATAGTCTCCAAAATTTCTGATGTCGACTATGTTGTCGATATTGATGGAAAGCATAAAACTTTCCACATAAATATGCTCACAGAATTTTATGAAAGACCTGACTATTTGCAGCCTATTTTCCAGGCTACGGACAATTCACAAGCAACTCATGGTCAGTACTCATCTCTGTCAGTTATACAGGATGAGGAAACTACTTTTTCTGATGTCAATCTTCCTCTTTCTATGGTCCCACTTTATTCTACGGAATCTTGGAAAAACGTGACCGTTTCTCCAAATCTTTCCGCTGAGGAACATCGACAAGTTTCTTCGATGTTGCAAACATTTCAGGATGTTCTTACAGACATCCCGGGACACACACATGTCATAGAACATGACATTGTGCTAACTGATCACAATCCTATCAGAGTCAGACCATATCCAATACCTATCCATTTCCAGTCTCAAGTCGAAAAAGAGTTGGATGAAATGATACGTTTGGAAATCATTGAACCATCCACTTCAGCATACTCTTCGTCTATGGTTATTGTTCGAAAGAAGGATAATAACATTCGCATTTGCGTAGATTATCGCAAATTGAACCAAGTTACGAAGTTCGATGCTGAACCTATGCCTTCATTAGAAGAGCTACTCAATAAACTTTCTAATTCTAGATTCTTTACCAAACTAGATTTGTCTAAAGGTTATTGGCAAGTCCCGCTAACTGAACGTGCCAAACCTTTTACAGCTTTTTCTACACCTAGGGGTTTATTCCAATGGAATTTCATGCCTTTTGGTCTTATGAACGCCCCTGCTACATTCGTACGCATGATGCGGCGAATTCTCGCATATCGTACAGATGTCATAGCATAGCCTACCTAGATGATATCTGTCTATTCAGTGATTCTTGGGAAGATCACTATTTGGGTTTATACGAATTACTGTCTACTCTTCGCGAGTATAACTTGACTGCAAAACCCTCTAAAGCCTTTATAGGATTTAGCGAGATTTCTTTCCTAGGTCATCGGGTTGGTCATGGTCTTTTAAAGACAGAGGACCACAATGTTTCAAAAATACTTAACATTTCGGTCCCTAAGACGAAGAAACAAGTAAGGAGTCTATTAGGTTTGATTCAATTCTACGGACGATTCATTCCGAATCTGTCCTCCATTATGGCACCGCTTTCTACTTTATTGAAGAAAGGGTCGCCTAATCTGATCCGCTGGTCTAAAGAATGTCAATCCTCATTGGACCAGGTTAAAGCCCTATTTTCATCTCCACCTATTCTTAAGTTACCTACTATTGAGAAGACTTTTGTTCTTCGAAGTGACGCCTCGTCAACAGGGATTGGGGCAGCACTAATGCAGGAGTATTCTGATACTTTGCATCCGGTGATGTATATCTCTAGGAAATTAAACGCTGCAGAAAAGAATTACTCGGTTTTAGACCGTGAGTTATTGGCTATGGTATGGTCTATTCTGAAGTTACAAAGATTTCTTCTAGGCGCACATTTCATTGTGGAAACCGACCAGAAAGCGCTTACTGCTATTCAGAGCAAAAACTTGAAGAGCTCGAGGTCCACTCGTTATGCCATAGCTCTTCAACCATTTCATTTCTCGGTTCGAGCTATCCGTGGTTCGGATAATGTAATGGCAGACATTCTGTCCAGATGTCCACACGATTCCACATGATTCTTCTGTCATATATATATATTTCCTGATATACAATCCAATGTTATAATGACATGTTAGTAGATTTTTTCTCTTTTTTTTTTTTTTTGAGGGAAATTTATAACATTGTACCATGTAATTATTTAAGAAGGCTTAGTTAGTGATATACGGGCCAAAAGATCACTCGGCCACATTTAAATAAATTATTTTCAGGATTGTATTAAGAAATTTACCAGTTGTCTTTAAGATTTGTGTTATTGATATTTTCGCAGCACATCATTGAAGTCTGCGAGTTTATGTCCATTGTGGAACTTTGAGGATATCAAGTCCTGTCCTACATTGGGAGCGGATGATGTCCACATCTTCTTCTATTGAATGTTTTATGTCACCGAAGATCAACACATGTATTACTTATTAATTACTGTTACTTTATATAATGTAATAATATAGTGCGGTATATTAGTAAATTACACCGCTATTTGCAACACATTGTATGATAACACATAATATATTTAATTTCATATATTGGTATGAGAATAATTTGATTGTCATTATGTTGTTGCCATCATTGTGGCGTGTGTTGGTGGCACCTTCCTGGAATATATCAGCGTATACTTAGATAAATTTTTTCTCTAAGGATCTGAGATATGATCTCAGTGTCGCTCCATGCGTTGAGCTAATTTGTTAGGTATATATCCACGCATCATACGTGCGTTAGGAGCCTAGATTTTTTCCGGCTCCAGGATTTAAAAAAAAAAAAATGTTTCATTTTTTTTTTTTCCCGGGAGGGTGCGGTAATGTTACGCACGGATCATTATTATTTTTCGTTTGTATAAACATTTTTCATATGTATGATCATTTTTTTGACTGAAGTGTGTATTATGTTTTCTATGGTCAAAGGGACATAATCCGAGTTATCGAAACTACAATTTTTTAGGAGTTTGCCTTCTCTTGTATAGAGACACGTTCGGTCTATAATTTCTTGAACGAAGCGTGACCACATCTCCTTATTTGGTAGTACCAGTCAACTATGGTAGATGTCTGAAACCTTTCTTAACGCTTCTTTTCATGACCATAAAAGGCGCGACTGTGTAAGACTTTTATCTCGAATGTTCTTAGAATCGTCTTATTGTGAACGGCAACTCAGAGATTGTCGTTCTGCGCATGTCAAAAGCTGGGAGTTCGTTCTGTGTGTTCCGCCCAGTTGGGAGTTGAGAAATGGTTTAAGAAGCGAGCAGACGCAACTGCGTCTTGTGATTTTCTGAGGGAAATACAGTGTCTTTGTGAGTTAGTTAGCTAACTAGACTATTTCCCAGTATTATTCACGCCTGCCTGGAGGCATATGTTCATGGTTGATTTTCCGAAATAAGGTAATTCCTCTTGTATCGAACTTTATGCTATCATCTAGAGGTTCGTCATTTTGTCGCCTATTTGCTCGCCTGTGTGATTCAAAATGGAGAGGTACTTTGACTAGGATTAAGTCACCGGTATCTGTATACCTGAACTAGTTAAATATATATGGGTCGCTCTAGACCAACAAGACTATTGTCTGTGTTCCAGGATTCGTTATATCAGAGATCACGTCCAAGTCAGATGGTTAGACTTAGGAACATTATAAAGGTCGAGCTGACCTGTAGCCCATGTATGCTATTCACGTGCAGACAGTGAACGGACTTATTGTATACAACTGATCTGCTAGCATCAGATGGGAGCATTTATTATTGTTTATGAACATTGAAGATCTGTAGCTGACACTGTTGCAGAAGTTATAGAAATTATTATTATTATTTATACAGCTTCACGAACTAGAACTCTATGATTTATGAATTTCTGAATCTATTGAACTGTGATGTCTTATGACGCATATATACAACAGCTGTCATTGCTGACTACAGAAATTGTTTTCAATGTGCCATATCATCTTGCTGAACTCGTTAACTATGTTGATGTCATAAGTATCATGACTGTTTTGTGGCGTGCAATAAATGGAAGAAACTTATACAACGAAGTTACCCTTTCTATGACTCTACACGTCATGTTGCCTGTGTGATAACCCTGTGAACTGTTCCACTACCACATACACAGCAACATCCTAAATCAGAGAAGACACCTACATCTTGCACTTTAATACCAGGTGTCGATAAGGGTGGCAAGTTACCACTTCAGCTCAAATCCACCCTTATCATTTTTGGTGGCCAGAGCTGGTTCTATCATCTGATATTTTGGCGCACCATATCATTTTTGGTGGCCATAGGTTGGTTCACTCTGATTCCAGCTATCAAGGGGGTCAGCAAACCCAGACATCATCATCATACTAGATACAACTACAGCATCAACTACCACCTTACAAGAAATTTTATTGAAAGTATCCGGATTTTCTGACAGTTGCTGATTTTGAAACTACCCGGCGCTGCTCGGCAATATTGAAGTTTATGTAAAATTAGAAGGACAAGTACCGAGCGAATGGATTTCCTGATCTGGTGAAAAGAAGGACAAGTGCCGTAACAACTGTTCCGGTCTCAGGGGTACTGTTGCGGGTTCAGAAGGTCAAGTGCCGGTTAAATCAATTTAGAAGATTCAGAAGGTCAAGTGCCGTAACAACTGTTGCAGTATTAGAAGCTCATTTCCTTCGTCATGGCTGTTTATGGGAGCAGAAGTTAATCAACGTTGGATCATTATCCTCAGAATGCTGATTACATCCTGTTCTGCACCGTGCTGACGCTGGATTTATAGAAGTTAAGTGGCCTGTTTTGTTTGTGAACTGTGCCCTTATGTTCTAACTGAGCCTTCTGTACTTTCACACTTTCTCCTATTGTTTTCATGATACATGTTTATATGTTATATGTTATTTGTTATTTGTATATTTATATGTTTATATTTCAGCGGGTTTTCTCGGTTGGGCGGTGTCTTTCAGTAGAAGATACCACGTCACAGAGGTTCTACTGTTAGCGTTTTCGTTAGGGACTGTGCGAATTTCCTACAGTGAAATTTGCTAGCGACAATCGTTGCTATATCTGTTTAGTTGTGACGAGTTGTGCTTTATTTTTGTTTCTTGTATATATATATATTTTTTTTCTCTTTTTTCTTTTCTCTCTTTCTCTGTGTTTTTTAGTTTCGATTTCGATTGTTTGTATTTGTAGGTCTCCCCTTTGCTATTATTCAGTTCTTTACGTATATTTTTGTGTATACACTGTAGCGTCATTTGTTAGTCATATCTTCGCATATTTCTTTTTAGTTTTGCTGTTTGTGTATTTGACTTATGCGAATGTTTTCGTATTGTTTGATCTTTGTTGTTGTTTACATTGACTTTGATCTTTGTTGATTGTTTACATTGACTCTGATCTTTGTTATTGTTTACATTGACTCTGATCTTTGTTGTTGTTTACATTGACTCTGATCTTTGTTGTTGTTTACATTGACTTTGATCTTTGTTATTGTTTACATTGTTGGTGACCTTTGTTATTGTTTACATTGTCTTGTTATTGTTTACATAGTTCTTGCATAGTTAGCTTTCACTATTGTTAATATATGCTCATGCACTATTGGTCTATAGTGCACTTATCATAACTAACTGGTGTTTTTTGCTTATGCACTATTGTAGTGCAGTTATGATAAATAACTGATGGTTATGCACTGATTTGGGTAGTGCACTGTTAATTAAGAGGTGACTTGTGATATTATTATACATTTGATAATACAAGTTGGTGTCAACTCCTGTTTCCCACAGAGATTGGGTTCAACATAGAGATTATACAAGCACTTTATTAAGTCTTGTTGCTATTTAACATTGAAATAAGATAATTAATTATTTCAGGTTCTGTACTCACATTTTAGACATCATGTCTACATTTGAGTACTTTATTGAGCAGGGTAAAGCCCTTGGGAAGACAGGTGATAAATTAGAAGAATTTGCGACTGTTCAATATGCCAAGGCATTGAAGTCGGAAGAAAAGAAAATGAAAGAACAAACTGAACAAAAGAGAATAGAGGCTGAAATAGAACAAAAGAAACTGCAGATGCAGGTGGAGGAAAAAAGATTTCAAATGGAAATGGAAAAACAAAAAAGAGAAGCTGAAAATAAGAGACTTGAAAAAGAAGCTGAAAATAAGAGACTTGAAAAAGAAGCTGAAAATAAGAGACTTGAAAAAGAAGCTGAAAATAAGAGACTTGAAAAAGAAGCTGAAAATAAGAGACTTGAAAAAGAAGCTGAAAATAAGAGACTTGAAATAAGGCTGAAGAAAAAAAGTTACAGGCCCAGGCCCAGGCTGAAGAAAGAAAGTTACAGGCTGAGGCTGAAGAAAGAAGGTTACAAAGAGAGGCTGATGAGAGAAAAGCAAAAATGGAACATGATGAAAAAGTCTTAGCTTTAGAGTTAGAGAAGTTAAAGTTATTGAACACTGGTAATGCTAATGATGCAAATAAGGTGTCAAATAAGACTAATGCTAAGGATTTCAAGCTTAATCTACCAGCATTTAATCCCTCAATCGATGATATAACATTTTATCTAGATAGATTTGAAAGTGCATGTAATGTGCATAATATAGATAAAACATTATATGTGTATCATCTGTCCAAGATACTTAGAGGTGATGCTTTGACTTTGTTGAGTATGGTAGATGTGCCTGACAAAAACAACTATGAGGTTGTCAGGGCGGCATTGTTAAAGAAGTACCAACTTAACGAGGACGGATATCGTCTTAAATTTAAAACCATGTTACCAGAAACTGGAGTTGAATTCTCTGAATTCATCTCAGGCATCCGTCTTACTTTTTTACGATGGGTTGAGTTGTCTAAGACAGAAAATACATTTGAAGCTCTTATGGATTTACTACTTAGAGATAAGGTTATGTCTTCTGTTAATGAAGCTTTTCTATCTTTTCTTCATGAGCGTAAGCCTAAAAACATAAAAAAAAATGGAAGAATACTGTAGCCAGTATGTTACTGCGCATCCGCACATAACCATTAGTAACTCTAAGGTGAAAGAAGGTCTGCCAGTTGCTTCGGCAGCACCTTATGGCCCAAATTTTATGCGTAAATTTCAGGGTAGCCAGAAAAATTTCAATAAAAAGAGTAATCGTAATTATGCCCAGAACCATAGTGATCAATTCCAGGGTGATTCTTCTTCCCAGAACTGGAGACAACCTAATACTACACGTTATTCTACTCCGGTTAACTTTAGAAATTTTCACAAAGGTAATCGGTATAGAGGGAAATATTTTATGCAGAGACCTCAATACCAAGATAATAGAGGTTCTCAACAGCATAGAGATAGTAATGACAGTTATGGAAACTGGAACTCAAACCAGGATAAAAATTACAGTAGGGACTTTAATGATAATTGCAGAGGCAATAATGGTCGCGGTAGATCGCAACATAAGAGAAAAAGATATCAACAGACAAACTCTGTTCAACAAGAATCTCAGGGAGCAGATAAACAGGTTAATAATGATAAAGACCATAATGCTATCGGATGCTCATCTTTTGATTTTGGTAGGGCAAATAAATGTATCCAATGCAGTACTTTATTTGATCCGAAAACCGTTAGTACTTAAGCTGTGGTCATCCTTTGCCCGCTCTTCCTGCTAATGTTGCTCATGATGGGAGAGGTTCTCTTATATTACATAAGGGGCTAGTAAATAGTAATCCAGTCTCAGTGTTGTTTGATTCTGGATGTACTACTGTCGGCGTTAGGCAATCTCTTGTAGATCCATCCTGTGCTACAGGAAAAGTCATCAAATGTGTCACATTTGGTGGCACGTTAGAAAAGTATCCTACTGCTATAATACACATTGCTACTCCTTTCTTCACGGGAGAGGTCCACGCGTGTCTACTTCCAAACCCTATTGCGGACCTTATTATTGGTCGTATTCACGGAGTTAGGGAATGTACCCCACAGCAGATTGCTGTTTGGGAAGAGCAAAACATTGAAGCTACCAATGCGGTGGTCACAAGAGCACATGCTCTGGATCCACCTCAAACTTCATTAACTAATAATGATGAAGTAAATGACCAAGATAGTCACTTGACTATTACACGTGACTCATTTATCAAATTGCAAGAAGAAGATCCTTCTTTACAAAAATTCTTCATTCTAGCAAAAAAAGGTGATCCTAATCAGAACACTAATAGGAAATCTTGGATTTCTATGAAGAACGGCGTACTTGTACGTATGGTACAAGACTCGACTACGTCCACTCATTCACAAATTCTTGTGCCTAAGAGCATGAGATTGCAATATTGCAACATGCTCATGACTCGCAATGTGCTGGACATATGGGTTTTTCCCGTACAAAGTCGAGGGTTCTTGCGGCTTTCTTTTGGCCATTTGTGAGCAAGGACATACGAATGTACTGTCGCTCTTGCAAAGTATGTCAGGAGGTCAAATCTAAAGGACCACGACATGCTGCGCCTATCCAGGCTGCTGACATTCCTATTCGCCCTTTTCAAAAAATGGCAATAGATATTATCGGTCCTTTTAGAATTAAGTCGGCTAGAGGACATCAATTTATCCTTACATGTGTCGATATGTGCACACGTTGGCCAGAGGCAATACCTCTCAAGAGCATCTCAACTGCTGATATCGCAGACGCTCTTTGGCTGATATTTTCTCGCTTGGGTTTTCCCGGAGAAATATTGTCAGACCATGGCACTCAACTTATATCAGACACTATGTCACAGGTAATGTCTATGCTACACATTAAAAGGTCTCTCAGCAGTATCTATCACCCAATGTCTAATGGGTTGGTCGAACGTTTAAATAGGACTCTGAAAACTTTACTTGGTAAAATAACTGAGGATCATCCTCAGGATTGGGACAGGGTCTTACCCGCGGCTCTCTTTGCGTATAGAGAGGTCCCCAATGAACATACGGGGTTTTCCCCTTTTGAACTTGTCTTTGGCGCGCAACCGCGCGGCCCTATGTCTTTACTTCACGATCTAATCACTGCCGATAATATTAGCGATGAGACTCAATCTTCTTATGAGTACGTCATTGCTCTTAGGCAAAAGATCATCGAGGCATGCAAACTAGCAACTTCGTCTTCAGAATTTGCTAAAGAAAAGGCAAGGCAGTTTGCAAATAAGAATAGATGTCTACGACAACTTTGTCCAGGTGACAAAGCTCTCGTTCTACTTCCTTCAAGGGAGAACAGACTTCTAATTGCATGGAAAGGTCCATATGCAATAGTCTCCAAAATTTCTGATGTCGACTATGTTGTCGATATTGATGGAAAGCATAAAACTTTCCACATAAATATGCTCACAGAATTTTATGAAAGACCTGACTATTTGCAGCCTATTTTCCAGGCTACGGACAATTCACAAGCAACTCATGGTCAGTACTCATCTCTGTCAGTTATACAGGATGAGGAAACTACTTTTTCTGATGTCAATCTTCCTCTTTCTATGGTCCCACTTTATTCTACGGAATCTTGGAAAAACGTGACCGTTTCTCCAAATCTTTCCGCTGAGGAACATCGACAAGTTTCTTCGATGTTGCAAACATTTCAGGATGTTCTTACAGACATCCCGGGACACACACATGTCATAGAACATGACATTGTGCTAACTGATCACAATCCTATCAGAGTCAGACCATATCCAATACCTATCCATTTCCAGTCTCAAGTCGAAAAAGAGTTGGATGAAATGATACGTTTGGAAATCATTGAACCATCCACTTCAGCATACTCTTCGTCTATGGTTATTGTTCGAAAGAAGGATAATAACATTCGCATTTGCGTAGATTATCGCAAATTGAACCAAGTTACGAAGTTCGATGCTGAACCTATGCCTTCATTAGAAGAGCTACTCAATAAACTTTCTAATTCTAGATTCTTTACCAAACTAGATTTGTCTAAAGGTTATTGGCAAGTCCCGCTAACTGAACGTGCCAAACCTTTTACAGCTTTTTCTACACCTAGGGGTTTATTCCAATGGAATTTCATGCCTTTTGGTCTTATGAACGCCCCTGCTACATTCGTACGCATGATGCGGCGAATTCTCGCATATCGTACAGATGTCATAGCATACCTAGATGATATCTGTCTATTCAGTGATTCTTGGGAAGATCACTATTTGGGTTTATACGAATTACTGTCTACTCTTCGCGAGTATAACTTGACTGCAAAACCCTCTAAAGCCTTTATAGGATTTAGCGAGATTTCTTTCCTAGGTCATCGGGTTGGTCATGGTCTTTTAAAGACAGAGGACCACAATGTTTCAAAAATACTTAACATTTCGGTCCCTAAGACGAAGAAACAAGTAAGGAGTCTATTAGGTTTGATTCAATTCTACGGACGATTCATTCCGAATCTGTCCTCCATTATGGCACCGCTTTCTACTTTATTGAAGAAAGGGTCGCCTAATCTGATCCGCTGGTCTAAAGAATGTCAATCCTCATTGGACCAGGTTAAAGCCCTATTTTCATCTCCACCTATTCTTAAGTTACCTACTATTGAGAAGACTTTTGTTCTTCGAAGTGACGCCTCGTCAACAGGGATTGGGGCAGCACTAATGCAGGAGTATTCTGATACTTTGCATCCGGTGATGTATATCTCTAGGAAATTAAACGCTGCAGAAAAGAATTACTCGGTTTTAGACCGTGAGTTATTGGCTATGGTATGGTCTATTCTGAAGTTACAAAGATTTCTTCTAGGCGCACATTTCATTGTGGAAACCGACCAGAAAGCGCTTACTGCTATTCAGAGCAAAAACTTGAAGAGCTCGAGGTCCACTCGTTATGCCATAGCTCTTCAACCATTTCATTTCTCGGTTCGAGCTATCCGTGGTTCGGATAATGTAATGGCAGACATTCTGTCCAGATGTCCACACGATTCCACATGATTCTTCTGTCATATATATATATTTCCTGATATACAATCCAATGTTATAATGACATGTTAGTAGATTTTTTCTCACTTTTTTTTTTGAGGGAAATTTATAACATTGTACCATGTAATTATTTAAGAAGGCTTAGTTAGTGATATACGGGCCAAAAGATCACTCGGCCACATTTAAATAAATTATTTTCAGGATTGTATTAAGAAATTTACCAGTTGTCTTTAAGATTTGTGTTATTGATATTTTCGCAGCACATCATTGAAGTCTGCGAGTTTATGTCCATTGTGGAACTTTGAGGATATCAAGTCCTGTCCTACATTGGGAGCGGATGATGTCCACATCTTCTTCTATTGAATGTTTTATGTCACCGAAGATCAACACATGTATTACTTATTAATTACTGTTACTTTATATAATGTAATAATATAGTGCGGTATATTAGTAAATTACACCGCTATTTGCAACACATTGTATGATAACACATAATATATTTAATTTCATATATTGGTATGAGAATAATTTGATTGTCATTATGTTGTTGCCATCATTGTGGCGTGTGTTGGTGGCACCTTCCTGGAATATATCAGCGTATACTTAGATAAATTTTTTCTCTAAGGATCTGAGATATGATCTCAGTGTCGCTCCATGCGTTGAGCTAATTTGTTAGGTATATATCCACGCATCATACGTGCGTTAGGAGCCTAGATTTTTTCCGGCTCCAGGATTTAAAAAAAAAAAAAATGTTTCATTTTTTTTTTCCCGGGAGGGTGCGGTAATGTTACGCACGGATCATTATTATTTTTCGTTTGTATAAACATTTTTCATATGTATGATCATTTTTTTGACTGAAGTGTGTATTATGTTTTCTATGGTCAAAGGGACATAATCCGAGTTATCGAAACTACAATTTTTTAGGAGTTTGCCTTCTCTTGTATAGAGACACGTTCGGTCTATAATTTCTTGAACGAAGCGTGACCACATCTCCTTATTTGGTAGTACCAGTCAACTATGGTAGATGTCTGAAACCTTTCTTAACGCTTCTTTTCATGACCATAAAAGGCGCGATTCTATAAGACTTTTATCTCGAATGTTCTTAGAATCGTCTTATTGTGAACGGCAACTCAGAGATTGTCGTTCTGCGCATGTCAAAAGCTGGGAGTTCGTTCTGTGTGTTCCGCCCAGTTGGGGCAGTTGAGAAATGGTTTAAGAAGCGAGCAGACGCAACTGCGTCTTGTGATTTTCTGAGGGAAATACAGTGTCTTTGTGAGTTAGTTAGCTAACTAGACTATTTCCCAGTATTATTCACGCCTGCCTGGAGGCATATGTTCATGGTTGATTTTCCGAAATAAGGTAATTCCTCTTGTATCGAACTTTATGCTATCATCTAGAGGTTCGTCATTTTGTCGCCTATTTGCTCGCCTGTGTGATTCAAAATGGAGAGGTACTTTGACTAGGATTAAGTCACCGGTATCTTTATACCTGAACTAGTTAAATATATATGGGTCGCTCTAGACCAACAAGACTATTGTCTGTGTTCCAGGATTCGTTATATCAGAGATCACGTCCAAGTCAGATGGTTAGACTTAGGAACATTATAAAGGTCGAGCTGACCTGTAGCCCATGTATGCTATTCACGTGCAGACAGTAAACGGACTGATTGTATACAACTGATCTGCTAGCATCAGAATGGGAGCATTTATTATTATTTTATGAACATTGAAGATCTGTAGCTGACACTGTTGCAGAAATTATTATTATTTATACAGCTTCACGAACTAGAACTCTATGATTTATGAATTTCTGAATCTATTGAACTGTGATGTCTTATGACGCATATATACAACAGCTGTCATTGCTGACTACAGAAATTGTTTTCAATGTGCCATATCATCTTGCTGAACTCGTTAACTATGTTGATGTCATAAGTATCATGACTGTTTTGTGGCGTGCAATAAATGGAAGAAACTTATACAACGAAGTTACCCTTTCTATGACTCTACACGTCATGTTGCCTGTGTGATAACCCTGTGAACTGTTCCACTACCACATACACAGCAACATCCTAAATCAGAGAAGACACCTACATCTTGCACTTTAATACCAGGTGTCGATAAGGGTGGCAAGTTACCACTTCACTTTTCCAGCTGATGATAGTTGTTTCTGGCGATATTCCCATCTTAATTAGGTTGCTCCGAACCTTGATCCTTTCTTGCCGTTATAAGGTTGCGCCTTGACCTTGACCTTCTTAAAACGATAAATGCTCTTGATAAAGTATTTTAAATACCTTGTATATTGGAGGTTTTTCCTTTTTGAAACGCTTGATTAATGTGGCATATATTTGTAGTGGTGACTACCGGACGAGAAACCCCATGGATTTTCTCGGGGTTCTATCTGTTAAGGAACTTTTCCTTCTGGCTCCAGTATGTTGAATGATGTCTAGGGATATTGTATTAATGTTCTGAAATGTAGTCACCAAAATTCTGGCCACAGTTTTTCTATTCGTAATCGAACTGTTCTTTGTGTTCTAAGTCTTTTCATCTGACTAACTGTCATCAAATATTAACTGGTTATATCTCTACAAACTCATGCTTCCAACTGGAAATCATTTCTCGAAAACTTCTGTGTTTAAACGACTTTCACTTTATTCAACACAGGAACTTATATGAGCGACACATTGCTCTTAATACAATTTGGCAGTTTCATTTAAATCATCGATTCTGGCATTTCATAAATTATTTCTGCATGAGTCCATGCTTCTTCAAAATTCTTTAGGCTATCAAGACTTATCTTTCTTTTAGTGCTTCCATAGCATAATTATTATTTCCTTCATACATTTTATTCTTAGGAATTCCACTGGACATATTTTGTCTTCCTTCCATATACATAGTATTTCACTTCGGTGCCTTCCTGCACATCTTCTTTTAGTCGGCAATCATACATATTTTCTTTGGGCGTCCATACCCTTCTATGACGGTTACGATACCCTTGATCTGTTCAAATATCTCTGGTGGCTATACTAGCCTAAATCTTACCCGAATCTCATAACTCCTGACGAGATGGGTTTATTCCCAATTGAATTAGAATCACACTAGATTTCTGCTTGAAATCTACATCTAATATAAACACTTTTAAAGTAGAATCACTACACTGCTATAAGTGGACCTTGCCACACAAGCCGACACTATGGAATCCTGTCACTATATCCTCTACGTCATTTTACGCTACTTCGTAGTCATAGTTAATGATCGCATTTATTTTGTGTTTGGTGAGTGTATAACATGGTGCAAAGCGATCTCTCTCCAACTCCACTTTAACATAATCGCTATGCCCCATGATGCGCACTCAACAAAATGCAAGAGTAATTGTCGCGGTAGAAAATAGTAGTGAAGTCGACAATGATAGTGAACTGACAGAGTTATAGTTTACGCATAGATAAGGTGTAAATAGGAGGTGGACTTGAGACAAACTTGGAAGAAGATTTATTAAAATTATCTCTCTCTCCAAACCTCAACACACTTATATAGTCTAAGCACCGCCTGCTCTTTCTCTTTTCTCTGGATCATAAATAGAGACTATAGTAAAGAGCTGAAAAATGTTAATTATGGATGAAAGGGTCGTGAACAGCGCATTAATAAATGAGTAAACTTTATTAAAGAAGAAATGTATGAAAATAATGCATATCAGCACAAACAACATAAAATTACATCAATAATCACAAATATGCAAATACACACCAACGAACACACAGACCACCAACATAAAACCTGTAGAACACAGAGAGATAAATAAATAGAGTGTCAGTCTGTTCGCTTTCGTGGAACCAAATGCGCTAGCTCCAGAAAGTGTAGATATCCTTCAAGGTGATGGAATAACATACATAACTTTCCTGTAGGTGCTAATCGTTGGTGACCCCTAATTGCTCGAGGGGGACTGGAAGACTCTGTCTATCTCCGGCTGACCGCTCATAAGTGCGTGGTTTTACATAACCCAGAAATACACACAAGACGAAGTTACTTGAGGAAAAAGGGTCCCATGCGCTCTTATCCGGCGCTAGAATTTTTCTTGCGTACTTGGTAGTAAATCTGGTTTGGGCTGGCTTGACTGTGATTTGACTGACTGCTCCGTTTAAGCACACAAAGTCTGGTGATATTAAATTCTGCTATAGGCGCTGGGCTGCTTGATAGCGGGAAGATGCAAGGCTCTGACTGGTAATCCAAAGGCGTGTAGGAAACTACTACTGCAATACGATTTCAGATTTTTGCGTTAGCTCGTTGCACACTGCGTGAGCTTTATTTCTCATTAGAGAGAATGGCGTTGACAAAAAGGGTTTTGTTTCAGGTATTGGGGTTGACAACTCGTAGGGCAAATTGCGTTCGGGAGTCGTGAGTGCGATGAGAACGTTACGTTCGTCGCCTGACTGGACTCTTTCGATGGCAAAGGCAGTAAGTATGTCCTGAAACTGAGACCCAAAAGAAGACGACCTTTACATCAAGCAAACAATAAAATTACACTAACGTTATACAAAACAGTTAGGCTCCACTATGGGATTTAAATTATTGTAATCATTGCTATGATAGTTTAGGGCTGTCTTTAACCATATAAGTCTCCTGTTCCTTCCACTCTATCAATTATCAGCATGCGCCCGCATAGGCTAATATATTTTGTACACCCATGTACCTGTCAGTAAATGTTCTGACAGCAAAATCTACTCCTCTTCTTCTTCCAACTAAACATACAGGAAACCTAACCTTGTAGTTACAGCTGAGTAGGGTATGCTGTTCATCTTACAACATTAAATGAATTTACATTAACAGATTACAGCAAGTGACATTACAAAAATAAATCGTATGTTCCCCCTTAGGGAAAATATTAACATCCCACAAATGAATAAATAGAAAATGCAATGTTCTTGCTATAATAATACAGTTGTGACTGAATCATAAGATATAATGATATCTATGGCTGGTGACTGCTTTCTGTGAAAGTTATAAACTAGTGTCTAGCTACACAAATCGGCGTATAATGATTCCACCCTGCCACTAGAAGTTTCTATCAGAAAGGAATAAGGGACTATCTCCTACAATTCAGTGTTATAGTGCCTGCATCTCACTATTCAGTTTTAAATGAATAATCCACACCTCTGATATTTCCTTACAGTAATGACAGTTATTTTAGCCTACTCTTAACCCATGATAAGCATCTGTACTGACTCATTCTACGCCTAGTGAGTATCTGTTATCGTAAGTTTACCTTTAACCCATGGTAAAAAAATAACACTGACACCTGACTGTTTCGTCACTCGTTTAACTAAGGCTGTAGACGGCGCAACACTATCACTGAATTAAATTACCGGGAGAAATCCTCAAAAATGAATTCAAGTCACGTTCCTACCAGATATATATAAAAAGGCTAACATGAATATACATATTATAATAGATGTCTACTCACCCCGAGAAATGCCGAGAACATAGGCAAATAACATTTAGTTCTGTGTTATCGTCAGTCTTATTCTCACTGTGGTCCTCTCGGGCAGGAAATATTTTACGAGTGTGCCTGACTGATTAAATCTAACTAATTTTATAGTCTACAAATGACGCTACCCGGACACCTGGCATGGCTTGTTTCTACAGATGTTCGGCGTATAACGTAACCAAGAGTAAGACAGATGTAATTCTAGAGGTATACATCAGAAGCAACAACTGCGAGAAGGATTCCCCGATAGACAATGCATAATATTATGATCAGGGGCCACAACAAATCTCTCAGAACGAACGTGAGTTTTATCTCCCCCTGAATCGGAGATGAAACGGTTACCCAGGCCTCAAAGGGTACCACCCGCTAGCAGACCGTTTCTTCACAGACCCTCTCGCTCGTGATAAAACACTTTACTCGCAAGAGATATTCCCCTGGTCAGACAAACACCAGGTGCGCTTAGGTAACATTATCGTTAGCTGACCGCTGCTGACCAGTGGGGAATTTATACTGAAGGCCAGAACGTAAACAAACCGCGGGGTGGGGTCTGCGAAGGGGAATAATGGGTCACGTAGGTAGAATCCGAAAGAAAAGAAAATACAAAATGTCGAGGAAACCAGAACATTAACATGAGCTAAGGAGTGCAGTATTGGCTTAAGGATGAGACAAAAACATCCATTACACTTAGTCATCCATCATCAAAAAGCTTCTATGCTAATTTTATATGCAGTGTTGGCCATTGCAATCTAACGTTTGAGGTAAAAACAGGTGTACGGCAGGGATGCCTCCTGTCAACCATTGCCTTTTTAACTGTCATAGACTGGGTGATGCGCCAGAAAACAGATGATACCCCTAGAGAAAAAAGTATGTCAGCGTTCACCACACTGGAAGATCTAGAATACGCAATCGCCATTGCACTACTCGCACATTCACATCAGCACATACAAGAAAAAACAGACAGACTGAATAAACAGGTGGGATTGAACATCAGTCTGAAGAAGACAGTAATTATGACACTCAATGAGATCAATTCGGAGCTGATTAAAATAAGGAACCAAATGCTGTAACAAACAAATACATTTACATATCTAGGAAGTATAGTAATACCAGACGGTGAAACAAGCAAAGATATCAACAACAGAATGAACAAAGTCAGAACAACCTTTGCCAGTGTAAACAACATCTGGAAATCTTCTCAGTACAGCACAAACACCAAATTAAAATTATACGAGAGTTCCGTACTTTCTTTTATTATTGGTCATAATCGACGTTCACTGCACTCCGGACAAACCCATAGGTGCTCAGTCTCCCTCAGAAAATATCGAAGGGTATGAATGCTAATTGTTCCTGTTGTATACAAGACCCGATGTGTCCTCTCATACGTCCATCTCTGCTGGCCTTACGTTTAATGCAAAATTTTCTAACAGGCAATCATTAATTGCTTAAACACATAAAGAAGGGAAACCCGAGGCCTGTAAACAGTAAATAAATATTACACAAACATAAAGGTATGTTTTCAGTCACTCGTGAGTAATAATGAAGTAGAAAACTAGACAACAGAAAAACAACAGACGTGAGTGGCTTACCGGGGAATCGAACCAGGACCTTCCGTGAGGCACCCCCGCCTAGTCATGGAAGCGAATCACACTATCCTCCGTGCCATCTAAGCACCACAAAAATTAGTGCTTCGATGACAGGGGTTATTAGCGCGACCCGCAACACATAACACCGGAAATTTACCTAGGGCAATCCAGCTTATTAATGATGCAATCACTTCTGTTGTTCCCCTATGTCACGAGCGGGATATATATGTGTCTGTCTGTGACCAGAGCCCAGGGTCTGGGTGATGTCAGAGACAAGACAAAAAGAGTCCGAGAGAGATCTGAGGTAATAGATAAGAGATTCTGTTGATGGTGGATGATGTGACTTATAGTTATCGAAGGTGAGAACAAAACATGACTCTCCCCTCACCACTCGGTGATCTTTTGTTCAACTATTGCCACTCCGCCTCCTACTCAGTTAAGAGGTAAGGTTTTTTTTATTCACTAAGGTGTATCCACACACAAAAATACAGTACAAGTGAATAGTATAGATCCAGTGAGAAAAGTAAAAGAAATCTGATCCGGTTAAATAAATACAAATCTCTTTTATTGACATACCACCTAAATAGCAGCTGGAAAAAAAGAATAACATAAATATCAATCACGGAATAAAATACAGATGGAATAAAATTACAATGAAGGTCTCTAAGAACGAGACACCAACATTATAAACACTCCAGAGACAGGTAGTATACAAAAATATGGACTACCGCGGGAAAACCAAATTTCCTACTCACGGGAAAACCACCGATGACCCGTTTTAGGGTGATGAACTGGGCACGCCTCTATCTACGTGCAACCCAGCTATAAAGGGTCGTTGACTGGAGCGACCTTCCACTGAAGGCAAAGTTTCCACAGAAGGCGTTAACCACAGAAGGGGAAGTCCGGCCTACGGCTCAGTTAATTGCCGGAGAAGGCCGACGTATGCTGTAATGAAAACATAAACAAACCTCATAACATTTGGCTAAATAAGAATCGTCAAACATTACAACAACAGCACAACAATAAACAAAGACAGTTAAATACAGGTAATCATACTGCCCTTCCCCTCCATCTGGTGGTCAAGGCATGCATTGGCTGCAGTTCATCTTACTCTCCCCTCCCTACTGTCAGCCTACACACCGCTCAAGGCTGGTTTGCATAATAACACGCAATCCCGCGTCTTAACGCTTCGGATAGTTCGGCTTGTTTATAAAACTGCTCGCCCCTCCCCTGTGCTCTTTTTGCGAGACGTGACCTTAAAATCAGTCAGGTCAGCTAGCTACATAATTTGCAAGGCTATCTACCTTGTCGCATAGGCGTTCGACAATTTAATAATTACCTACAACCATAGTAATATTATACTTGACTTTTAAACAATCAATTAATGTACCGATGCTTACAAAATCAAATTACATGGTGTGGAAAAGAATTATATTATACACAAATCCGCCACTGCGGTCAAAAAATTTACATTTATTCAGGTTAACCTGATAGTGGGTTTATAATTTCCTAACTGAGTTATCCATAGATCAGGATACTCTGTTTATACTTTTCATGCACTACATCAGGCATAATGTAACATAACCATGACGCTCTAATCAAATAAATAGTAGCACCCTCCCCAAACCAACTGGCTATAGCTTAGATGGTGCGTTAAATGATTGCATTAATTACCACACTAGTAAAAATCCTTTACGAAGAAATACTCTGTCAATTTTAAAGCCCTAGCAAAATTTACTTATAATATTAGCGTTTACAAATTCGATTACCGAACAAAGGTTAGAATATCCCACTAAACTCACAAGCGGGCAGACTGTCTTATGTTGCTATTTCCCCGGCAAGAATTTCCAAGACTGAAGCAATTAACAGACAGACAAGGACCTCTTATATACTATCATCTACAGTCGCAGGTGTACCCCCAGTCTTGGACACGTGCACAGAACAACAGACAAAGACACGTAATACTGGACCAAAACTTTCTCTAACAGACGCAACTACCAAAAGATTTTGCGTAACGGTTGACGGGTGAGGGGTACTCACGTGGACAGTGAATCGGTGTTTATAAAAGAAAGCAGAAAAGGATTACCGCTCGTGCTCTAACTTGTTTACGAGCGGCGAAGATTCTCTCCCGCTGGTCCGATGCCAGGTGCTCTTACGCATCTCTACGTCAATTGTTGTTGGCCCAATTAACACGAAATCAAAGAACAAAGCCACTATGCAGAGTGGGTGTCTGACCGAGTAATAATGGGGGTTACTGCTCCGTAGAACCACATGAAAAGAAAGAAATACAGAGAGCCAGTGACTCTAGAAAAATTAGAAAAATCGAAGGGGGCGGGTTGGACAATAGGGAGTAACAGCCATTTCGCCACACCCTATTATAGGTCAGATTACAGAAGACAAAGCCCTTAATACTGGATTACCCTAGGTAAATTTCCGGTGTTATGTGCTGCGGGTCGCACTAATAACCCCCGTCATCGAAGCACTATTTTTTGTGGTACTTAGATGGCAGGGAGGATAGTGTGATTCGCTTCTGTAGCTAGGCGGGGGTGACGCACAAAAGGTCCTGGGTTTGATTTCCGATGTTGTTTTTCTGTTGTCTAGTTTTCTACTTCTTTATTTCTCACGAGTGCTTGAAAACATAGCTGTATGTGTGTGTAATCAATAATTGCCCTCAGTATCTCTATTTATCCATATCGAATGCTCGTTCTATGGGTGCTCTTGAAGCTAGTCTGTCAGCTCGTGCATTGCCGCGTACCCGTGCATGACCAGTACAGTAGATCCACACCAGTTCCTGAAGATTCGAGACGTCTATGGAGGTTTTCCATTCATGCCGGAGCCATCCACATTTGATCTCTCGAAGCATGGATTGTGAGTCTGATACAATAACTGCCCTTGTTAATGAAGTTTCAGACAACCGCCTTAAAGCCGCAGTAGCTGCCTTTACCCCCATTCTCATGCTGGAAGTTGTTATCATGGAAACCCCGCTATGCTCAGCGACGATTCTGCCTTTTACTCTAGCAGAGAAACCCCACCCTGATTTCTCACACGGATTACAGACCCATCAGTGTACACAATGGCATCATCATCCCCAGCATGATCATTTATCAGCTGATTAATTTCCAGCTCAGCCCTCCCTTTTACACAAGTTCTGCTCTCTCTACCAAGGCTGATGATGACTTGCTGGTAGTTCGTCCAGTTCTCACCTGACTTACTGCTCTCTCTACCAAAGCTGATGATGACTTGCTGGTAGTTCGTCCAGTTTTCACCTGACTTACTGCACTCTCTACCGAGGCTAATGATGACTTGCTGGTAGTTCGTCCAGTTCTCACCTGACTTACTGCTCTCTCTACCAAGGCTGATGATGACTTGCTGGTAGTTCGTCCAGTTCTCACCTGACTTACTGCACTCTCTACCAAGGCTGATGATGACTTGCTGGTAGTTCGTCCAGTTCTCACCTGACTTACTGCTCTCTCTACCAAAGCTGATGATGACTTGCTGGTAGTTCGTCCAGTTCTCACCTGACTTACTGCACTCTCTACCAAGGCTGATGATGCCTTGCTGGTAGTTCGTCCAGTTCTCACCTGACTTACTGCACTCTCTACCAAAGCTGATGATGCCTTGCTGGTAGTTCGTCCAGTTCTCACCTGACTTACTGCACTCTCTACCAAGGCTGATGATGCCTTGCTGGTAGTTCGTCCAGTTCTCACCTGACTTACTGCACTCTCTACCAAAGCTGATGATGCCTTGCTGGTAGTTCGTCCAGTTTCTCACCTGACTTACTGCACTCTCTACCAAGGCTGATGATGCCTTGCTGGTAGTTCGTCCAGTTCTCACCTGACTTACTCCTTTCTTCCTTCTCCCTTGAATATATTTGCAACTGTGGTCACCTGTTTAATAGTTGCCTCTGCCTGCACCATCCATGACAATCCCCCTCTTTATTCTTGCTCCTTTGATGTCAACTACGTTCCCAATAAAGGCAAACCTATTGTCTGCGGTTACTAGCATGTAAGCTTTTGCATGGAACATCGCATATCTGGATCTAATTGACAGCAATCCAAGCATCGTCACACTGGGGATACTTTCTGTACTTCTGTACGGTTGTGGCCGTGGATCGTATTATAAGGTTCGGACCACTGCCCTTTCAGTAGATAGTATGTATTAAGGTAAATGGGACAAACTTCCTTCTCTCAGACTGACCAAATATTTTCTCATGCTCTCTGTTGATTTAAAACGAATTTCACCCGAGTAATAGCAGTGAAGATGTCAAAGGTCGAACTTTATTAACAAGGTTAGCAGTCTTTCATAACAACAGCTTCTTCAGCAACACAAGTATTCAATATTCAAAACTGCAATTTCTTGTCTTCTTATTACTTGCTTTCTTCAGCTATCACAATATCCTATAATTCTTCAGGTAGAAACTTCTTGTCTCTCTTCTGTACTGACTGTTTATTTTTACGTTTCTTTTCATATGTCTCTTGGTATATCTCACTAAGAGAAAACTGGCCTTACCGCCAGGGCTGTCACTTTGCCAAGATTTCGTCTATTATTCTTCTCTGCTCAGACCTGGTCTGCTGAGCTACACATACTACTGATAGATCAAAAATGTTCAACATACCTTGTTTTGTTCTCAATCGAAAATACACCTTTTCTTTCACAACTATCTTGTCCTCAGAATAGATACTATCACCACAAAATACTGACGTACACCAATTTTTGATCAGTAATGTACTAAGCGTTTTTCTATCTCTCTTTTATTCACAGCACATGTTGCTGGTCACCTACGCTGAGTATGTTTTTCTCACACAAATCTTACGCTGAGCGCGTTTATAAAATCTAACTTTTACACTTGGGAGAAAACACTTTTTTTTTTAAAACCTTTATTAGGTCATGATTTATACAACATCGATAGTATTTACAACAGTTAAAACATTTAAAACCATTATAAACGATAAAATTTAAAGTTAATAAACCCAATACAAGCCAAAATATTACATTATATAAGATAAACTAGTCATTGCAAACAACAAATCAAGAAGAATAACTCTAAATTTTGCGAATCCAGACAAGAAACACGTTGCAAAAATGTTACTCAAAATTTACAGTTAATAAACCAGACACAAATATTACATTTTATAAGATAAAATAATTTCCGAACAACAAATCAATATTCTTTTAGAAAAATTACTTTAAATAGGATAACCCCTAGATAATACAAATCTAAGAAAGGAACAGGATGCACAATTTTACACAAATCTAAAATTAAAAAACCCCGGTACAAGTCAAAATTACAACAAACCAGTATCATTAAAGAAGGATAACTTAAGTATGACAAATCCAAAGAACAAGATTACAAAATTAAAGATAAGCCTACAGGTGATAACAAATGTTAATGAGTGCATGAGATTACTAAATGATTAATGGTACATCGTCTTGACTACAAATGATAATGACACCCTACCATGAGATGATTGATGAGGACATATATGTTGAAGAGTATTTACATTGCATGATATTTATAGACACAAAGGAAGTATTCCTGTCACAAAAAGTAGGGGATATTTTAAGATGATATGTATTATTTTACAAAAGAGTGGATTTCATAATTTAATGGTTGTATGGACATATTAAGCACGCTCTTCTCCACTCTCACGTGCAATATCGTGTTGACCTGGTGACTCGTGGTGAGTAAGCCAATCCCAAGAACAAAGGTGGGGCCCATCCGTAAAGTTCACACATTATTCTTTTTCACAAAAATGCGTGTATCTCGGGTTTGATGAACACTACTCACCATGGACAGGTATAAAAAGACTCTGCAACAGTTAAAATTTCTTTTCTTCGTCATGGAACGTTTGACAGTACAGCAGAGATGGATAGGCATAGGCATGTTGCAAACCGGAAGTCGGCACGTGGATGTAGCTCGAAACCTCAATGTTTCACAGTCAGTTGTCAGCAGACTGTGGAACAGGTATCAAAATTTCCGCACAGTGGCTGATCTGCCTCGGACTGGCCGCCGAAGAGTCACTACACGCCGCCAAGATCAACTTCTTGTTACTCAAGCCCTCAGAACTCGGACTCTAAATGCTACTCAACTTCAGCAACACCTTCAACAGACCACTGGGATCCGGGTCTCAACTCAGACAGTACGAAACCGTTTGCACCAAGTGCAACTGGCCTCACGCAGACCGTTTGTAGCTTTGCCCATGTCACCACAACACAGGCGAGCAAGAATGGATTGGTGCCAACGTCATCATCGGTGGACCAATCAACAGTGGGCATCAGTGATGTTTTCTGCTGAGTCCCGTTTCGTTTTGGATTTTCATGATCGTCGAATACGTGTCTGGCGACGGCGAGGTAAGCGTTACCAGCCTCCTGCAACTGTTGCACACAACCGTTATGGAGGTGGCAGTGTAATGGTGTGGGCAGGCATCTGTATGAATGACAGGACCGACCTTCACATATGCCAGGTCAATATCACAGGGCTCTGCTACCGTGACAACATCATCGAGCCTATCGTTGTGCCATTTGCTCAACGGCACGGATCAGATTTCATCTTCCAGGATGACAATGCACGTCCTCACCGTGCTCGCGTCGTCCAAGATCACCTTCAGATGCAGCATATCCGAACGTTACCGTGGCCGCCGATGTCGCCCGACCTGTCTCCTATTGAGCATTTGTGGGACCTCCTGAATAGACGCGTCCAACAACGTCCAGCCGCTCCACAGACTCTTCAGCAGTTAGCCCAGGCCCTTCAGCAGGAATGGCAGAGAATTCCTCAAGACAACATCAGAAGGCTTATTTGCAGTATGAGACGTCGTTGCAATGCATGTTTAGCGGCAAACGGGGGCCCTACACGTTTTTAGAAATATTGGAATATTTTTGTGAAAATGAAGTACCTACCCCGCCTTGGTTGCCAGTGCGACTAAAATCATGTGAGTAAAGCCGTAACACTTCTTATACCGCAAATGTCTTGTTATGATGCTCAAGTTTACTTGTACGAAGGAATAAATGAACTATTTTGAAATATATTGTTTTTGGATAATTTTTAAATTCAATATCTCCTACTTTTTGTGACAGGTATATTTACAAACAAAGCTACTTGCTTTGTGTGACGACCGAAAGGTCGATAAAGGTTTTTAAATATTTATTTAAACAACAAAAAAGTTTTAAATCTGTTCTGCTATGTCTTGTGTCATGTGTTCATATACTTGTATTTGTGAAAATATTCTACTATCATAATGTCTACCGTCGTATACAGCCCTATTCCTACATGTCCATGCAAGATATCTAAAGTCAGCTAATAAAGTCAGTAGTTTCAGTTCTGTCAGTCTCGACATCTGTGGTAATGTATTCAACATGACCGCTCGGTACATGTTGAGTGAATGCTGCGTCTTGGATATTATTAGTGTTCTTAGTTTGTTTAGGGTAGGGACCACTGTCTTACATGTGTAAAACAAGTGGTCTTCTGTCTCTATAATGTTGTCACTGCATAGTTTACATGTTGG
Source organism: Oreohelix idahoensis (assembly GCA_024509875.1). Taxonomy (NCBI): domain Eukaryota; kingdom Metazoa; phylum Mollusca; class Gastropoda; order Stylommatophora; family Oreohelicidae; genus Oreohelix; species Oreohelix idahoensis. Next base: position 49,620 of record JAMPIV010013558.1, read on the forward strand.
TGCTGATCTGTTTGTCTTTGTTAATGATTTGTTAGCAATCGGTGTTAAACTGTGTAGTAGTCTGAAAGTGACTTCTTTTGCTTGTGGTCTGACATCTACTGTATGAATGTTTATGAAACTCTGTGTGTAGTCGGATATGAAAAGGTTGTACCCCCTTCGTGTGCTCAGAGGTGTTTCATGTGCTGCGACTAGACGTTTTTATATACGTTTGGTGTCCTGTTTTATTAAATGTTTATTCTTTTCTAAGTTTTGTAGACATATTGCGTAAAAGGGCAGTGGTGTGCCAAAAAAATGAGGTTGGTTTTTTTTTAGTTTACAAAAATTTGATAATCTTAACCCAATATAATAGTGTGCCAGTGGGTATAGACCCGGGCTTTTTGTAATTTCCCCTATGTATTTAATTCTTAAAGCTTTAATTTTAGTGTTAATATCTTGTAAGGCTATCCCTTCTTTACTTTTAGGTTGTATTAGAGTTGCGTGTTTAATACTGTACCAAGTGTTCCTAAAAATGAAGGCCCTAATTAGTTTATTTATTTCTGTTATAATCTTTTTAGGTACAATCTGTACATTTGCTATATAAATTATTTTTGGCATAATAAAACAATTAACTATTACACTTCTTCCGAAAATGGTAGCTGTTTTGTATTTATAAATTTCAAGCATACTTTGAATTTTTCCAAACAATTTTGTCCATGTTTCTTTGTTGGCGTCTTGCGGATTAAAAGAGAAGTCAATCCGATAAATTTTAATTTTATTCACTACCGTTAATTGGAAAGGGAAATCTGATCTATTGTCCCATCTACCTATCCCCATTATACTAGATTTTTGAATATTTAGTTTGGATTCGCTAGCGTATCCAAACTCTGTAAAAACCTCTAAAATATTTTTTATAGAATCCTTTGTTGTTGGAAAGAAAATCTTATCATCGGCATATGCCAACAACCTCCTCTCACCTTTACCGGGAACAAAGGTTCCCGTGATGTTTGTATCTTGTCTTATTCTTTCCAAAACAGGTTCTAATGTTATTACATATAACAGGGGTGATAATGGACATCACTGTCTCACAGACCTCGATAATTTGAAAGATTTGGTTAAACTGTGGTTAACCAATATTCTACTTTCAGGTTTTTTATATAGAATTTTAATCCATGTTCTAAAATATTCCCCTGTTATTTGCTTTAAGACTTTTATGCAGAAAGGCATGTGATACTCTATCAAATGCCTTTTCCTGGTCTAAAGATAATATGGCGCTCTGGCACTGCCTATCATGCGTGTATGTGATTAAAGCTCTTATGAAGTGTGTGTGTCTACAAATGTTCCTACCTTGTACACTACACCGCTGATCTTCATGTATCATGTTATGCATGTGTGGTTTAAGCTTCAGAGTGAGTGCTTTAGCTAGAATTTTGTAATCAGTGTTTAAAAAGGGAGATGGGTCTAAAATTTTTAATTGACTTTTTGTCATTACTGTCCTTGGGTATTAAGGTGATATAGGACTGATTTAAACTATCTGCGAGTTCCCCTTTTTGGAATGCTTCTTCAAGCATTTTAATTAGAATGGGCCCTAAACAGGGGACGAAAGCCCTGTAAAATTCTGCAGTTAACCCATCTGGCCCGGGTGCTTTATCTTTTTGAAAGGTACTAAGGGCATCTTGTAAAATGTCTAAAGTTAAAGGTTGGTCTAGCTTCTCACTTTCCTCTTCACTTAAACACTTTGTGTATTGTAAAAACTTATCTTGTATGTTTGCGTCAGTTCCTTCTTTAGTATATAATTGGGTACTTGTGTGATATTTCACCGCTAAAATCAAATTGTGGAAATTTATTACCCAAACTGACAACCGTACTTTTTCTTGACTGAAAAAGGTTGATTTCACATTGTGATTTGGGAGGGCAAGTTCGTCGTGCATTCATAGTTGACACTCTTACGACAGACCCGCCCTCAACCCCCCCCCCCTCTCCCCCCCCGGTATTTTAAGTTTATAAGCAATAAAACGGTATTGAATTGGGACCTAAGATGCGTCAACAGTGCTCCACTACCGCGATAAGTTACCGGGTTTCTGGTTCAAAGCTTGGTAGAGTCTAACCAGCTGTAAATGGGTACCTGACTCTGATCTTGAGTTAGAGAAGGCAACAGCAACGAGGACGGGAACAGGTGTCACGCATCAGTCTAACCAGCTGTAAATGGGTACCCGACTCTGATCTTGAGTTAGAAAAGGCAACAGCAACGAGGACGGGAACAGGTGTCACGCATCAGTCTAACCAGCTGTAAATGGGTACCTGACTCTGATCTTGAGTTAGAGAAGGCAACAGCAACGAGGACGGAAACAGGTGTCACGCATCAGTCTAACCAGCTGTAAATGGGTACCTGACTCTGATAGGGACTTGAAAGCTGATGATGATGATGATTACGATGACTAGCAATTCCCTAGACTTAAGGGTCTTTTATATTTGGACATGCGCCCTAATATAACCGACTAGATTGAACGGGACGCGACTCGCCAAAACGAGACAAAACTTTAAAAAAAAAAACATTCGAGTAAGTTGTATTTTTTCAGGATTACAAAAAATAAGGACAAAAAAGTGTCCGACAGTGTGCTAACAATCACCAGATGAATTTGTCCTTGTCGGTTCGCCAAGATCGTTAGAGATGTTACATATGTAAGCAGGATATACCTCTTCGTTCTGGCACATGGTTACAGGGTACACGTCTGTCCTTCGGGCAGATTATTCTGTTCATTTACTGTTGGAGTAAAGAGAAGACTAGCATTGATTTCTGTAAATCAGAGCTAGGAATTACCAATCAAGCTGCCATTAAATGGAACAGCAACCTCCGTGAGGTTTGTGCAAATGTACTAATTGCAAATCCCGCTGTAATTGGCGGACACAATACGACGGTAGAGATCGATGAAAGTGTGTTCACACGCAGAAAAAATAACGTCGGTCGTGTATTTCCACAGCAGTGGGTATTTGGTGGCCTATGTCGTGAAACAAGTGAGTGTTTCATGGTTCCAGTGCCCGACCGCATAGGCGCTACACTTCTGCCCCTTATCATAGCCAACATTCGTCCTGGTACGACGGTTGTTTCTGATCAATGGCGCGCATATGGTACCATTCAGAATTTGCCAGGTTTAACTCACCAAACGGTGAATCATTCTGCAAATTTTGTCGACCCAAATACAGCAGCAAACACACAACGAATAGAGAGGTAGTGGAAATCTGCGAAAGAACGCAACAAACGTCAGAACGGGACACACAGACACATGTTAGATTCCTACATGTGTGAATTTTTGTGGCGACATCGGAATAAAGTTCGTCAGTCAGACCCGTTCGACAATATCCTGTTTGACATTGCAGAATTTTGGCCTCCTCTGTAAATTATGCAGCTACGAACGAACATGTGTATGTCCTGATATGTGCCACGCTTCAGCGATCCTTGGTGATCTGTTCCCCTCACGGTCCTTTTCAGGGCCCACAAAAACCACAAAACTGCACCTACCTCGGTCCTTTTCAGGGCCCACAAAAACCACAAAACTGCACCTACCACGGTCCTTTTCAGGGCCCACAAAAACCACAAAACTGCACCTACCACGGTCCTTTTCAGGGCCCACAAAAACCACAAAACTGCACCTACCACGATCCTTTTCAGGGCCCATAAAACTGCACCACGGTCCTGTTTAGGGCCCACAAAACCAACAAAACTGTACCCTGGCAATAAATCCTTTATTAGTTTTCACCGCTGGGTGTGGAGGGCTGGGTGGAGAGGGCTGGGTGGGAAGTTGGTCCCCCTCCCTCACTATGCACTGATCCTTGTCAAATATTTACCTAATCAGAGCCGGATTAACGTAGTAGCAAAAGTAGCATTTGCTACGAGTCCCGCGCTTTTAGGGCCCCGCGCCAATAAATATGTACATGATTTTTGGGTCATGTTCTAATATGAGCGTTAAACCAATGATCTTGTGATATATGCCATCTTTATGCGCCTTTTCATTTGATGTCCAACGAAATTGTGAGAGAAAAGAGCATAACAGGGTGACTTAGTGTGACTCTTTATTACTTTTATCTTAACTGTTTGCGGACAGAAGCAGTCATTTTCTTTGGATTTGTTGAAAGACTGTACACCTTCTTTTCTGCTTCTACCTACCGGTGGGGTCTCCTTTCTACTGAATTATGTGCTGGCGGTAGTCATAATAAGTCCCATTTGCCCTTTCTGAAATGGTCCGCTTGGGCAGACGCCAAAAAAGCACTTTACCACAGCTTTTCTGCAATAAAACCAAGTCATGGATGATCTCTCAGATAACAATGATCAGAAGGCAGAGTGTCGTCAAACAGGCTCGTTGTCTACTTTCAAACCATGATGAAGTTAGAAACAGGAATAATGATCATACTGTGGGATCAAGTATTACACCGTTTTCAAATGACCAGTGCTTCTTTGCAATCTTCTGACCAAGATTTGAATACGGCTTGTGCACTCTATGAATCCCTGCGGGGGTATATTCAAGCTATGCGGTCTACTTTTGCAGACATAGAGCAAAAGGCCAAGGATGTGACTGAGTGTGAACATTATCAAGAAACAAACTCGAAGGAAAACACAAACGAAATCGAGAGTATGATGATTTTCAGTGGTTCCAGCACAATTGATGTATCTCAAACGCATTGTCAGCAGTTTAAACCCGGAACAAATCTTGTCCTTATTGATAGCTTGCTACCTTGTCAAAACGCCAGAAAGCTTATCAAAAGTTGAATGATGTATTTGGATTCCTTCGTCAGTCACAGTCGTTTACAAAATACATAGAGAAACATTATCCACGCAACACCTGGACCCATGCATACACAGATGGATCAGAAACAAATGCAACAGAAAATGGAGGTGGGGGGCGTCTTTTGACCTTAAGGACTGGTGCAGAAAAAATGCTGTCAGTGGCGACAGGACGATTCTCCAACAACTTCAGAGCAGAGGCAGAGGCCCTGAAAACTGTAGCAGAGGTTATATTGACAGAAGAAAGCGCAGAGAGAAGGGTTGCTTTCTTTTCTGATGCACAGTCAGTAATTGCGGCATTTGAAAAGCCAAAATAATACAGACCTGGATGATCTCAGAGTAGTGCTATAACCAGCTCCCCTCCTGGCTGCCTTTACCTTTCAGAGCAGCGTCAGGTATCCATCCACTTACAGCTGGGTAGATTGTAGCGTGACGCCACCATGTCTCAGCCCACTACCTTTGTCGAGAGAAGCCTGCGCTGAAACCACGGACGCCCTCATAAATGGTTGCTTGTCTAAAATAGAAGGATTGTAGTGGTATGACAAGATCACTAATGTGCAACTGATGACACGAACCAGGCAAGTGCCAGAAGAACGAGACATGAGAAGAAGACGCTGAAGATGGATAGGATACACACTGAGCAAACTTGCTTATAGCTTTACCAGACAGTCCTTGGTCTGGAACCCCCAGGGTAAGAGAGGCAGAGGAAGACCAAAGAATACACGGAGAAGAGAACTGATGACAGACAAGAAGAGGATGAAGAAATTATGGAACGACCTTGAGCTGATGGCACAGGACAGGAAGACTTGGTATAAAGCAAATGCTCCTTAGGGACTTGAAAGCTGATGATGATGATGATGATGACTAGGTTGAACGGGACGCGCCCCGCCAAGACGAGGAATACACGGAGAAGAGAACTGATGACAGACAAGAAGAGGATGAAGAAATTATGGAACGACCTTGAGCTGATGGCACAGGACAGGAAGACTTGGTATAAAGCAAATGCTCCTTAGGGACTTGAAAGCTGATGATGATGATGATGACTAGGTTGAACTGGACGCGCCCTGCCAAGACGAGGCAAAAATTTTACATTAAAAAAAATAAATACATAATAATAGTAATAATAATAACACCCCTTCAGTCATAACTGACCATGGGAATGCGCCCCCGAGGTGGCAGCCCTCAAATACTAACCCACAACCCCTACCTGTTAAATGGACTAATCCCGCGCAGGCGGAAAAAAAAGCCGCGCAGGCGAAAAAAAAAAAGAAAAAATTGTAAGGAAAGAGTGCGGTTGTCAGTTTGGGTAATAAATTTGGAAAATTTTATTTTAGCGGTGAAATATCACACAAGTACCTATAATTGTTTATAATATTCAAAGAAAGCGTGACTAATGCTGGTGTTGTCTGTTTGTTGTTGTCCTTTCATGTCTATTATTTCATGTATCTGTTTACTGCGTTGAACGTTCTGTTCTATTGCTAAATATTGTCTAATAGGGATTTCTTGCGTTATAGTATTTAATTTTGTCCTAAGTAATGCTCCCTGGCAGGTATACTGTCTATATTGATCTAACTGTTCTTATAAGGTATGGATGTGATGGTTCGTGTTGTCTAAACGTTTGGTTAAACTAATTGCTTCTTCTAAAATCCCCTCTTCTTTTTTAAACTTCCTGTGTATAAGTGTGGCCAAAATCTGTGTTCTATCTCTTATTGTGTTTTTTAACATATCCCAATATTGTGCGATGTTATTTTTGGGAATGTCTTGTGCATAACCTTGTATTCATCATCATGTGACGTATTCTTTCCAGAACGTTGTCTCCATTACAGCTGCTCTGAACGCATCACGATTCTGGGCAAGTCGACCTGCATCAGCCAAGACAAGTTCAGACTCTCTGTGATGTCCTGGGTCCACCGTCGTCTAGGTCGACCCCTTCCCCTTTTTCCAGGGACCATGCCTTCTATCACTGTTTTTTCCAGGCTATTATGTCTTTTTATATGACCGAAAAATTTCAGCTTCCTTATTGCGATGGTATTTAGGAGCCAATGTTCCTGTACGTTTAGTGAGTGCAGTACTTCTCTGTTGGTCTTTTTTTCTGTCCAGAGTATTCTCAACATCCTTCTGTAGCATTTCATTTCAAATGATGTAATCTTTTTTGCAACTGTTTTATTGAGTGTCCAAGTCTCGCAGCCGTATGTTGCCACTGGGAATATACATGCTCTGATCAGCTGTAACTTTGTTTCTTTGCTTGTGCCTTGCCATAGGTTTTTCATCTGTATTAGTTTTTGTGAAGCAATTGCAAGTCTTCTTTTAATTTCTACTGCACAGTCGCCAGAGCTGTTGATGATTGATCCTAAGTATTCGAATTCATTAACACTTTCCAGTTCTTCGTTATCAATTTCAATTTCTGGTTTGGTCTTTACTTTGTCTGTTGTCAATACTTTAGTCTTCTTGGTGTTTAGGTATAGATTCTGGGCCTCGCTGTGTTTTTTAGTGGACAGAAGTAATTGTTCAAGTCCTTCTGGGTTGGTCGATAGGAGGACTGTGTCGTCAGCATATCTGATTTCCGGGATCTGGTACCCGCCGATGTTAAATGAGTCAAACTCTGTGTGTTCTTGGTCATCTCTTACATTTTTCATGATATTCTCGGCATAAATGTTAAACAGGTAAGGGGAAAGGGTACAGCCTTGTCTTACTCCTTTCTGTACTTCAAACCATTCTGATGTTTCCCCCTCTATTCTTACGGCTGCCTGTTGTTCTTGGTACAGCAGTGCGATGAGTTGTATAAGGTGGTTTGGAAATCCCATATTTTTCATAATAGCCCATAACTGCTGATGTTGTACACAATCGAAAGCCTTGGTGTAATCAATGAAACAAGTATGTAGGTCAACGTTGAATTCTCTACACTTTTCTATGATGATCCTCATGTTGAATATATGATCTCTAGTGCCTCTACCTGGTCGAAAACCCGCCTGTACTTCGTTTATTTCTGTTTCTAGCTTTTGTTGCATCCTTTTCATTATGATTTGTAATAGTATTAGTTGTGTTATTTGTTCTGTGTAGTAAGTGTTTTTAAGTAGATTGTTGTTACATTTCCAATGCGGGGATCTCTTTACTTGTTTGTGCGTGTGTCCCGTACTTAAAGATGTGTAAACTGCGTGATGATCTGTAAATTTAAGAGTGTTTTTTATGTGATATGCTTTGTGTATATTGTAGTCACTAGAAGCGTAAATTCTATCCAGTCTTGAGGCCCGTCTGAGGTATGGGTTTATTTTGTCGTAGTATGTAAAGGTTTGTTTGCGAGGTTCTATTTTTCTGTAAACGTCCGAGAGTTCGTGTTCGTCTAGCATAGTATTTATCTGTCGTAAAAGGGAAGACTTTTCTCGTGCCTGTGCTTCCCCCAACAGAGCTACTAGACAGATCTAGGTCAGACAGGACACAATTAAAGTCCCCCCTAAAATTCTCCTAGTCCCTTTATAATGTTTTGTCAGGATGTCGTGTAATCTGTCATAAAAACTAGGTCGGTCAAGTCGCGTCGCTGGTGCGTATATATTTATGAGTGTGTGTGTGTGTCTTGCCTGCTGTGTTTGCTTTTTATTTGAATTATGACAGTTCTGCCACAACTGTCTGTTCTATAATGTACTGCCTCCCAATCTTCATTAATTTGCAGTATGGCTACACCACTACCATGGTTGGTGCCTAGGGCGAACCAACCATGTTTAAGTCCTAATTTAGTTACTATCTGACTGGCATGAAAATCAGAAGCAATTCCGGTCTGTTGTAAAAACAAGAAATCCGGTTTATCTTTTTTAATCAGTTTGATAATATGCTCTAGTTTATTCCTCAAACCATTGATATTGAGGGATATAACAACTAGGCTGCTTGACAAAGTGGTATCTGAGGGATGACCACTTGTTGCGAACTGTCTACTTGGAAAAGTGGCAGAGTGGTCACTTGCCGCATCTAAACTATTTGACGAAGCGGGGACTGAGTGCAGGCCGCTTGTCCTACCTAAACTACTGGACAAAGTGGGGACTGTGGGCTGGCCACTTATCATACCTGAACTAATCAACAAAGTGCTAGCTAACGATTTGTCACATGTTATAATAGATGTACCTGGCAAAGTGGTAGACTGGTCACTTGTTACACATAGCCTACCCGACAGGGCGGTGACTGTGGGCTGACCGCCTGTCTTGACTAAGAAACTCGACAATTTCGTGTCTACACTGCTTGACAAAGCGGTGCCTAGGGGCTTGCTGCTTGCCGTAGTTTGACTGCTCGACAAAATAGTGACTGGGGGCTGGCTATTTGTCGTTCTGCCCTGATAATTTGGCCCAAGCGCGGGCGATACCGCGCTGTCAGACCCTTCCGCCACGGGGGGCAAGGGGGGGGGCGGAGGGTTGGCTGTTTAACCGTGTTTGTGTACATGTAAGTGTGTTGCGCCTAAACTAAAACAATCTTATTTTACATAAAAAAACACAAACTCTTAAATTATAAGCTACGCTCCCTAAACTATAGGTGTTTTTATACAGTTTTACTTTTAAAATTACATCACTGTTGTAAGACAAAAGAAGAAAGTATCATTTCTCCGCACACCGGCAGCTCACTGTCTGTTTCTGTGGTAGGTGCAACCGAAGCTCTCCTATACTTGGAAACGGACAGGTCTGTCTGCACTGGGTCTTAGTGCACGGGGGAACGGGAAGAAGAATTTGTAGAGGCTTGCCTCATACACTGACATCTAAGAAGTCCCTCCCGTCTACAAAAAGGTTGGCTTGGGACATCAACCGTCGATGGCATCATCATTCTGTCGCTCAACTGGGGTACAGTCTCCTCTATGTGACAACATCTCTGAAGACTGGCTGGGACCATCAGGTTGGGTCCTCGTTCAGCTCTGGCTCGTCTATAATGGGCATAGACTCATACTTCTGGGAAGTGGTTCCGCCGTGGGCGCGCCCTAGGCGGTAAGTGGTACGTCATGGGGTTTGATTTGGTGACCTCTTAGATAGTGTGACACCTTCTCCGCCTGGTACCGCTTGCTCTCTTTGGGCTTTGTATGCCTGTCCTCTGTTTTTTGTCAGCTGTAGCTTTCTATTTCACTATGCGTTTTCCATGTTTGTCGTATGACACTGTGGTGTGTTACCCATCTTCTTCTGTACCGACCTGGGGGCTCTCTGGGCAGGAGACTCGACTACTTGACCACGGGACTTACTCTGTTCCGCCGGTGTAGAATCAACTGTAACTTCTTCTGCCCTCGTCTGCTTAGGCCTGAGGAGGGGGCTGGTTGGCCGCCCGCTTCTTTGAGCATTGGCTACACCCAATGGGTGTCCCAACCCGCAAATTGCGCATTCTATTCTGCGTCCCAGGCAGGGATACCCATACATCGCTGAAATTTCTCTACCGGGCCTTCCATCTAAGGTTTTTGATGAAATGAGGTACTCTATATGCGCTGATGGGCTTTATAGAGAAAGTTCCACTTATCGTGGGGGCCGTTCTGATCCGTTGACACCTCCGCCTTCCGCCCTCCTTATCCCCTGTCACTGCATGCCGCAATCCTTTGGGCTGCCTCTGTCTTTCACTGTTGGGGGCATCCAGTTTAGAATTCCTTTAGACTTTTTCTTTGTCTAAGTTGCTCAATGTAGACACGAGCTCATCTGTGGGTTGGTCCCACTCTAGCTTCTTTTCCATGTAGGCCCGCATAATGCTTCATGTCGGCCGCAGTGGTTTAAAGTTGGCGTAGTACCACTTGAAGGGCCCTGCAATTCGGTATAAGGTGGCCACGCCACTCGTTCCTACTCCCGCTGGCCCGGCCAAAATACACGCGATGAGAGAATAAGAGGCCCTGTTTGCCTGGGGCCCCGTAACGGTAATCACCAGTGTTCCCTGTTTGGGGAGAGCTCCACCTTCTAAATCTTCTTCCATGTTCAAAAGGAAGGTTGGCACAATAGGTACAGACATTATTTTCCTTTCTCTTGTTAATGAACCAAATTGAAAATATAACAAAAACACAGTTTTAGCTAAGCTCAAAGCTAAAGCTAAACACAAAAAAAAGTCCAGGAAAGCACAAAGGTCCAGGAAAACTCTCAAAGGCTCAGTCAGAAAAACTTCCTGCGCTTAGCGTGTCTCAATATCAACTGCTTTAAACAACCCCGTTCTCACATTCTCTGTTCCCCCTAAACTGTGTTTACGCATCTCGACTTTCCCGTGCATACTTTTTTTCCTCAACTCACTAAAATGCGCAAGGGACCCAATCCTACATTATCTCCCTTTGCTGATTTTAACTGCACACCATACCCTCTTCTTTAAAAGCTTACTACTAACTCCTCATATGCTAATTTACTAAACCATAACTGATAACCCACTACATCTGCTTAACCCAAATCCAACACTTTATCTTCCAACCGAAATATGTGGAGTTTCCTCCCTTTTCTCAAAGTATCCCTTCACTCATTTTATCTCTCTTCAACTAAGACAAATAGTCTATATCTACACCCATTCATATTTCTTAAACCACTTTTCCTACACTCTTTCACTTTATCACAACCAAACCACCGTTCACACGGTGCTCAATGTTGAAGAGTGTCAGAAACGAAAATGTCCAAGTGAAACTCTTTCCACATAACCTGCCTATGGCGAATTTTTTGGGCCGAATACCATCACCAACCAGTAACTGCTTACACGATGCAGTCATAAAGAAGTACACACCATCATTGCGGGCAGACACAGGAACTGGGTTAGCCATATCTTCAGAAGAGACCCCGAAACCATCACAAGAACTGTTACGCTGAAGAGAGGCAGACCAAAGACAATCTGGCGGAGAACTGTGCAGGGCAAGATGCAAATCCTGAACCAGAGTTGGGGCACTGCACGAAGGATGGTCACCGACCGAGCAAAGTAGGGACAGTTTGTTGCGGCCCTCCAAGACGCCACAAGGCGCGATGGCCACTGACTGCTTTGTCAGTCAGGGGCGAAGTATCCAAGGAAGAAGACTAAGTCAGGCCACAATATTAATCATAATAAACAAATTATCAATAAACACAATACTGATGTAATAAAAATTACGTTAATTAGAATAAAGGAAATAGAAAAAGTTACAGTACAATAACTAAAGCAATGTAACTGAAGCCCGTAATTCCCCCCCCCCCCCCCCCCCTTCCCAGGATATAACGTAAAATTAGACATTGTAAAATATATTGGGGAGGGGGGAAGAGACAGCCATGATATTATAGAAATTATGAAACGTCATAATATAACACATTAGAAATTGCAGCCTATTGTGTGTGCTATGTAGCATAAAGGACGATACATGTATACACCCAAATTATAGCCCACATGGGGTTGAACCGGGTCTTGAACACAAGGTTCCAATGCATGAGCCACATAACAACAACAACAAGATAAGTGAAGAAGATGACCAACAAAAACAGGGATCGAGATCTGGTTTACAGAAGAGGAAGCAACATACGGGATGTAAACGTTCATTATTTACTAAACGCCGTATTACGGTCTTTGTCTTGTGTTATTTGGTTTATACTGGTGCATAGGAAAAGTACGGAGATGATTGCGTCTATAATAAGTCTGGATCGTTTCCGGGTCCTGTATTCTATAGTTGCGTGAAGTGTCGCGAGAATTGGCGCCGCCTGAAGGCACATTTTTTAGGGGTTGCGAAGCTGGACGTGTGTCCAGTAAGCAGATGATGCCGTTTGGATGGCTCCGTTCGAATCCCCGGTAAACCTAATACTTTGGTCACTTTTCGGTTATTTAAGTGGTTTCCTTCGTTCTTTTTAATGAGTGTTTGCAACATGCTTATTTTCGTTTATTATTTACTATAACATGTAACGGAAAGCTAATGGAACTTCTAGCAACAGCTGAAAGGTATCAAAAAGAAAGAAAGAAAGACTTGATGTTCTATCAACAACTGTTAGTTATCACACGCATGTCACGAAGTAGTAACGCATGTCACGAAGTAGTAACGCCTGACGTACGTAACTCTGTATGACCGGGCCAAGCAACCCTGTCGCCATTCGGCACATGTGCGGAACTAGTAACGTCAGCGTGACGAATTTGCTATTTCCATAATTGTAGTGAAACAAACAAATCAAATTTAATTTTCTCTCCAGACGCATTAAAAGCTTTTTCTTTTTTTTCGGTTCCACATCAATGTGGTAATCAACGATGTCAACATTTGGATTAATTATGTCAAAACATCGAGCTCGGATTACTGATACACTTAAGATGTGGAGCCTACGTTTGGTAGTAGCAACAGAGATTCATCCAGAATTTCTGGGACTCATCAGGCTGAAAGACTATGGAACTTCGAAACTCATTTCAATTTGGAAAACTCTTTACTCGTTAGGACTATCAACAACTCGTGAAGCAGAAAAACATATTAAAACTTCGCACAGATTTTAGTCTTGAACGCTCTTTCATTGATTCTTGTTACAGTTCACAGTCAATGACTCCTGGTGTAAAACTCATTGAAGCAGATGTTTTCTTTTTAAGTGAAACAATAATTTGTTCATAATTGATTTCGCTGAAAGAAAAAACAATGAATGCTTTTCTTCACTTCTTAACGAGCACTTGGAGCGCTGAAGCACGAGATATATATATTCATTTTTCTTCGTATTTCATTTGTCACCAGTATAGCAAAAGAGAATGGATTCGTTGGACACTCTTCTTTTAGGATAATAGAGACAATGCCTGAAGTTTATTAATTCCTTACATCGCAGCGTCCTACATTTGGCCAATCTTATATGATAGTATATTACAATTTATAATAAAATATATATCTTACGTTCATTGTGTCATGTGTGGTTCATTTCATGAGTAAGTGAATGCCCTTCTAGTTTATAAAACATGTTACGTTCTTATTCAGCATTCGATCCTAAAAGCATGAAAAAGTGTGACCAAAGTATAAATTTATTCATCGTTATCCCTAAGCCCCACAAGGGGCATAAGTGTTCAACAAACTCGTGCAAGGTCCTCCAGTACCATATTGTCATCTCAAAGTCCTCCAGTACCATATTGTCATCTCAAAGTCCTCCAGTACCGTGTTGTCATCTCAAAGTCCTCCAGTACCCTGTTGTCATCTCAAAGTCCTCCAGTACCGTGCTGTCATCTCAAAGTCCTCCAGTACCATGTTGCCATCTCAAAGTCCTCCAGTACCATATTGTCATCTCAAAGTCCTCCAGTACCCTGTTGTCATCTCAAAGTCCTCCAGTACCGTGCTGTCATCTCAAAGTCCTCCAGTACCGTGTTGCCATCTCAAAGTCCTCCAGTACCATATTGTCATCTCAAAGTCCTCCAGTACCTGTTGTCGTCTCAAAGTCCTCCAGTACCATATTGTCATCTCAAAGTCCTCCAGTACCCTGTTGTCATCTCAAAGTCCTCCAGTACCGTGCTGTCATCTCAAAGTCCTCCTGTACCGTGCTGTCATCTCAAAGTCCTCCAGTATCGTGATGTCATCTCAAAGTCCACAGTACCGTGTAGTCATCTCAAAGTCCTCCAGTACCGTGCTGTCATCTCAAAGTCCTCCAGTACCGTGTTGTCATCTCAAAGTCCTCCAGTACCGGGCTGTCATCTCAAAGTTCTCCAGTACCGTGTAGTTATCTCAAAGTCCTCCAGTCCACCAGTACCGTGTAGTCATCTCGAAGTCCTCCAGTACCGTGTTGTCATCTCAAAGTCCTCTAGTACCGTGTTGTCATCTCAAAGTCCTCCAGTACCGTGTTGTCATCTCAAAGTCCTCCAGTACCGTGTAGTTATCTCAAAGTCCTCCAGTCCACCAGTACCGTGTAGTCATCTCGAAGTAGTCCAGTACCGTGTTGTCATCTCAAAGTCCTCCAGTACCGTGTTGTCATCTCAAAGTCCTCCAGTACCGTGCTGTCATCTCAAGGCCCTTCCATTGTCGCGAGAGGTTTGGATGTTATTAAGAGTAAAGATATCCTGGACAAATAGATGTATCAGATGATACCAGGATAGTGCCAGATAAGAGACTGGTCTTAAAAAGAAATACCCCCTTCTCTAAAAAGACTAAGGGTGTATCGACATCAAAGTGGGGTCAAGCTATGTAAATCTACAGGTATGATGATAGTGTTTGGTCCTGAAGATCTGTCTGCTACCTCTCTAGATCCCACAATGAGTAATGGATATATATATAATTGTTTGTGTGGCTAATTATCTAGGGGAAAATTAAATTAGTTATATGTAATAACTATCAAACAGAACATTAACTTAATTAGAATAATTAAGTAAGACTGAATGAAAGTATTTACAATTTATTGTTCCTAAACCTGATTTCTTTTGGTTAGGAAACTTAAAATCAGGTTATAAGGTATTTACAAAATGAAATAAATAATATGGAATGTTCTCCATAAAAGGTAATAATGTACTTTTATATTTATTTATATAATCAATTACAGTTCATTTACTCGTTCACAATCTTGATATCAACGTCCCTGGCTGGTAACGTAATGGGAGTGGAATATGGTCCTTCGTGAATCATCATGTTATAATGTTACAGTCTCTAACAATTCTGTATTTTAAGAGTTTTTACTTGAATTCTTTAATAGTTTTAATTTCTCTTCTTTTAATTATTTTTCTCTTTGCTGGATCATCTGAACAGTGGATCTATGTGTCCACTTAACTTGAATGAAGTCCGAGACACCTCCAATCCTGGCTGGGTTCGCACAGAATATGAACTCCAGGCTGGGAAATGTGGCTTTCGTTCCAGTTTTAGGAAGAACAGTACACCACCATGGTTCCTCTCAAGTGGATGTCTCATGAACTTGCAATATTACCAGGACAAAACCTGGAATGAAAAGACATTCGCAAAACTTGTAGGGTCCCGTAGTTTTTCCCCTACATACAGACAACATCACGTACGAACATTAAATCAGTCACAGGATAGTTACCTCAATACCCCACAGCCAGTTCCAGTTGTTTACTCATTGCCTTAATACATCGTATGTTAGATCCATTCGTCCATGATTGTCTTCCATACCATAATTAGGTTAAGTACAACATAGTAAGTAACATCTTGAATACATCATGTTAATATATCCTGTCATCCTATCTTATGTTCTTGAACAGTGTGTCGTTCCAGTAGGAAATACTCATTCAAATACCCTAATAGACTTACAGTCGCACTTGTGCCATAATTTGCAAATATCCTACACAGTTTCCATTTCTGGCCTGTCGTCTTTAAAACTACACACTACAAGGAAGTCTGTTACACATTTGGCCTATTTTTCCCGTCTAACACATCAGCGAACACATAAGTGGATAACTACAGGCAAACAACATGAATATATACAAATATATATATATATATATATATATATATATATATATATATATATATATATATATATATATATATATATATATATATATATATATATATATATATATATTACTCTCAGGTAACACACATAAGCTGATACTGGCTCTTAATAGGCCTCTAAGTCTGCTTTCGATACAGGCGGCAAAAGTATTGAGAGTCTACAATTGCGCTCTTCTCAGCTTCGTGTCTAATATTTAAAAAGATTGTGGCATCATGCTGCCAAGTTCAAGGCCTTTTATAACGCTGTGCTCGACCAATCGAAACACAGTCAAAACTGGCGTTAAGAATTTTCACCCTTCCCGTTTTTCAGCCGTGCTGTACAATGTGACTAAGTTTAAATATTATGTATCTAACTTATTTTTGGGCCGATTTCAATTATTTTAAGTTCTAATAAAACTAGGAATTGATCTCTATCGTTCTAGCTATTAATATTTTAGTTAGCCCAGTGCATTTAAATTTGTGCAGACTTTAACTGACTAAATTGAGGGCTACCCTGATGTATAAATGTCACTTAAACTTATTTTTCTCGTACAATAAAATATTATTATGAGGAAGTCTTTACACTAACCTCTTAAGTAATATCCCCGCTATAATTCTAGTTATTCTTTTCTGTTTACAAATCTTTAGTTATTAAGAAATAAAATATCTTCGTTCTGTCAAAATACACAAAATAGGCCCCTCTATCAAGCATAAAAAGGTTTCCTATACCTAACAGAAAACGGAGCGATTCTATTGGCTGTTATAATTGTACTGTTTATCTTCGATATTTTCGAGCGGTAAATTTGACGTGTTGTAATACAGACCAAAATACGACATCCAAATCTTCTTAAAATCTTTCATTTCTACCTCCAGTTTTCATCTCTATATGTTTTTAGGTCTCTCGCTATCTCTCTTACTCAACAGCTTTCCTCAGCGTGTGTCCTTTGCATCGCCAGCATCTTCGTCTCATCTTTTGTTCACCTGGTACTTATCTGGTTCACAAAATTTAGTAGCTCTTCATAACGGTTTTTGGTTCTTACTGCACACAGTGCGTGTCCATGGAGTTATACAGTTAGTAGCCTCGTGCAGCCAGAACTGACCATGGGGACAATGCGTCCTTGAGGTGATAGCCCTCGGCTGCCTGCTGTTCCTCTCGGCGTGTTCGTTTCTATTCTGCTTGTTGAAACAGCTTCTTTTCTCACAATATGAGATGATGCCGTAGGGAGAATCTCTACTTGGTGCGATCAGCAGTTTCATCCTCCCAAGTTGCTGGATTTGTGTCCAGTGCCTTCAAGTCTCTCTTGCACACAACTTTGAACCTCAGTTGCTGTTGCCCGACTGTTCTTTTAATAAGTGTCAGTTGTCTGTACATAATATTTTTGGGGATGCAACCAACGTCCAAGTGGCGGACGTGGCCATGCCAGCGTAATCTTCGCCGTCTAAGCAGTGTATACATGCTTTGAAGGCCAGCGCATGACAGTACCACGACAGTTGTCACTTTGTCCTTCCACGAAATACCCATGTTGTTGCGGTAGACACCATGGATGGAGGTAGTGAGCCTTTTTTTCTTGCCTAGCATTGGTTTTCCATGTCTCGCTGCCATATGGAAGCGTGCTGGTAACGCCGGCATCATATATCACAGCTTTGGTCTTCATTGTGAGTCTGCTGTTTCTCCAGACATCCGTTGTGAGGTGGGCAAAGATGATTGCAGCTTTGCTGATGCTGCTGCCAATTTCTGTGCCCAGAGTTATAAGTAGATTCATGAAGGTACTGAAATTTGCAAGGGCTAGAGCGTGATACCCGGTTCTTGACATACTTCAGTATAACTTTATATTTCATCGTCTCTGAAAATATACGTAATAACAATGCCATGGTAGAATCTGATTTACTTTGATAAAACGGGTTAGAAGGATTTAACCCCAGCATAACAGTTATTGCAGATGATCCGGCTAAGGACGCCCGAGAAGAAGGCGCATAGAACAAGTTATTAAGAAATTTGCCGGCGCCCATTCGCACAGGAACAATAGCTGCTTCTATCAACTGCTCTTAAGGGGAAGAACTACAGTGAAAACTAACTTTTGTTCTAATAACATTTTCAAACTTTTTATGTGCTCAATAGACACAGTGTATGTCCATGAACCAAATTCCACAGTTTATTTTGTTAAAAAACATGTGGTTACCATGGTAACCAAAAAAAAAACATCCGCCATATTGGATTTTCACCACTTTTCGAGAGCTAAAAACTTATGTTTCCCATTGACCAAACTTTATCAAATTGCACATACATGTTGTGACTGACAATTAAAACAATTTGTCACATGCTATTTTTGATAAGTTTAAAATTCTATTTTTAATGATTTTTTTAAAAAATTACACTTTATTTGTATGAAAAAAATGAAAAAAAAATATTTAAAAAAATATATCAAAGCAAATTACCAAAATATCAAAAAAAGCATGTGACAATTTAAAGGTATATATGTGTACTACATGCATGCCAAATTTCAGACTGATCTATTAGATAGTTTGTAAAAAATAACATTTTGTGTTAATAAAATGTTAGTTTTGAGAAAAATGCAATTTAGTCACCGAGTGACTTGTTTTGTCCAATATGCTCCATTCTGGGGGGCTGAATGTGTTTAAAATCCTCCAGGACTATATGCTGCACATCCTTCAGCTTCTTGCAGCTCCTTCTCTCGCCTTTATCTTGCCTAATTTTTCTTCTTTCCTTCTACATGGTAACCCCCCCAAAAAAAACAACCGCCATATTGGATTTTCACCAATTTTCAAGAGCAAAAATCTTATGTTTACCATTGACCAAACTTTATCAAATTGCACACACATGTTGTGACTGACAATTGTTTTCAAGGTCAAGCAGAGATGGCAGAAGTGTGTCAATTCAGACGGTGGCTATATTGAAAAGGAATAAATACTATACAAAATTTCAGCTCTCTGTGACATGTCCTTCATGGTCAGGCCCAAGACTTATGTCAATCCCCTTGTATAATTATCAGTGACTTGATCATTACTATCATCATCAATGTCATGACAAAAGTTCGTCATTATCTCATTTCTGTGCTTATCTCTTCACCTTCCACTTTGTATAAATGGAACTGTGCCTTAAAAGTCATCTGGTCCATATGCCTAGGATCTACATTTTCTACTAAGGCTCTGTGAGGATTAATCAAGTGATTCTCAATATAGTTTCTCCTAGTTGTATATTCATGATAAACGTAATCCCATATTAGATGCTGCTGTAGGGGAATGAAGTGTTAGAGACTTTACTACATTAGGTCTGGCTTTAGGAGATGGGATGATCTGTTCCCTTCCTCGCTACCTTTTTTTTTCCTAACTCATGTTACACGGGATGATATGTTCCCTTCCCCGCTACCTTTGTCTTTCCTATCTCAAGTTACACGGGATGATATGTTCCCTTCCCCGCTACCTTTGTCTTTCCTATCTCAAGTTACACGGGATGATATGTTCCCTTCCCCGCTACCTTTGTCTTTCCTATCTCAAGTTACACGGGATGATATGTTCCCTTCCTCGCTACCTTTGTTTTTCCTATCTCAAGTTACACGGCATGATCTGTTTGTTGCAATATGCTGATTGTCACAATTTTGTTTGCGCATAAATGGGTGCTGAAATTAAGTGAGAGATATTGTAAGATTTTTAATAAGTACACTTTTGTACACTATTATTGAACGTAGAGGCCAAGGTTTTATTGTATTAACCAATCGATTTGTAGATTGGTATATGACGTTTTCTTTTTTTGGTGGGTCGTTTAGTGATGACGTAGATTAATACATAACTTCTCATGGAGGACATACGCCGTGTCCTGGGTATGGCATGTAATTGTATAGTTTTTTATATTATGTCTTCTGAAGGAAGACTATTCTAGGACTGGTAAATGTCGCTATTGATGAAGGAATAATAATAACCACCCCTTCGTGGATGTGACAGATGAAAATTAAAGCAACCCTGACCGATCACTTTATTCTCATCGGGGCCCCTCACTATTTGGGTTCAAGCAACAATCAAACGTGGGTTTCCCTCGCTGGCTAATTAAGCATGCACAGTTAAACACGGGGAAGCCAGATCTCTCTATTGCCAACTGTCCGATTCTTAGTTTAGCCACGCCTCCTGTCTTTGTTTTCAAGCAATATTAATACAAATATTCTTATCTCTAGTGACTTTTCTTTAAAAGGGGGAAGGGCAAAAAGGGGTCTGCCAGCTGTCACATTACGTCATCACGTCAGCGCCATGTCCCTGGAACACGGGAGGGCGAGGCAACGGGATTTGTAGCTCCCTAAGAGAGAACGGATCGTTAATTGCAAATAGAGGGGCGTTAACCTTTCTTTACCGACTGCATCCCTTTGATCGCGCCCACAGGAAAGAAATTTACTCACCGAGTGAACGGACCTTAAAGGCGCCCGCCGCTAGCAAAGCGGCCAGCATGTCGGCGACAAAGCGTGAAAATAGACTTTGATTAGCGAAACGAACAGCGAAATTCCCCAAATTGGACGAGAGGTGTTATTTTTCGCATGAAGGAACAAGAGTCCAGCGTTTTAGTATATATGCCCATCTCTCCGAATTCAGTTTGTCAGTTTGCTACCAGGATTTCTTGAATGGTCTAGCGCGCATTTTGGAGTCTTAGTTATCTGGATTTCCTATAGAAATACGTGGAGATTTATTTCAGTTTTCTGATTTGCGGTAATAATAGTATATTAGCCACTAAGTGTTTTAATGTGTTAAAGTTTCAGTATATTTCACTGGGATTTTTTTTTATTAGCTGTCACAGAGAGTGTTATGATTTATAAATTTTCTCTATTCTCTTCTTTTTCTCTACCCGTGTCCTCTATTTTATTATCACTCTCTATCCTTTTCCTGTATTTTTTGCATTCGTTATGTTGCGAAAAATATTTTCTTTCCCATTCTCACTTTGCCGGTTTCGTTTTCTCATTTAGAAACGCAGTAGATTACCTAACGTGTCAGTCCCTTGCAGGTCCTGGAGCAGGTCGACCACTTTAAATATCTCGGAGCTATTATAGACCGAAAGGGAGGCATCAAAGAAGAGTTGGCCACTCGAAAAGCAGCGGCTGGGAGACTTTTTCAGGCCATAAATCGTGGATTCCTCAGCATGAAAGAGGTTGGTAAGAAAACGAAGATGGCTGTATACCGCTCCACCTATGTCCCAGTCTTGACATATGGATGCGAGTCGTGGGCAATGACTACAACCCATAAAAGCCAGATCCAAACCTCAGAAATGAGGTATCTGAGGAAGGTGGTTGAAGTAACAAGAAGAGACATGGTCCGCACCCAGACGATACGTCAAGGCCTAAAATCCCATCCGCTGCAGACCCAAATAGAACAGTCCCAACTAAGATGGTTTGGCCATGTCTGCAGAATGGGAGAAGATCGGCTACCACGACAAGCATGGGAAACAAAGAGCCAGAGATCCAGACCTCCAGGACGACCCAGAGTCCGCTGGGAGGACAACATTAGACAATCTTTGAAGGACCGAGGACTAGAATGGAACCAGGCCAGGAAGAAGACAGCTGATAGAATGGTCTGGCGCTCTCTCTTCCAAACCTCTACACCTCACGGTAGAAGGGGAACGACTACGTAAGTAAGTAAGTCAGTCCCTTGCACGAAATAATTTTAGGTGGGATTTCAGTATATCAGACATGATGAGCAGACAAATTGTCTACATTTGCAGCTGTCACGAGAGTTTTTCGTCAGGCTAGCTCCCGGTGAAGTGTGAAATTGCTCTCTGCAGTGGAGACAGGTTGTCTGACATTCGCATCTGACATGAGCGCCCACTGTCCGATAGTTAGACGGAGGTGTGAATCGCACCAGTCACGCTCGATCAGAGCAGACAGAGTGTCTGGCATTTTGCCTCTGACACGCGCGCTCACGGTCAGATACTTAGACGGAGGTGTGAAAACGCTCATTTGGCAGTTATGAGCAGCGTCTAAGCAGACGTAGGTGTTAAGACAGGAAGGGGAGATTATTTCGTTTTGCGAAATAAGTTGGGACCCCTTTGTCTTGTTTAAGATATTAACCAGAGTTTGAAACTTGATTTCACTCATTCTCCATTTGCAGTAGACGTGGTCACTTCGTTCTAGATACTTAAACTTATAAGTGAAATCTCTTAGTTTCATTGTGATACCGTAGTTCTGTGTTGAGGTAAATATTACATTAAGTATCTAATATTTTGTGAGTGATTAAGTGTTTAATCGCCTATTTTTTTCACTAGTTCTGTTGTGCAGAGAGAATTAAAATAAGTCAGTTATATTCTCTAGTTGACGAGTTACAGTGGTAAAACAGAATAAATTATAATTCCTAGCTTAAAACCAGGTAGCTATAAGGAATTAAATTTAACTGCTAAATAATCAGACGAGAATATATTTTAAAATTAACTTATAACTGAAATGCTAGGTGCCTCATGAGTGTTGACGGAATACGTATGTATTCCTAATTCATGCTGATTGATTGTTTTATATAACTTATTTCACGGGAAAGTTAAACGTCAAGTCAAGCTCTACGCTGCAGTTGAAAATGTAAGTTATATCGAGTACATAATATGTAAAATATTTCATATGTGTTTTTTTTTCTTTATTCAGTGAATACTGGTGTAACCCAACTTTGCCGGCGTTTAGTACAGAGACATACCTGTGAGAAACATAAACATTTTTATCTTTAACCACGTGGGTTTTTCAAGTAACACCTGTCTGACAGGGCGTGTGCCTTCAGAGATAGACAGAATACCAATCCCACTAACGGTTTTTTTTTAAAGAATAAATGCTTATACTGGGCCTTTGAGCAAGATCATATTTCTTCACAAACTCAAGTACATTTTTAGCCTGTGTGGCAAGTAACATATTAACGTCAGTAACATTCCGAGGGAGTTTTGACTAGTGGTGTGGTGACCAAATCTAGTCCATTCCTGAAAGTAGACACCGATCTGACATTCCTCAATTCTAGAAACCTAAGCTATTGACCATGTGCTCGTTGTTAATGTTCGTGCCTGGACAATTTTAATGTGACCTAATCAGACATCCAAAAAATAAGAACACCCAAGGAATCGTTCCCTGAAGCAGAGAATTCATCCCGTCTTTTTGGAACTGGGGATTTCTTGGTCAAGGACTGCCATTGACGATTTTGTATGTGAATGTCCTAAAAATTGTGTTTCCAGAAGTGGCTATCAAAGCTGTGAGTATGAACAAATGCACGTGATCACGGCTGAATGAATAGAGTGAATGCAGGACGTAGTGATTTCTTTATTGTTGTAATTTGGCACCAATTTTGCTGTCTTAACTTTCTGTTAAGCAAGTATTTCTAATCATATTTCTCTTAAAATACAGCAGAGATATCAAGTCTGTCCATACCGTAAAAGGGGGAAATATTAGACCTAATCATATGTATCCTTGATTCCATGGGGCTATCACTTTCTTCTAACAGGACTGTGCGCATACCTTGAGGGATAAGATCATACTGTGGGTCTATCATTCTTGTAGCATTTTTTATTGACTTTATGACTATTTGTATATGCTTTGATGTAATTTCTATGTGTTGTGATGAAATGTTAGATGATATTTAAAATTTCTCTTGAAAATTAATCAGCGCGTTGGTCAGCTCGTTACAAAATATCTGTATAATCATTGTTATAGTTTTCCCCACGTCTGTACGTCTAACTGTCGTCTTGTATGTGCGTGCACGTGAGTGGATAGAAATATATCTGTAATATATATATGTGTTTAGACTGTCTGACTCCTCTAAATCTGTCGTAGAAGATAGGTGAAAGAGAGAAGATTTCTCGATTTCAGAGACAGCCTCTATCACAGTCTACCATCTCACTCGTGGAAATCTATTTCTATTACTATCTCTCACTGTGACTATCACTTATTCTAATCTATTCAGAAGGGACCAACCCAAGTCTTGATTCGCCTATCGAAAATCTACGACACCAGCTATAAACGTAAAATTTAATCACTCGCGATTTCCCAAGTAAGAGATACTTTAAATTAATTAACAGACGCTAGGCGGTGGATAATTTAGAGAACGCAATTTAATTCTATTCATACGTGTGTAATTTTCTGAACTATTAGAGTTCATATCTCGTGTAAAACCGTTAAGATAAACTAAAACACTCGCGGGTTTTTTTTAAATAAAAATATAATATTTACTTTAAATATCGGAGTGGTTAAAATAGTCTTACCTAAAAATTAACTCGTGTCAGGATATGATTTTATATTATGATTATATGTTTTATCTATTTTCTACATATAGGCTGGTCATACCTTGCGTCCTACCGTTTCTTATGGTCTTACTGACTTTGGTTCTTACAGGATTATCCAAGCGATTATTGTGGTTTAAAAAATCTTCGTATTGTAACCCCTATGTGGTCCACCTCTCCATCCATGAGAGTAGTATAACCAAGAACTTTAACAATAAGCCATTTTTTAAAGTATATAACTGAAGAAGAACATTGCCAGAAGCCATTCCATAAATATTACGTGATCTGCTGTGGCAGAATTTTATATCACTAATTTTTTTACACATGACAGTAAACGTTTTCCTACTGGATTACCCCTCGGACCCCCCTAAAGAAAACTCACTGGTCATACTCTGCCATCAATTCATTGAACAGCCGAGGAGTATCATTTTCCTAAAGTTCTTCACTTTTTTTTTCATCACACCATAAGTGTCTTAGCTACCAGCAGCAAGACCCCACTAGAAGACCAATATATCTTTTATATATATAAATATATTTTCAATTCTGAGGACAATGCCACCCCATAGAACTCTTACCCCAAACACTAACCGCAGTAGAAAGAGGAATATACTGGAACAAAAAAATAACGCCTCGATTTTCAGCGACTACGGAAAAAAATAGCCGACAGCAAACCCCGTCAGTCTGGCGCTGAAATAGACAAAGCAAAAAGACTCTGATTGTTTTAGTACTTGCTAGAGTTTTTGTTTTAATTCGATGGAATGCCTGGATTCAACGATTGGTAAGTGCAGATGAAAGTGGGCCACTGTATGCGTGCATTGAATGAACGAAATTAGATAAACTTAATTTTATTTTTCTTGCTAACATCATTATACTTAATTTCTTTTTCTGGGGTTTTTTTTTTTCTTTCCGTACCTAACCTGCTTAGTCACGAGATAGATTAAAAATTAAGAACCTGTTCCTCTACCACTTACTGATTATTGCATATCCCACTGTAAAAAAATTGAATCTCTATATGGGTTAATTACCTCTGATAGTAATTTTCTTTGCGTTGTTTTTTTTTCCTTTACAATAGAGAGGAGAGCCTATTGAGATACTATTTTTTCCCGCCTTGTCTGTAACTATGCTTTATAAATGTAACATTATTGATGTTGTGCTTTTGTATAGTGATTAAAAAAACATAATAAAATTTTACTTACCGTGTTGTTCAACCCCATTGTCCCATTATATGTTATACGTGGTTTGTATTCACGTTTGTGCATTTGTGTCACCAAATTGGTGTGTGTACATGAGTGTAGGCTAACTTGCAAAAATTGTTTAGCATAGAGTAAGTGCGTCTGCAGTTAAATTAATGTCGTAAGATAGGCTGGATAAGAGCACTTACTCGATTCAGAGACTGTCCTTGTTCTTATCCTATCACCCTCGTGAAACTGCAATCTATTTTTTACCCCTTATTCTCACAGAGTTATCACTATCACCTCTGCTAATACGGAACCATAAATTTATCAGGCCTATCTCATCAAAAATTACGACATAAATGGGTTGGCTCGGTTCCGAGATTTTGAGCCAGATCTAGAACTAGTACCACTTAATGGTTTAGCTCCATTCAGGATCTGATTCTAAAAGTCTGAGTCTAAGAAATTGACTAACGTCTGTTACAGGTACCTAGTCTAACTCTAGATAGAGTGTGTTTTGTGAGTTTGTCTTGTGAAGTTAAGGCATAAAAATAATTACACCCCCTAGACAACGTTATTAGTAATGGGTGTTGACCACACAAACATCTTCTTCTTTCTCTTCTTTGATCCATAACCGCCAACCGTCAAAGCAGTCAGCGGCCATCACGCCTGGTGGCGTCTTGTAGGGCAGCAACAAATTGATTCCACCTTGCTCGGTCGGCGGCCATCCTTCGTACAGTGCCCCAACTGTGGTTCATTCTTTGCATCTCAGCTTCCACAGTTCTCCGCCAAGTTGTTTTTGGTCGGCATCTCTTTCGCTTTCCCTCGGGGGTCCATAGCATAGCTGTTCTTGTGATGGTATCAGGGTCCCTTCTAAGGACGTTGGCCAACCCAACTCCAGCGTCTGCCAGCTATGACGGTGTGTATATCATCCTGGTTACTCCGAATAAGTAATTCTTGGTTGCTGATGGTATTCGGCCAAAAGATTCGGAGAATTTTCCTTAAGCAGATTGTGGGGAAAGAGGCCAATTTCGTCATTTTCTTCTGTTACTCTCCAAAATTCAGTACCATAGAGAAGCACAGAAAGTACACAGCTCTCATACAGTCTTAATTTGGTGTTTTGTGCTGTACTGGGAAGACTTCCAAATGTTGCTGAGAAACAGCAACAGGCTGTTCTCGCTTTATTCATTCTTGTTGTTAATGTCCTTGGCTTGTTCCGCCGTCAGGTGTTTAACTAGCTTCCTAGGTAAGTAAATGTGTCTGTCTGTTCTAACTTCTGGTTCCTTACTGTTATTGGCACTGGATTGCCCACATTTAGTGTCATGACTTCTGCCTTCTTCAAATTGATGGTTTTCAGCCAACCTGCTGGCCATTACTTATTGTCTATCCGTTTTGTCTTGGAATGTGTTAATGTGAATGCGCTAGTAGTGCAATGCTCATCTGCATATTGCCTAAATCTTCCAGTGTAAAAAAACGTTTGTCCATCTAATTCCTCTTGGACTGCCCTCTGTTGTCTGGCGCATCAACCAATCTTGGACTTTTCAAAAAAAATAATGTTGTTGATAAGGGCAGCATCCCTGTCGTACTCCTGATATTTTCACTTCGAAAGTTACATTACTACAATCCAAACTTTCACTGCACCGTAAAGTTAGAATAGAGGCTTTTTACTGATGGAAACTATGCGGCTGGGAATTCCATAAGGCCCTCTAGAATTTTCCATAGGCATGTGTGCTGTCGGAAGCTGTCTGTATTTACGTCTGTCACTTTCAGCCTCAGGAACATTCAGCTGAGTCTCTGGTGGTTCCTTATTCAGTGTTTTTCTGAAGTGCTCTGCCCATCTTGTTTCCTGCCCCTGTGCTGTGGTGATGATATTTCCTTGCTTGTCTCTTACTAACGTTATGTTGTTTGCACCTCGTTTTCCACTGATGATTTTAGTTATTTTATAAACTGTGCTTTGTTCATTTCTCAGTGCTGCCTCTTCTGCCTGTCTTGCAAGGTCATCCAGAAATGTCCTTTTGTTAGCACGGGTTTGACGTTTTACTTCCTTGTCCAGCTGACTGTACGGTTCACTACATATTGCCTTTAACCTGGGAGACTTAGCTTCTGTTCACACAAACATATAGGATTGTTTTTCTTTCTACAGCAGCAGAGAGTTACGAAACATTAGTTATGGTAAACATTCTTTGTCAGATATTTGGTAATTTTTTTTTTATAAAGACCGCTAGGACGCGTGATTGTTTAACAATCACTAAGTTTTTTTTTAAGTTAGCAGAGTTGAGCTAAGCAAAGGACGTCAATTCTGAATTTCAAGTCAAATTAATTACGTCCCTTCTCTTAACTGACTTCGGTGAGGAGAGTTTTGGGTGGAGTTTTTTTAAGGACCACCGCTGGTGTAAGATAAGGTGATATCCTTTTCACCTTATCTTTTCATACTCTTCATGGCCGATGTCATCAAGTCATGTAAGGAGAGAACAAGAAAGTATTCAGTGGGGTACTGGAAGATGAGACAGGTATGTATTTTAGAGCTCGAATTTGCTGATGATGTTGCCCTGATTGATAAATCAGAGGAACATCTCCAATCCAACCTGCAAGTCTGGAAGGAAGAGCTGGAGAAGAGAGGTATGGTCATAAGTAGCTCTAAAACTAAATCCATAGTGATATCACGAGAAGAAAGAAGACATCAGTTTAAGCTGGGAGAACAGGTCCTGGAGCAGGTCGACCACTTTAAATATCTCGGAACTATTATAGACCGAAAGGGAGGCATCAAAGAAGAGTTGGCCACTCGAAAAGCAGCAGCTGGGAGACTTTTTCAGGCCATAAATCGAGGATTCCTCAGAAAGAGAGAGGTTAGTAAGAAAACGAAGATGGCTGTATACCGCTCCACCTATGTCCCAGTCTTGACATATGGATGCGAGTCATGGGCAATGACTACAACCCATAAAAGCCAGATCCAAACCTCAGAAATGAGGTATCTGAGGAAGGTGGTTGAAGTAACAAGAAGAGACATGGTCCGCAACCAGACGATACGTCAAGGCCTAAAATGCCACCCCCTGCAGACCCAAGTAGAACAGTCCCAACTAAGATGGTTTGGCCATGTCTGCAGAATGGGAGAAGATCGACTACCACGACAAGCATGGGAAACAAAGAGCCAGGGATCCAGACCCCCAGGACGACCCAGAGTCTGCTGGGAGGACAACATTAGACAATCTTTGAAGGACCGAGGACTAGAATAGAACCAGGCCAGGAGGAAGACAGCCGATAGGATAGTCTGGCGCTCTCTCTTCCAAACCTCTACACCTCACGGTAGAAGGGGAACGACTAAGTAAGTAAGTAAGTTTTTTTAAGGAAAATGTTTTTTCTCCTTAATTTAAAAAAAAAATATTAAAATTTTTTTTTTGTCTGTACCATTAGTAATAGTAGATTTTTCTAGGTTAGCTGATCTACCATTCATTTGGCTTAGTCGACTGCTGTATTAGGGGCCTTGCGCCAGGTAATAACAGCGATAGGTTAGCATACTGATAACTGAAGGCGGTATCTCAGGTAATTTATTTTTTGGGGGGTTTTTCTCGAAAGCGGCTAAAAGTTTTTTTTCTCCTACTTTTCTTTTTCTGTTCTCGACTTAGCGGCTTTCATTCTTTGACATGGCTGAACGTGTTAAACGTAGGGCGATGCTAAGAGAGGAAGCAAAGGAGACAGGATTGCAAGGAGAAGAAGTGACCGCGTTCGTCAATAAAGAACTTGACAGATACGATGCGGAGGAGAAGAGAGCAGAAGCTGGGGAAAAGGAAGCACAAGATAGAGCAGAGAAGAAGAAAGCACAAGATAGAGCGGAGAAGACAGAAGTGGAAGATCGTCAATTGGAACAGAAGAAGATTGAGGCAGAGATGGAAGCCCACAGGGCGAACGAAAGAGAGGTAGAGACAGCATGAGTTGGCACTTAAAGCCCTAGAAGTACAAAGTCGGGGTGCTATGTCTTCCTTCAGTAATGGAGAGCCGTCTTCATCCCAGTCTCAGTTAACTGATCTCTCTAGCACCCAATCTTCCCAACTAACAGCGATGTCTTTTACCATGGAATCTTTCCCGAGCCCCAACGAGAAAACTGACACGTTCCTAGAGAAATTTGAGAGAATGGCAAATCTGTATGGGTTAGAGAGTTCCAGGTGGTGCCTAAAACGTTCACAGGCCCTAAAAGGTACCGCTTATGATGTCTACGTGAAGCTGGGAAGCAGCCACCAAGATAACTACGACATGTTAAAGAAGGCTTTACTGGAGCGTTTCGAAATGAACGCTCGCAAATTTCTGCAAATGTTCAGAAACAGCCGAAAGGAGAGCACTGAGACATTTCAGCAGTTCTCTTCACGCCTGACGGGGTATTTGACAAAGTACATGGAACTTTCCGAACTTCCTCTCACGTATGAAGGAATTCTGGAACTTGTTCTTACATAACAAATAAAAACCAATTTGTCGAACGAAACCAGTAGATTTCTGGCTGAGCAGGGCGCAGTAAAGTTGGATGACATTCTGAGTAAGTCCGAAAGATATGTAAATGCGTTGGCCGAGCTTCCCAGCACAAAACGCAAACCGACAGATGAGCATTCTCGGAAAAATAATCTAGAGCAGTCTTCCCATTCTTCCAATTCTTCACAGCACTATAACCAACTAGAAACCATACCTCAGAGACCTCCCCAGGAAAAATCGAAATTCTACAAGACCCGGTATCCCACCAACAACAACAGTCCTGATCAACCTACAAGGCCTGCATGGCAGCGCGGCCACCAAGGTCAAGGCAAGGGAAAGACCCCTACAGCAGGGACGTCTGATCAGGGCAAGCACACCGGGCCTAATCGCATCGGATGCTTGCAAACAGCCTCGCAAGGAAGAATTAGTGTCAGTGATTCTCAACCTGAGGGAGAGAGGCCCTCAACGCGAGGAACTGTTATTTTGAACGGTACTTCAGTTTCTTGTCTTTTTGACACGGGATTATCCTTTGCTTTGCATTGTCTCAAGGCATTTGGTCAAACCCGGTCAAGAGACAGAAGAAACCATCAAACTATGGGGAGTTTTCAAGAGTGATGCACCTAGGACGCTTCCCATCGCACTGGTGGAAATACACTCTGATTTTGTCAGAGGTGTTATCAAAGCGGCCATTATGGATGATCCTATCTACCCAGTTATCCTGGGATGTAGATATGTGTTTGTTGGGAGACCCAGAAGGAACGTGAGCCTGCGCCAAATTTGTTACCGACGGAACTAAAAGAGGCGCAACAAAAGGACCCTACTCTGGAGCCCTGCTTTAGAAAACTGCCCATGGCCAAGGACCCCAGACACAATGGAGACATCTTTTCGAAGGATGGCGTATTGTATCGTAGAACGGGCGACCCTGATCAAGGGCATAATCAGCTCCTGGTACCGACGCAGTACAGAAGCCAGATCTTAGAAATGGGGCACTCTCTTCTCTTTAGCGGACATATGGGACAAAACGCCACTATTCAGCAAATATCGACTCATTATTGATGGCCAGGAATGAACTCTGAGATTATCAGATACGTGAAATCCTGCGCCCAGTGCCAACGTGTGGCACCCAAGCAACGGACACCCTTTGTTCCTA
The DNA here is from genome assembly GCA_024509875.1 of Oreohelix idahoensis. Lineage (NCBI taxonomy): Eukaryota > Metazoa > Mollusca > Gastropoda > Stylommatophora > Oreohelicidae > Oreohelix > Oreohelix idahoensis. Next base: position 80,706 of record JAMPIV010013558.1, read on the forward strand.
TGGGTGAAACGCCAGTAGTGCGGACACCATTTGAACGGGTTGTAATCGACATTTAGGACCCCTAGAAAGGACTAAAATAAGGCACAGGTTTATCCTGACCTTAGTCGACACATGCACTTTGTGGGCCGAAGCTATACCGCTAACATGCACGGATGCCAAGCGCTCCGCAGAAGCCCTGGTGCAGATATTTACACGGTTTGGTTTCCCTCAACAAGTTTTGACGGATAACGCATCCTTATACCTGTTAATGGAGGAGATTGTTAAGATCTTGAGGAACCAGCACATCTACAAAAGCCCCTATAATCTGGCCGGAAGTGGGTTAATAGAACGTATCAACGGCAGCCTCACCATGATGTTACGTAAGCTGGGACAAGAGAAACCTGAAGATTGGGACCTTTTTATTCCTGCAGCCTTATTCGCCTACATGGAAGTTTTCCAGGCCTCTACAAGATTTCCACCAGCTATACTTTTATTCGACAGACCTATAAAGGGGCCGCTAGAAGCCTTACTTCGGTCCCTGATAGTCCAGAAGGCTGACGAGACAGTCGTCTCAGCAAGCAAATATGTATCAGAGCTCAAGGAAAGGTTACAACTAGGATGGGACCTAGCAACCACCAACCTTAAGAAAGCACGCGCAAAGAACGCTCAACGATACAATAAAGCAGCAAAAGAGAGAGAACTCCAACCAGGGGAGACAGTTTTGTTGTTACTTCCAACCGGAAACCACAAACTTCGCATCGGATGACAAGGGTCGTTTACCGTCCTTAAAAAGATCTCCCGCACTAACTACAAGATCTCTATTAAAGGAAAGGAGAAGGTTTACCACGTAAATCTGCTAAAGAAATACTTGGAAAGACCAGTGCCGTCCTCCGAACATTTCCTGGCGGTCGCCATAGCGACGGAAGATGAGGAAGATGACGATAGTTGCATGGAGTATCCATTGCAACAAACGAAATCTTTTAAAGATGTCAAATTCGGCGACAATCTCTCGGAAGCACAACAGACAGAAACCAGGGCGCTACTGAAACATTACACTGCAGTCTTAACGGAAGTGCCTGGTCGAACAAATCTCATAGAATTCGATATGAAATTGACAAACGAGACCCCTGTTCGAACCAGAGTTTACCCCATTCCGTACGCTAAAGCTGATACACTGCGTGGAGAAATAGACAAGCTGCGTCAGGCAGGAATTATTAGCGAGTCTACGTCTCCTTACAGTTCGAGTGTAGTACTGTTGCAGAAGCCCAATAAGGAAGTTCGGCTGTGCATAGATTACCGTTTACTTAACACTGTAAAGGAATTCCAGCCTGAACCTCTACAGAGCGCTTCTGATCTGTTTACTAAGCTTAGCAAGGCAAGAATTCTCTCCAAGATTGACCTGAGTAAAGGTTATTATCAAATACCGGCAAAGGAGGAAATTAAACCTTTGTTAGCTTTCAGCACCAGTGAAGGACACTACACCTTCAATGTAATGCCTTTCGGACTGCACAACGCACCAGGAGTGTTCACAAGGATGATGAGTGTCGTAAATTTATTTTGATAGAAATAGTCTTAGAAATAGGGGTCCTGTTTAGAGTGGAAAATGGTGGTGAAAACTCAGTGATAGAAAAGGTAGAGAGTAAATAGTTGCTTCACAGAGTGCTGGGGAGAGTAAGGACAGACTTATTTATGACAAATCGTTCCTCTCAATCTTCTCTTCACTCTCCTGGCCAAACAATTATTTGCCAGTTTCCAGACACACACCTGCGCTCACACCGATTTGGTGCTTCAAAACACACAGACGCACGTGGATACAACTATATTAAACAGATAGGGGAAATTTTGGGCTTTGGGTATTCCAACACAGTACTAAATAAGTTTATGATGTTTATTATCATTTAAAACAATCACAACAACTATCAAGTGTTACAGAAAAAAATATCATAAGTACAGAAAATACAAATAACAAGGTGAGGGAGGGGGGGGGTGAAGAAGATTGGTATCGACTAAGCCCTTCCCGCTTGTATTAGAGAAAGATAACCCAGTCCAAAGATAGATAGTTATCAGGAACATAGGTAATGTAATCCAACAGTGAATTTAATTACTCTGAAAGAGGTGTTACAATATTAAGTATAGGTGGTAGATAAAAATCCTGTTATTCCCAATTGTTCTTCCCTTTACTAAGCAAATGAAAAAGGGGGAGGGGTTTTTTAACAGAGGTAACAAAAATATCATACCTAACGGAACAATGCAGGGTATACAGAAAATGTATTACCCGGTAGGCAAGTTAACAAATGGTTTTCAAAAACTAATCTCCTGTCATTCATGCACGCGCGTGAGGATCCACACACATATACACACATACACTTACCGATTGCAGCATCAGACAATCCATATAATTATATAAACAGCAATTACACTCTTGACATATGAAAGTGTCTGGTACTTCGATGTCCCGCCCCAGATGTAGCGAGGTTTGCTGATAGCAAATATTCCCACTTATCGCCGGACTTGAAGCCTAAGAGTTCTTGTGTTTTATTATATAAAACGGAGTCTATGGGATGGCACTGACACAATTCAACATAGAGGTGAGGATGAAGTGGTCTCTTTAATTTCGCTGCTGGAGGTAAAATTCCTTCAAGGCGTGGTGATAGCAACTGACCGGTTGGTGTTAAATCTAGTGAGGAAAAACTAGGCCCAGTCACAGTTCAGGTAAATATGTACTCTCTCACAGTAGGGCAGTAAATAAAATATCGTTACTGGCACTGTTCATCTTCCAGTTTATCTTACAGATTGTAATTTAATTTGATGGTTTTTTTTTTTAAATATTCTTGGGTAGGCTTTCTTTCATGTAATTATGATAGCTAGGCCGCATCGGACCGACACAAGATTAAATTTAAAATGTTTCATCAATATCTCTGGAAGTTTTAAGATGATTTCTTTATTGCTGGGATCGCAGGTTACGATCACTCTGTATGAAAGAAAAAAACATGTAATATACCGAAAAATCAAATAACATTCTAAAGCGCGATGAATTTCCCGTTAAGACTATAATATAGACTCGCGTATTTAATTATCTATTTAAGAAGACATTTCGCGAGTTTAAATGGTTAAAACACACATCTATATATATATGACTTAACTCAATTAGTTATAAATTCCTTCGCGACTTTTAAAAGTTAATTTAAACATTTAAGCATCTATTATCTTTTGAAATAATATAACAGATATATCATTACATTTACAACTTGAACTATTGAGATGGTTTAATTTAAGAGATTTAAATTAACACAAAATCCAGTGAAATAGAATGGATGAACTAGACCACTGATCACTTTACACAATTATATTTTACCGTTTTGCACAGAATAGAATTCACTGCAAATATATATGAAAATCCAGGGGAAAATCTAACACGATTTCAAATATAGCTAGTGCTTCTGTCAAGGTCTGGCCAACGAGTGATAAAATGCATTTCTTCACGGTCTGTATATATCTAAAATGAAATGTAAGATGAGTGGGACATGTTAGAATTTGACACCTTTTTAGATCTCAGGAGACTTTTGGGGATCTGACCGCCAGACTAAAGAGACATGCCGCCCCTGGTCTTCTGTATCTCCGCTCGTTGCGTGGGCGTCGGCTTTCCCGTTCGCTCCCACTGCGATCGGTTCTGTGGTTAACACCGAGATGCGAAATACCGGCTGGAAACTTGCGTCGCTTGTTCCAGGGACCACTACTGCCTTTTTGATAGCGTGCCGCTAGTCTTTCCTGAGATCCCCCTCGTGTCTTTGATCGTGGTCGCTACTACCGTTTGATGCTGGCAACGCCCCCCACTGGCCAAGTTAATGAAAATAACTGCATATGATTGCTCAATAGATATTCGTGGGCGTGATTTAACCTCTCCTTAAATCAATGCGATGACCAGAATGAACGGTAGATAAACTGTCCACATATGAATCAGCAAACGTGTTGACCATCTGCGTGGAAAGGTTGCATAGCTAATGAGTCCAGGTGAAAAAAAATCCCGTTGACGAAAAGTTACCACAATATTCGGGGGCACTGATGCTATCCGAAGAGTCGTTACGAAGGTTCGTACCATATCATCCAACACTTCAGGGGTACCGATGTTAAGACAGGGTTCTTACCATCATCTAACAAATTCAGGGACGGCTAAGTTGTCCGTCACAATGTGGAACCTTTTAGAACCCTTGCACAGTCCCCATATCCATAATTTCATGGATGACATATTAATTGCATCTGAAAACTACGACGAACATATTGCTACGGTTGCTATGATCCTCAGGAGACTACAAGAAACTGGTCTCACAGCAAGACCTAGCAAATGTCTCATCGGCTTTGAAAAGCTAGACTTCTTGGGGCATACCATTTCTCAAGGCTGCATGTGACCTGTTACCAAGAATATTGAGAAAATAGTTGCTGCAAAAAGGCCCCGAACGAGGAAAGACACCCGTTCTTTTCTACCACTGTGTGTATACTATCAGAAATTTATCAAATATTTCAACGGATTAACGGCACCCCTTACTGACCTGACCAGTAAAGGGAGACCGGACAAAATTGTTTGGGATTCGAAGTGCGAACACGCTTACGTCACACTCTAGACGCAGTTGTCCGAATACCCCATTTTACGACTACCTGACCTTAGAAAACCTTTTATATTGCAGGTCGACGCATCAGGTCAAGGCATCGGGTCAACGCTACTCCAAGCAGATGACACCGATCCGAATCTGTTATTTCCTGTTGCGTATGGCAGCCGTAAACTGAACACTGCAGAACGTAACTATTCCACAGTTGAAAGAGAGTGCCTAGCACTGGTTCATGGCATCAGGAGACACCACGAATATTCTTACGGAGTATCATTCACGGTGCAAACAGACCATGCTCCTCTAGCTTTTCATGGCGCGAATAAGGAATTTAATGTCAGGATCATGCGCTGGGCCTTGCTATTAAGCGTGTACTCTTTCAAAGTGGAATATATTCCGGGAGAACAGAACGTGGGAGCAGATTTCATGAGTAGAAATTGGACCAAGGAAGAAGAAGATGAAACTGAACACACAAATCACCCAGAAGCTACTGATCAGGGCAGCTCCATTGTCATCAAAGAAACGTGAAAAATGGTTTCATGTCTTCAAGCGGGGACGACTTTGACAGATGAAAATTGAAACAACCCTGACCGATCACTTTATTCTCATCGGGGCCCCTCACTATTTGGGTTCAAGCAACGATCAAACATGGATTTCCCTCGTTGACTAATTACGCATGCACAGTTAAACACGTGGAAGCCAGGTCTCTTTATTGCCAACTGTCCGATTCTTAGTTTAGCCACGCCTCCTGTCTTTGTTTTCAAGCAATATTAATACAAATATTCTCATCTCTAGTGACTTTCCTTTAAAAGGGGGAAGGGCAAAAAGGGGTCTGCCAGCTGTCACATTACGTCATCACGTCAGCGCCATGTTCCTGGAACACGGGAGGGCGAGGCAACGGGATTTGTAGCTCCCTAAGAGAGAACGGATCGTTAATTGCAAATAGAGGGGCGTTAACCTTTCTTTACCGACTGCATCCTTTTGATCGTGCCCAAAGGGACGAAATTTACTCACCGAGTAAACGGACCTTAAAGGCGCCCGCCGCTAGCGAAGCAGCCATCATGTCGGCGACAAAGCGTGAAAATAGATTTTGATTCCAGAAACGAACAGCAAATTTCCCCGAATTGGACGAGAGGTGATATTTTTCGTATTAAGGAACAAGAGTCCAGCGTTTTAGTATATATGCCCATCTCTCCGAATTCAGTTTGTCAGTTTGCTATCAGGATTTCTTGAATGGTCTAGCGCGCATTTTGGAGTCTTATTTATCTGGATTTCCTATAGAAATACGTGGAGATTTATTTCAGTTTTCTGATTTGCGGTAATAACAGTATATTAGCCACTAAGTGTTTTAATGTGTTAAAGTTTCAGTATATTTCACTGGGATTTTTGTGTTAATTTAAACGTATTAAATAAACATATAGCTAATTTTACCAGCTATAAACGTAAAATTTAATCACTCGCGATTTCCCAAGTAAGAGATACTTTAAATTAATTAATAGACGCTAGGGCGGTGGATAATTTAGAGAATGCAATTTAATTCTATTCATACGTGTGTAATTTTCTGAACTACTAGAGTTCATATCTCGTGTAAAACCGTTAAGGTAAACTAGACACTCGCGGGGTTTTTTTTAAAATATATATAATTAAATACCGGAGTGGTTAAAATAGTCTTACCTAAAGATTAACGCGTGTCAGGACATGATTTATATTATGATTACATGTTTATCTATTTTCTACATATAGGCTGGTCATACCTTGCGTCCTAGCGTTTCTTATGGTCTTTCTGACTTTGGTTCTTACACCATCCAGCGATTATTGTGGTTTAAAAAATCTTCGTGTTTAACCCCTATGTGGTCCACCTCTCCATCCATGAGAGTAGTATAACCAAGAACTTTAACAATAAGCCATTTTTTAAAGTATAACTGAAGAAGAACATTGCCAGAAGAGATTCCATAAATATTACGGATCTGCTGTGGCAGAATTTATATCACTAATTTTTTACACATGACAGTAAACGTTTTCCTACTGGATTACCCCCCTAAAGAAAACTCACTGGTCATACTCTGCCATCAATTCATTGAACAGCCGAGGAGTATCATTTTCCTAAAGTTCTTTTTTTTTCATCACGCCATAGAGTGTCTTAGCTACCAGCGGCGAGACACCACCGGACCAATATATCTTTATATACATATATTTTCAATTCTGAGGACAATGCCACCCCATAGAACCCTTACCCCAAACACTAACTGCAGTGAAAAGAGGAATATCCTGGAACAAAATAATAACGCCTCGATTTCAGCGACTACGGAAAAATAGCCGACAGCAAACCCCGTCAGTCTGGGGCTGAAATAGACACAGCAAAAGACTCTGATTGTTTTAGTACTTGCTAGAGTTTTTGTTTAATTCGATGGAATGCCTGATTCAACGATTGGTAAGTGCAGATGAAAGTGGGCCACTGTATGCGTGCATTGAATGAACGAAATTAGATAACATTAATTTTATTTTTCTTGCTAACATCATTATACTTAATTTCTTTTTCTGGGGGTTTTTTTTTCTTTCCCTCCCTAATCTGCTTAGTCACGGGATAGATTAAAAATTAAGAACCTGTTCCTATACCCCTTACTGATTATTGCATATCCCATTGTTAAAATTGAATCTCTCTGTGGGTTAATTACCTCTGATAGTAATTTTCTTTGAGTTGTCTTCCTTTACAATAGAGGGGAGGGCCTATTGAGATACTATTTTTTCCCCACCTTGTCTGTAACTATGCTTTATAAATGTAACATGATTGATATTGTGCTTTTTGTTTAGTGATAATAAACATAATAAACCTTTACTTACCGTGTTGGTCAACCCCATTGTCCCAATATATGTTATAAGTAGTTTGTATTCACGTTTGTGCATTTGTGTCACCAAATTGGTGTTTGTACATGAGTGTAGGATAACTCGCAAAAATTGTTTAGCATAGAGTAAGTGCGTCTGCAGTTAAATTAATGTCGTAAGATAGGCTAGATTAGAGCAACTACTCGATTCAGAGACTGTCCTTCCTATTACCCTATCACCCCCGTGAAACCGCAATCTATTTCTTACCCCTTATTCTCACAGAGTTATCACTATCACCTCTGCTCGGACAGAAGCATAAATTTCTCAGACCTATCTCATCAAAAATTACGACAGTGGACGTGGAAGTAATGCACCGTAAAAATCGGAGTTTATAACCTTTCATTGTCACCGAAGTGGAAAAACTGATGTTTAAGCTAGTTGATGGATAAAAATATTATTAAATTGTTACATACAATTTGTCATGCCGAATACAGGATCCCACACACGGTAAACATCCTAGTGCAAGACTGGGAATCAGACATTTTTTTGTTGGGAATAACGTTGAGGTATGACCTTTATGGAATACAAATGAAAATTATCGGAGATGTTATGCGTGGCCTACCACAGATATACGACTTACGTATATAAGTTATTCTGGAACACAGAAATCCAGCATTGAATTATTATTTGAATATTATCTGCATGTATTATGGAAAAATTCGATGACCTGATGACTGGACGTAGAACCTCATTTTACCATTAATCATCATTGGAAAATAAACCTCTGTTTGATCTGCAACACCTCAGCTTTTATGGTCCGTTAAAGATGAAGTTGGCTGTTACAAGTTTGTTCTTCCCTTTTGGATATAACCAGTGAGGAATACAGGGACGATTAAGTGTTACTACACACTCACATTTTGACATTCGCGTCTTTTCACTATATCTTCATCAATGATATAAAAAAAATTGGGAAGAACTTTACCGCTTTTAGTGAACATTTCAATACTACCCTAACTGTTATTGGAAGCAGGCATCCAAGCGGTACGGGAGCAATGTTCCCTTCCTCGCTACCTTTGTCTTCCCTAACTCAAGTTACATACATAGGATGATCTGTTCCTTTCCTCGGTACCTTAGTTTTTCCTAACTCAAGTTACATGGGATGCTCTGTTCCCTTCCTCGCTACTTTTGTCTTCCCTAACTCAAGTTACGTGGGATGATGTTTCTTTCCTCGCTACCTTTGTCTTCCCTAACTCAAGTTATATGTGATGATCTGTTCCTTTCCTCGCTACCTTTGTCTTCCCTAACTCAAGTTACACGGGATGATCTGTTCCCTTCCTCGCTACCTTTGTCTTCCCTAACTCAAGTTATATGTGATGATCTGTTCATTTTCTCGCTACCTTTGTCTTCCCTAACTCAAGTTACACGGGATGATGTGTTCCCTTCCTCGCTACCTTTGTCTTTCCTAACTCAAGTTACACGGGTTGACATGTTCCATTCCTCACTACGTTTGTCTTCCCCAACTCATGATACTCCACAGACTATTGTTCCTCTGCTGGTTTGGTGTTCAGATGAACTTTATTTTAAAAGGTTGAGAACTGGGCACGCAGGCCGGTCTAAGGTTTCGCCTTTTGACTCAACTTTCATTCTTTATCCTGGCACTCACTCGTGCGATATAACTATCAGCAATTATTGTGTATCAATCATGGCACATGAGTTAGAAATGCTAAAAGATACGAACACATTCCAGCATTAACTACCACAGGTTTGAGCCCGGTGACTGTCGCAGCTGACGACTGGCTAAACAGTTAGAGTACTTTCCTCTCGCGGCAGTTACCAGTTTACGGGATCGAACCCTGGTAGCGTCACACTCCAGTCTAGCCAGCTGGAAATGGTTACCTGACTCTCCGCTTTAGTTAGGAAAGGCAAATGCAGCGAGAAAGGAAACTGGTCACACCACCTCATAAAATATGATCCAGTATAGTCTTTAACACTTCACTAACCCTACAGTAGTCTATGGCACTACCTTTACCTGTTAACTTGCCGCGAGAGGCACGTGATCTGTCAATCGAACGCTCTAGTTTCACTAGGTACTGCCACAGGGAATTGAAGTGTTAGAGACTTCCAGCATCGAGAGGTGGCATGACCAACTCCCTTCCTCGCTGCCTTTTCCTTCCCAAACTAAGAGTAAAGTCAGGTACCTGTTTACACCTTGGTAGACTAGAGCGTGTCGATATCGTGAATCAAACCAGGCACCTTTGCCGCGAGAAACCAGCGATCTAACGACTCTGTCAATCGGGCGCTCAGTTTCATATTACCAACAGAATAATGTACATAATATACAAGTTCAAACAAAACTATTTCTCTTGTTTACTGAGAAAAATTAAATTACTATGAATATTTTCTTTGCTCATTGTTCCACGTTTTGTGTTGTTGTTACTTTAGCGTTGAGATCTCAAAAATTTCCTCGATCTGCAAGCAGCATACACGTCGCTTAAATTTCACGCGCGCTTTCATACTTCACGAGCCAGATGTTCAGTGCTGAAAGATCAAAGAGTTTCGTAACAGACCGAATTGCTGGCGCCAGAATTGGGAAAAAAAAAAGGAAGCAACACTTGGCAGTGTCAGTGAAAGACAGCTCTAATTTTTGTTTCCCTGTTTGCTTTGAAATTGTAGAGAGAAAATATTTGGAGAAGGAAGGAAAAACACTGGGATGGCATTTTTATTATTGTTTGCAGTCTTTTCGTCTCAGCGCTTCTTCATCTGGCTGAGCAGCTGACATGAGTACACTTTCAACTGCTTTAGATGTAACGATAATACTCTATACCAGTGGTATTCAACCTGGGGTACTTTTTTTTCACGTACCCCCTTAGATGTCTTCTCGTATCCCATACGAGGTATGGTACGAGAAGACATCTAAGGGGGTACGTGAAAAAAAAAAGTCTACCAATGCAATGTATAGCTAAATTGAATACTTGGAATTATGCTCTAGTAACCTTGGGGGTACATAGTTAAAGATAAATTATATCTGAGAGTACGCTAACAAAAAAAGTTGAATACCACTGCTCTATACCTGGATTGTCGGTATCTTCTTTGTGGAACTGAACTATCTAAAGGTCAACCTTGTTGAAATCATGTCTGTTCTAAGGTTTCAGATTATCTGGAATTTGGAAAAATCCAGCCTATAAGTAGCATGTATTTTTGCTACACGATATTCTTCATGCAATCCCATCAGCAGAGTTGTGGAAAATTAAAACTAAATATTTTACCGAATGTTGGCTTGGTTTTTAGGACTATCTTCACTGCACACGGACAGTTCTATCAATACTCCGATCTCCTACTTTAGATCACACAAGGAGGATCTTAGCACAGTGCTCGAACTCCTTAGCACCGGCGAGAATCCCAGTGTGTGTTTATAGGAATCACACATTCTATAAATATATTTTTGTGGTGGTTAGGTTTCTAATTTTTAAATTTTTGCCTTATGGCCTACTGTTTACGACTTTCAACTGCCGAAGGATTTTTAACGTGCGCTTCTTGGACATGGGCCGATTTTATTGCCATTATCCGAGAAGGCTAGGCATCCGATCTCACTACCCACTACTGGTTCTGAAAAAAAATTGCCAAACATTATATTCCCTCTACTGGGAAACGAACCCGGTACCGTTATACTTCGAGGCGGACGCCATACCTCTTAACCACCCCGACCCCTTACCGATTGTTGACTTCACTTTAAACAAAAGATGAGCTTCTATCTAATACAGTACACGAATATAGTGACTTTTAGTCAGCTAACTTGTGAGTTCTCACTGTTAATGCGATGAAAGTACCGTTAACCCTGAGGAACACCTAGAGATCTACTAAATCATGTTTTATGATCTACCGGTAGATCAAGAACGCTTGGTCTCCGACCTCTCTTCTATACTTCCTCAGCCGTTCTCTCCTTTTTATTGTATTTCCAAAAGTTCTCCGCCGTTCTCTCTGTTCCCATAGAATATTGTAACCTTTTTTTCCCCATTAACCTGATACCCTACATTTGAAATGAAGTACAGTGTGCCGTCTGTTTGATACAGCATTAAAAGAAATTCAGAGATTCCTTAAAAATGGTTAGGGTAAGGGTTAGGGTGAGGGTTAGGGTTAGGGTTAGGGTTAGGGTTAGGGTTAGGGTTGTGAATCCTTAACCTAATCATAATAAAAGGTAGTTCCATAGCAGATAATGTCGTATGGGGAGTGAAGTGTTACAGACTTCACTATACTAGGTCCAGCATCGAGAGTTTCCCTTCCTCGCTGCCTTTTCCTTCCTTAACTCAGGTCATGTACTCATTTACAGCTGGGTAGACTGGAGCGTGTCGATACCACGAACCGATCCCGGTACCTTTGCCGCGAGACACCAGCGCTGTACCCACTCTGTTAATATGACACTCACCCAAGGGCTTACGGAAGAAATACAGCATGGGTGCTATCAGCTGTGTGGCTTAGTATATCTTATTCAACCCCTTTACTTCCCCTCTTGTTCAACTTGCCCTATGTTTTAAGATTATCGACTGTTGGAAACTTAACGTTTAAATAGGCGAAATTACATTTGTTTAACAAGACCTTGACTAGGGTATGATTGTTTAACAAGACCTTGAATAGGGTATGATTGTTTAACAAGACCTTGACTAAGGTATGATTTTTTAACACGACCTGGACTAGGGTATGATTGTTTAACAAGACCTTGACTAGGGTATGATTGTTTAACAAGACCTTTACTAGGGTATGATTGTTTAACAAGACCTTGACTTGGGTATGATTGTTTAACAAGACCTTGGCTAGGGTATGATTGTTTAACAAGACCTTGAGTAGAGTATGATTGCCTAACAAGACCTAGACTAAGGTATGATTCGCTACAAGAGGTGAACGAGAACTCCAACATAATCTTCTTCTTCTTTGATCCTTAGCTTCTGACTGACAAAGCATTGACGTCTTATAGAGCAGCAACAAACTGTCCCAATTTTGCTAGGTCGGTGGCCACACTTCGTGCCGTGCCCCAACTCTGGCTCATGCTTTGCAGCTCACCCTCCACTGTTCTCCGCCAGGTTGTCTTTGGTCTGCATCTCTTTCGCTGTCCTTCTGGGGCTCATAGATTAGCAGTTCTGGTGATGATGTCAGAGTCCATTCTGAGGAAAAAGACAACCCAGTTCCAACGTCTGCCTGCAATGATGGTTTGCATGCCTGTTTGACGGCACCGTGTAAGCAGTTCCTGGCTGGAGATGATACTTGGCCAAAAATTTCGAAGAATTTTCCTTAGGTAAGTTGTGTGAAATGAGGATAATTTGGACATTTCCTTTTCTATTACTTTCCAGCACTCCGCACCATACAAAAGTACAGAACCCTCTCGTTTAATCTTAATTTGATGTTAGTGCTGTATTGAGAAGATTTCCAAATTCCAACATAAATGAACGTTAATAACTATAACTGAAAGGTATCCAGTCGTCTCATAATATATTTATTCACAATATTTACTGCATGTCTCAATGTATGCTGGTTTCCTAGTCCACTACATATATACTTTCACATAGTCACACGCTTTCTCCTGTCATAGTACATGGTAATCAAGGATCAGTTTCCTTCCACAGACATATATTTCATAGGATTCACACTAGCGGGAATACCTCCGCTCTTGTCTTCTTCTTTCTTCTTCTTCGTACACTCTCAGACGTCCACTTGAATGTTCTCAAAGAAAGCAGTAGTCAGTTTGAGGCTATTTGAATCCCCGTAAAGCTTTTCCACGAAAGGAGCTGGCGTCGGCCGTATACACTTTCTCTGTACCACATTGTTGGGTTCTTTTGTGATGGTAGTTGAGAGAAACGGTATGCTAGTGGTAGATGTATCAATGACTAGCTTAGACACGCGAATGGTTTCAATGAAAAGTTGTCAAAAGGTTATTCAATCAAATTCCAACGAGTGGTAGGCAATTGGCCAATTCATGACTATAATCAACTCGTTGGTAAAAGTTATTCAGGTTTATTGACGAATGACAAACGGCAATCAACGACACGATCAAGACAAAGGATGAGAGCATCATAATTATAGTTACTGTTGATAATAATACATTCCTGTAGATTTCTTTATCAATCAAGACCCTTTTCTATCCAAGTGACTAGGATTCCCAAACAGTTGTCATTTGAGATACATTAAGGTAATGTCCGTTAACCTTGTTCCAAGGACGTCTGTAACAGTAAACGGATTCATGCTCATGGATGACGCTTCCATATAATACTTGTTTAAATCCCAGACTTTCTCCTTACAATAATCTATACAGTTTGATATAATCCATAAAAGTCCTACACGAAAATACAATCAGGTTAGCGACTTCTGTTGACTAACCTCTCCTACAAAATATGCCACGACCTTGGCATAGGTATACAAAATATCCAATATTCAAGATATGATCAAATAGTTATCCTTTACTCGTAGAACTTCCCACTACGAAATATTACAGTGAAGTAAAGATCTCAACTGTTCCATTCTAGGAATCCAGTAACATATGGATTCCCGCTAGAATCCAGTGATGATCATCTGTTCCACGTTATTCATAGACGTATTAATATACATGAAGGTTCAAACGAAACTTACGTATTGAAATGCATGTTGGCTTCACCCTGAAGACCCAACAAAATCCTTCATAACAATTCTTCCATCGAATTGTTCAGAATCAAAATAATAACATACGGGCAGAGAGAGAGTCCATCTTGCCCTTACAACAGCTGACGTCATAATCCTCAACTAGGTTACCCGTGCGCAAAGTGCAACTCATACTCTGCATTGTGCACGTCGGTGCGTGAATAAAACGTACGCACAAATAATATAACTATATCAAGACTGGTGCGTACATTGGCAGGACCGAAGACTACCCCCTTAGGTAAAACGTACGCAACAGCTCCCTTATCACCGGCCCTTAAAAAAAATTAATTCTATTAATTTTTTTTAAAACTAAGTACCCCAGAGAGGTGAGTCAAAAACTACATCGACGTCTATGTGCATAAATTATATTCATAAAGTTATACAATATTATGAAAAAGAATATGAAAATGGAAATCAATATAACTGAATGAAAGTATGCATTAAAGCACACATCCACAATCGACCTACTTTGGAACGATGTGGTAAACTACGAAGTAAAAGAAAGTTGAAAATGAAAACCAAAAAAATGATAAAAACATTCAACTAAATTTACAACTCAAACATGTGATTTCAAATGAAAATGAATAGCAACGATGATGATAATAAATGACAAGAGAATCAAAAAATGAAAATGAAAGATGCAAAATGCAGCAAAGCATAATTAAACACGTTAAGAAGCAACACCCGTAATGTTTCTAACATTATGACGGTGGACTAGTTATCTAAACTTGAGAGATAATGTATAATGAGAAGTAAATATAAGTATAAAGAGACACTTACAACTATTCAAGTTAATTAATGTGTACTCTACAAGTAATTAAGTGGCTTAATTGATTTCATCTAATTAAGATAGTTCTTAATTACAAACAAATAACTAATTACTAATTTATTTAAGTAATTGCAATTTTACTCAGTGTTACTGTTCCATTAACACTAGTTAGTAATCGACTAGAATATGTTCTTAATGTTCCATGCAAGATGCAAAGATATTCTTGAATACAGTATGTAGTGTAATATGTTCCATAGAATAATGAATGTCTATGTGTCACTATGAACAGTGTTTCCGTACTAATAAAATGTTACTACACACGAAGTTACGTTATAATCCAAAAGTAAGTATATCCAGGAATTTTTTTTTTTTTTTTGCTGGTACGAATAATTCAGTTCCATACAGAGCACGTATAGAAGTTCAAAAATTGATAATGTACTCAGTTCCTCTTATTATATTTGATTGATTATCTATGAGGACGTTTCAACATCCGGAAGTGGTTTAGGTTCGACCAGTTTGCTTGGACATCTTGACAGACAGTCCGCAAACACATTTTTCACTCCAGGAATCGCTCGAATTTCATAGCTATATGACTGAAGAGCGATAGCGTATCTGGTTGACTTTGATGATTTAACGTCCTTAGTGTTCAGTGCTGTGAGAGCCTTTTGGTCTGTCTCCACTACAAAGTGGGAGCCTAGCAGATAACGTTCCAATTTTGTGATTGAGCAAACTAACGCGAGCAACTCCTTGTCCAGAACGGAGTATTTCATTTCGCTCGCCGTCAGTTTTCTCGAAACATACATGACTGGAAATAAGGTGCCCGTATATTCCTGCATCAAAACTGCAGCAATGGCGTAAGAAGATGCGTCACTACGAAGAATAAAAGTAAGATCTTTGTTAGGCAACTTCAAAAATGGCGCATTTGAAAAAATCTTTTTATATAATCTAACGCGATTTGGTGTTCGTTAGTCCACTGGATTATGTTAGCTGTATCTTTTCTCAGTAAAGAAGAAAAAGGTGCAGTTAAAGTAGACAAATGAGGGATGAATTTAGAATAGAACTGTATTAGTCCTAAAAGAGACCTAACTTGTTTTTTTTGTCTTAGGTGCTGAGATGTTTAAGATTTTCGAGACATTAATGTCTTCTGTATACATTAAACCCCGACCTATACGATGACCCAAAAAGGAGATGTCATGAAAACCGACAAATGCCTTAGAAGGTTTCGCTGTTAAGTTATAATCCCGTAGAGTAGAAAGTAAAGCTTTTAATCCCTGAATGTGTTCATCCCAAGAGTTACTGAAAAGACAGATGTCATCTATGTAAGTAATGACATCGGGACGATGAGACAGTACGCGGCGCATCGTGCGTACAAAGGTAGCTGGCGCATTCATTAATCCGAATGGCATAAAATTCCATTGGAAAAGTCCCCGTGGCGTCGAGAAAGCGGTGAATGGCTTTGCTTTAGGTGTGAGTGGCACTTGCCAATAACCCTTTGAAAGGTCAAATTTCGAAAAAAATGTAGCATGGGATAATTTCTCCAATAAGTCATCTAAGAGAGGTAAAGGTTCCGCATCAAACTTTGTAACTTTGTTTAATTTCCTGTAATCTACGCAAAGACGAATATTGTTGTCTTTCTTTCTAATAATCACCATAGAAGAAGAGTATGGTGATGAAGATGGTTCAATTATATTTAATTGAAGCATCTAATCCAATTCCTTATCAACCTTATCACGAAAGTGTAAAGGGATAGGATATGGGCGCACTCGAATAGGCGTATCGTCAGTCAGAATAATGTCATGTTGGATGACTGACGTATGACCTGGGATGTCAGTGAGGACATCCTCATACGAGTGTAGAATATTAGAGACTTGCTGACGTTGATCAGCCGAAAGAGTAGATGAAATAGTAACATCATTCCAATTCTCAGTGGAATGAAGTGGCACAACTGGTATTGGCAGTTGTACATCATCGAAAGAAGATTCTTCTTCTTGGATGACTGAAAAACTAGAATAGTGTTGAATAGGAGGTGTAGGATCGTCAGTTGCTTGGAATACTGACTGTAGATAATCAGGACGTGAGTAATACTCCTTCAACATGTTAATGTGGAAGGTTTTATGTTTACCATTTACATCAACGATGTAGTCAACATCGGATATTCTTGAGATGATCCTGAAAGGACCTCTCCAAGTAATTAATAGACGATTGTTATGAGTGGGGAGTAAGACAAAAGCTTCGTCACCAGGAATAAGCTGGCGAAGACGTCTATACTTGTTTGCAAATAGACGAGCTTTTTCTCTGGCTTGTTCGGATGATGCAGTAGCTAGTCTACAAGCATCTATGATTCTCTTTCTCAAAGAGATCACATACTCATATGAGGATTGAGTTTTCTCTTCAATATTCTCTTCAACCAATAAGTCGTGGATTAACGACATCGGGCCACGTGGTTGCATGCCAAAAACAAGCTGGAACGGAGAAAACCCCGTGGCTTGATTTTGCACCTCGCGATACGCGAAGAGAGCGGCGGGTAGGACCCGATCCCAATCCTGAGGGTGATCTTGGGTCATCTTACCCAACAACTGCTTGAGTGTCCTATTTTGACGCTCAATTAACCCATTGGACATCGCATGGTAAATTGAACTAAGTGATCTGTCTATACCTAATGTCTTCATAACTTGAGACATGGATTCAGAAATGAACTGAACCCCATGATCCGATAAGATCTTCCGCGGAAAACCAATGCGTGAGAAGATCAACATTAACGCCTCTGCTACACTGGCAGATGAAGTGTTCTTCAGAGGGATGGCCTCAGGCCAACGAGTGCACATATCAATGCAAGTAAGAATATGCGTATGCCCTCTGGCAGATGGAAGCATCGGACCAATAATGTCGATAGCCATTTTATCAAATGGTCTAATCGGGATGTCCGCAGCTTGAATAGGAGCCGCATGAAATGGGCCCCGTACTTTAACTTCCTGACATATCAAACATGAACGACAATAGAGAGTAATATCTCTATGAACGCCCGGCCAGTAGAATGCAGAAAGCACTCTGGATTTGGTACGTGAAAAACCCATATGGCCCGCGCATTGCGAGTCATGAGCATGTCGCAATATTCGCGATCTCATAGAAGATGGGACTAGAATCTGAGAACATAAGGATGAATCCTTTTCCCGTATCAATCTAACTAAAATCCCATTTTTTAAGAATAAAGTCATGTCTAGATTTTGCAAGTTTGTTGCTTGTATTCTTTTTGTTCACATACTGAAAATTTTTTTTTAATGAATCATCATTCTTTTGTAAAGTTGCAAACGACTCCCGTGAAATAGGAGCATCGTCATCACAAGTGGTATGAACTGTAGGTTCATATGGTGTATCATGCGACATAATAGTAGCTTGAGCTCTAGTCACTACTGCATTTGCAGCCTGAAAATGTCGCTCTTCCCATGCAGCAATTTGCTGTGGTGTACACTCTGTTATACCATGTATACGACCCAATATGACATCACAAATTGGATTAGGAAGAAGACAGGCGTGGATCTTCCCTGAAAAAAATGGTGTATTTAAATTAATAATGGCTGTGGGAAACATTTCCACTGTGCCTCCAAAGGTAACGCATTTGACTGTGTGGCCCGTGGCACAACGAGGATCTATCAGCGAAGTCCGTACACCGACCGTGGTACAACCTGAATCAAATAAAAGAGAGCATGGAATATTATTGACAAGTCCTTTGTGAAACTTAAGAGATCCTTGTCCCTGATGTACAGAAGTTGCCGTGCAGACCGCAGGTAGGCTAGGCAAAATGTGTCCGCAGCGCAACGTCGTGATCGCCTTGGGCTGGAAAAGTGTTGAGCATTCTGCACAAGCTGTCACCTGATGACTATCAATAGAACAAGACATGGCATTATGAGCATCAGCACCTTTAACCTGTTCATTGTTAGCCTGAGTATCACTTAAAGCGACATTTGAATGTCTACGTGTCTGGCTCGACGATCTATCTCTTCGTCGCGATCTGTTCTGATTATTTGCATTAAAATTGCCACCATTGTCATTTCTGCTTGCGTTAAAATCTGTATGAGTTCGCCAATTATTATAATTAACGTTGTTATGTCGGTGAAATGAATTATTCCAAGAACTTTGTCTATTTTGTGGAACCTGAGATTTTGATCTCCAGTTTTGTTTATTATAATTTCCCTGATTATGTTTGAAATTATTGTTACCAAAATCTCGCGATCTATGAGCTTGGTTCCAAGAAACATTGAATGGAGCAGATTGTTGGAATTGCTTCCCCTTATAAAAATTACCATTGTTGAAATTCTCATTATTTCCCTTATTAAAGTATCTGTCGTTACTCAATGAACGATTTCGTGAAAAATTATTTTGTTGTACGGCAAAAGCAACTGGCAATTCACTTTTAATCTGAGCATTACTTAGATCCATGGATGGGTGAGCAGTGCAGAAATTTTTAGAATGTTCTTCTAGATCTTTCATAGATAAAGGTTTCCGTTCGTGCAAAAATGCAAGAAATGCTGGATTTACTGACGATAGCACCTTATCGCGCAGTAGTAAATCGAAAAGACCTTCATACGACTTTTCTATCTTGGATAATTCGATCCATCTTTCTAGTGTTAGCCGTATTTGGGAAAGAAAATCACAAAAGTTCTTCCCTGATTGCGGTAGCAAAGTCCGAAAACGTAATCGGTATTCATTTTCTGTCATTTGGAATTTTCGGAGAAGTGAAGCTCGAAGAGCGTCATAATCATTCTTATCATTAATACTGGTGGTATGATAAACCGCCAAAGCATCTCCCGTAAGCAATCTGGATAAATATGTAGAATATAGTGATTTATCCACATTGTAAGACCTACAGGTGGCCTCAAACCTATCCAAAAAAAATATCACGTCGTCAGACGGGGGGTTAAATTTAGGTAATTTTAGGTGAATTTCCTTAAAATTATCATGCCTGGATGAAGCTTGGCCTTCGAAAGTTCTCTGCGAATTAGCTTCTTGAGTTAACCTAATTCTATCATATTCCAATTCGGCAAGTTTCAAATCATGCTGACGTTTCTTATCATTCTCTTCTGTCTCAAGCTGAAGTCTTTTTGCATTTTGTTCAGCTATTAATCTTCTTTCTTCCATTTCCTTTTGTTTAACTTCCATTTCCTTTTGTTTAACTTCCATTTCAATCTTAAGTTTATCTGCAGCCTTCAATCTTTTCTGTTCTGCCTCACGCAGAAATCGTTTCTCTTCTAATTCAGCCTCAATCCGTTTTTGATCTGCCTCAAATTTCATCTTCTTCTCATTTTCCTCAGCCTCAATCCGTTTTTGATCTGCCTTAAATTTCATCTTCTTCTCATTTTCCTCAGCCTCAATCCGTTTTTGATCTGCCTCAAATTGAAGTTTTTCTAGTCTTAAAGTTTCTAACTTTCTCTGTTCAGCTTCTATTTCTTGAGCTTTCCTATATTCTGAAAGTGCGAATGTTTTTGCCTCATCAGGAGCCATCTGAAGGGCTTTTGCTTGCTTAATGAAATAATCTAGTGAATACATTATGCTTTATAAGTAGTCACTATACTCTTAATTTCTAAATATGATAATTAATTAATGTAAATTAATTAACCTTGTTAATGCACCGAATGGTCTTCGTTCCTGTCCTAGAACGGTATATCATACTCATATAATTGTCAAATATATTAATAATCAATAAATTAATTTATGTAATGACATGTTATGAACAGACAAAAGCCATAGACAATAGCAACAACAATGACAAGACGAGATACTCAAAGACAGTAGAAAACAGTCGCAGAAATCCAATAAAAATAAAAATGTGAAACTAAAAATAGAATGTCGTAAAAAGTTACGATGATAACTGCGATCAAATACTAAACAATACAATTGACAAGACAGTGTAAAAACATATGTTTTGTAAAGAACTGAACGATAGTCAGGTGAGGATGACGTAATATACAAACAAAATACATTATAAAACTAAGGTACGAGTAAAAATAACTGTGAAAACAACAATTAAAACTTGACTGAACAGCTAAACAAATACTATCATAAGAAGCAAGTAGCGATCGGAACTACAGCAAGGTTTCTAGCCTTGAACCGGAATTATCGCTCAATTGAAACTTATAAATCAAACCCTATAGAACATCTGACAAAGAGCCCGAATCGGCTTCGAGATGAACCTCGTTTGTCAGATCGACCTCCCTACCACCCACGACGGATATACAACATAGAACATGCAACATGAAAAGTATATTGGTGGACATAGAAGAGAATAGACACAGCCAAACACAATACAGTAATAAACGAGACTCCGTTTATACTTATCTCGGCTGATCAAACAAAAAATGTGCCTCGTCTCCGTAAATGTACGTTTGAGAATCGAAATACTTCGGCCTGAGAATTTGAGTATAGCTCGCACGTAAATAAGGACCAAAAGGATGATGTCCAACGTAGGTAGTCACTGGAGAACTTGGTGTTGAGGTTCATTGCTGACCTTGACCTTCTGATAACCGTCGTGTAGATTCCATGATGAAGACACGGGTCTTTCTGTCTAACGATTTTTGGAAAGATATTGAGTAAGTTCCCTTCTTTGAAACTTGTCCAAAACACACTGTGCCGCCATTTAATGTTGGGTTCTTTTGTGATGGTAGTTGAGAGAAACGGTATGCTAGTGGTAGATGTATCAATGACTAGCTTAGACACGCGAATGGTTTCAATGAAAAGTTGTCAAAAGGTTATTCAATCAAATTCCAACGAGTGGTAGGCAATTGGCCAATTCATGACTATAATCAACTCGTTGGTAAAAGTTATTCAGGTTTATTGACGAATGACAAACGGCAATCAACGACACGATCAAGACAAAGGATGAGAGCATCATAATTATAGTTACTGTTGATAATAATACATTCCTGTAGATTTCTTTATCAATCAAGACCCTTTTCTATCCAAGTGACTAGGATTCCCAAACAGTTGTCATTTGAGATACATTAAGGTAATGTCCGTTAACCTTGTTCCAAGGACGTCTGTAACAGTAAACGGATTCATGCTCATGGATGACGCTTCCATATAATACTTGTTTAAATCCCAGACTTTCTCCTTACAATAATCTATACAGTTTGATATAATCCATAAAAGTCCTACACGAAAATACAATCAGGTTAGCGACTTCTGTTGACTAACCTCTCCTACAAAATATGCCACGACCTTGGCATAGGTATACAAAATATCCAATATTCAAGATATGATCAAATAGTTATCCTTTACTCGTAGGACTTCCCACTACGAAATATTACAGTGAAGTAAAGATCTCAACTGTTCCATTCTAGGAATCCAGTAACATATGGATTCCCGCTAGAATCCAGTGATGATCATCTGTTCCACTTTATTCATAGACGTATTAATATATATGAAGGTTCAAACGAAACTTACGTATTGAAATGCATGTTGGCTTCGACCTGAAGACCCAACAAAATCCTTCATAACAATTCTTCCATCGAATTGTTCAGAATCAAAATAATAACATACGGGCAGAGAGAGAGTCCATCTTGCCCTTACAACAGCTGACGTCATAATCCTCAACTAGGTTACCCGTGCGCAAAGAGCAACTCATACTCTGCATTGTGCACGTCGGTGCGTGAATAAAACGTACGCACAAATAATATAACTATATCAAGACTGGTGCGTACATTGGCAGGACCGAAGACTACCCCCTTAGGTAAAACGTACGCAACACACATATAAGGGGCAACTTTGAAGCAGATGTTCAGCAGTCATTTTATCAGTGCCACAGTTACACTGATTGGTAGTTCCTATCTTTAGCTTGTTGTCTGAGACACAGGATCCAAAAGACCTTCAATAGATATACACTTTCGTCGGTTACAATCATAGACGATCACATATAATTTGTCTACATCAGACATATAACACAGAACTCTGACGTGGACATATCCACTCTTGTCCACAACACGTGCCCAAAGACCCCGTAACCAACTAACACGTCACGTTTCACAACTTGCATACATCATCATCTCTCCATCCGTTTAATTAGAGCGCTCTGTGGTACAAAACCACCACTACAAAATAGCAGATGTAGTTTCATGAACTACAACGCAGCTCTTAATAAAGGTAGTCCCATATCAGATACTGCCGTAGGGGAGTGAAGTGTTAGAGACTTCACCATGCTAGGCCCAGCATCGAGAGGAGGGGTGACCAGTCCCCTTCGTCTCTACGTTTTCCTTCCCTAACTCAAAGAACTGCTGTCTGTTGCTATGCTGTGCAGTATATATTCTGAGGTTTAGTGTTAATTTGGCTAACAAGGTGGACATTTGACGCGACATCTGTCTTATGATGGTGATCTGAACTTCTTGTATATGCATATATGATCAGTCAGATATTCTATCCTGTTGTTTTTTTTTTTTTTTTTTTTTTTTTTTTTTTTGTGATAACCGTTTTTCTTCGTACCGTATGTTCTATAACATAATCTTAGAAGTTGATTTGAAGCATAAATTATTTATGAATATTTCTTCAGTTTCATTCTATGTCACAAGTCCATGTTTTCCCAAGATCTCTTCAAAGCCGCCGAAATCTGTGTTCCTATCTTTGTATTTAGGTCACCTATGAAGATTGTTCCAAAATGGGGTATGTCACGCTCCAGTCTACCTTGCTGGCTCTACTCTTGAGATAGAGAAGGCAAAGAGCGAGGAAAGGAACTGGTTACACCACTTCATTTTGAAAAAAAAAACCTGGACCTAGATTGATGAAGTCTCTAACATTTCAGTCCCCTACGACATCATCTGCTATGAGAATACGTTTACCTTTTTACAAAGACTATAATGTCTTCGCTTCTCTTCTTCTTTTCTTTTTTTAATCATTGATATTTTGAAATCTGGTATAACATACTTCTTTCACCTTTTCTTTTATTTATCCATTGGTGGCGCTTCAGTTTCCCTGTGGCAGTATTGAATGTTGCTGATATGAAACTGAGGCACAATGCTTCCCATTCTTTAAGTGCCTTCAGAGCGGACCGACAACATTAGCGCCACACTTTCGTTACTAGATGCGCTTTTCTTCTCTTATCTATTCTCACACTATTTCTCATATGTTCAGTTTCCTCTGCTCTATTCCCTGCCACGTTGTTTCGCGCAGTCTCAGAATGTCAGTTCTATTGTGTCCGATTTTCTAGTGCCACATGTGCAGTTCTTCCTTGTTTGTTTAGTGTTCGAACATTCCTGCGGCTATTTTGATGTTATTCTAGATCAGCGGCAGGCAACACATGATCCACTGGGCCTATTTCAGAAATTGAGCTCTCTGAAAATCTAACTGGTACTTGTGTCTTTTATCACCCACAGATTATAATTGTAAAAATTTAGTAGCCACACGAAGCACCATACTTTTTCTTAAATTCGCGCGAAAAATCTAACACCGTGTCATCGCGCGGCAAATCTAACACTGTGTCATTCAATCGCCGTGTGAAGGCCGTGGAAGTTGAAAACTGATCTTGCTTCTCATATTGGCACTACTCTAGACCTTGTAGAGTTACAGTTTTACCGTTTGGTAATTGACAATTCTTTAGAGTCTTGTTTTCTAAATGTAGAAATCGCCTTGCGCATCTATTTGTCACTAATGGTAACCAACTGCAGTGGAGAACGATCATTTTCAAAACTGAAACTTATTAAAAATGAACTAAGGAGCACCATGGGTCAAAAGAGATTGAACAATCTTACACTAATGAGCATTGAACATAAACTTCTGCGTGAAATTGATACATCCTATATCATCAACAAATTTGCTCATGCTAAATGTAGAAACATTAATATTTAAACAATAATGTTGACTGTGTTGTTACTTTTGATAATGATAATTACTATGAAAATTAAAAATGTATGTGTTCAAATATATTTGTGATGTTTTATTGTTTTGTTTTTAAAATATAGGGCCCCTTTCTTAACATATGCTACAGGCCCCGTACTAGCTTAATCCGGCTCTGCTTGCAAACGGTTTCTGTCTTTTGTTTTTATAGCACTAAAAACGTAGGGAGGATCAGAGCAAAATCAAAGCACTTAATACCAAATCGATAACGCAGCTGCGAACCACCTGAAAATTTGCCGCGGACCATAAGTTTGAGAACCACGGCTCTATTCACCCGTTCAACATTTTGAAATTTGTCATACATCGCTTTTTTTAATGTGTTGACTCTGTCTCGCCTGTCTCGTTTTACTTTTCTTTGAGTTGTGCTTTTTATTAGTTTCATTCTTTCTCCATTTTACTCATTTTTTAATTATCCATGTTAAATAAAGTTTGCCTAGCTTTGATCAGGTGCTCACCACTAAACTGTGACAAACGTTTCCCTATGTGCATTCAGACCCGCTAATATTAGTGTAAAGAGCACTGCCCAGTCAGGGCTGTAAAGAGCCACCACTGTAAAGGATGATACCTTTGTAACGTGTCGGGACTGTAACGTGTGATTTCTTTTTCTGTATCTTCTCCTTACGCACACCAGTGATGAATATGATGGGTGCTGCAGGTGGAGCAAAGGTCAACTCAACCGACGCAGGGTTATGCAGAAATGGAGTGAGAGTGTAACGTTAGTTGCGCGAATGGTGTAATGTTCGTATGTTGACCAATATAAGGCACTCATTCACTCATAGCTATAAGTCACCAATGCAGACTGCTGTGGTCGTTTGTACTGTTTATTAGGACGCACACACTTGGACAGAACGGATAAAGTCTTAGGTACATGTTGACAATGTAAATCATGGTATTTGACTAGTAGATGGCAACATCACACATCATTTCGTATGGCATAAATACAATAGACGATATGAGTAGAACCCTCAATGTTGTGGTGTATTATCGCCTTATACTTCCACTGACTGAACGCATCAGTGGAGGTGAATATGTGGACATGGATAAGAGTTCACTGGCCGAACCCTTTTTCTTCGTTAAGTTCTTAAGCTGTAGATATCAGATGTTTATATAATAATGTTAAACCACGATAGTGGGCTTCCATCATAGCAAGATCTCTATACCACTGTCCGATAGTAAGATTGATATTCTGTTCTCTTGACAGTGATTCATTGTGATGACAGTAATACAAAATGGCCACCTTCTTGAGTTTCGCTCACTCACTCAGAAGAAGGATAAATGATGGGCCGAAGTTAATTCGTAATGTGAATATAAATACTCTCATAAATGTTTCCATACAGTTCTGTATCAATAAGGTGACTTCCTGTAATGCATAAGAACTGTTGGCAAACCTGTCATCTTCATCGATATACAAACGATCCTAGATGCTCGATAACACGGTGTCCATCTAGACCTAACCGAAAATAGAGATCATCAAAAGGGTCTGGTATTACCTGGAGTCCGAATTAAACACAATAAAGTACATGAGGAGAATCTCTGACTATAGAATCTCGCAGAGACACAATCTCCTTCTGAAAGATCATTCACAGATCACTTTCAACCATTTTTCAGAACCAGCCCAGAAAACACACACAGCCATATTCAGGCGGCTTCGTCGAGACTCACTACGCATGCCTCGAAAAACGAATACCTGCCCCAGAGTTCAGCACAAAGAATATAGTCCGACCTAAACATACAACGATATACAATATAAGACCGAATCTTCTTGCACTAGACAAGTAATACATATAAATTCAGGCCATAAACATATTGAACAAGACCAATCTATTTTCTGGCTATCACAAAATGCGAAATGCATGAATCTCATATTCATACGCCAAATCAATATATATTCAAGAGAGATCACTCATATAATTAGAAGTATAAATCAAATCATGGGTGATATAACTTTGACTGTAACCAAAGTAATCTCTTTTTCATATCAACTAGTCATATCATAAATTTGTAATCTGTGCGTCAAATATGTGCGCAACAGATTATCACACCCCCCCCCCCCCCCCCGGGAAAAAAAATGATACATTTTTTTTTTAAATACATCTAGGAGAAACATACAACAGGCTCACAACGCACGAATAACAATGCGCAGATGATAAGGATTCCAAACAAATGTAACGCCTAATGTAAGGCTATGTCGTCATATGGCACGACAAGTGAGAATATATCTCAGGATCTTAGAGAAAGTATTTCTCTAAGTATAAATATTTCCAGAGAGGTGTCACCAATGCATACTACAATACTGGCAATGCCACAATTTCTACAATAGTTTATCCAAAAATTTCATCTTAGGTATCTTAACATCATGATTATCAAAGACGAAAAACATCGAAAGACTAGCGGTGAATATACATCAATGACCCGCTAAGTAGTGATACAATCAATATATGATATATTACATATGTGTACATATTTTAGTATAGAAAAAAGTGTAGTAGAGTTAGACCTGTAGAAATCTCAGGATCTAACGATTAGGTGGAATCATGTGGGCATCTAGATAAGATATCTGCCATCACATTTTCTGAACCACGGATAGCTCGCACCGAAAAATGAAAAGGCTGAAGAGCAATCGCGTATCGCGTTGATCTCGCGCTCTTCAGATTTTTACTCTGAATAGCCGTAAGAGCTTTCTGGTCAGTTTCCACAATGAAATGCGCGCCAAGAAGAAATCTTTGAAGTTTCAGGATTGACCAAACCATAGCCAATAATTCACGGTCTAGGACCGAGTAATTCTTCTCTGCGGCATTTAGTTTCCGAGAAATATACATCACAGGATGCAGAGTTCCGGAGTACTCTTGCATTAGTGCTGCTCCAATCCCTGTGGATGAAGCGTCACTACGAAGAATAAATGTCTTATCTTTAGTAGGTAACACTAAAATAGGTGAAGTAGAAAACATAGTTTTAATCTTATCCAAAGAGGATTGACATTCTTGAGTCCAATGGACTATATTAGGAGACCCTTTCTTTAGCAAGGAAGAAAGAGGTGCCATGATCGAAGACAGATTCGGAATGAATCGTCCATAAAATTGTATGAGACCTAAGAGACTTCGCACTTGCTTTTTAGTCTTAGGAATAGAAATGTTAAGTATTTTACTTGTATTATGGTCCTCTGTTTTTAAGAAACCATGACCAACACGATGACCCAAGAATGATATTTCGCTAAAACCAATACAGGCTTTAGATGGTTTTGCTGTCAGGTTATGCTCGCGCAAGGTAGACAATAGTTCATTTAACCCGTTATAGGGATCTTCCCAAGTATCACTGAAAAGACAGATGTCATCAAGATATGCAATGACATCTGTACGATGAGATAAGATCCGACGCATCATGCGTACGAATGTTGCAGGGGCGTTCATAAGGCCGAAAGGCATGAAATTCCATTGGAACAGACCCCTTGGTGTCGAAAAAGCAGTAAACGGTTTGGCGTGTTCGGATAGAGGAACTTGCCAATATCCCTTAGACAAATCAAGTTTAGTGAAGAAATGAGAATTCGATAGTCTAGTAAGTAGCTCTTCTAGTAAAGGCATAGTCAGCATCAAATTTCGTCACTTGGTTCAATTTGCGATAATCAACGCAAAGACGTATGTTATTGTCTTTTTTTCGTACAATAACCATCGGCGAAGAATATGCTGATGTGGATGGTTCAATTATTTCCAAATCTATCATCTCATCTAACTCTTTCTCAACCTGTGCTTGAAAATGTATCGGGATAGGATACGGTCTGACTCTTATAGGATTATGGTCAGTAAGAATAATGTCATGTTCAATGACATTAGTTCGACCAGGAATGTCAGTAAGGACATCCTGAAATTGTTGTAACATAGTAGAAACTTGTCTCTGTTCTCCTAGAGATAACTCGGGAGAAATCGTAACGTCTTTCCATGATTCATTAGAATGAAGTGGAATCATCGGAAAAGGGAGATTCACATCCGAGAAACTCGTTTCCTCATCCTGTATTACTGACAGTGATGAGTAATGTCCATGTGGGACTGGAGAATCGTCCGTTGCCTGGAAAACAGGTTGTAAATAATCCGGACGTTCATGGAATTCCGTAAGCATGTTGATGTGGAAGGTTTTATGCTTCCCGTCAATATCGACGATATAGTCAACATCGGAAACTTTTGATATTACCTCGTACGGACCTTCCAAGAAATAAGAAGTCTGTTTTCCCTACAAGGTAGCAAGACAAATGCTTTGTCACCTGGACAAAGTTGTCGCAAGCATCTCTTCTTATTGGCAAATTGCCTTGCCTTCTGTTTCGCAAATTCAGAAGAAGCAGTTGCCAATTTGCATGCTTCGATAATCTTGTGTCTAAGTGCAATGACATATTCGTAAGAGGATTTTGTGTCATCGACAATATTATCAGCAGTTATAAGGTCATGAAGTAAGGACATAGGACCTCGCGGTTTCGCACCAAAGACAAGTTCAAAGGGAGAAAATCCTGTATGTTCGTTGGCGACCTCTCTGTATGCAAAGAGAGCCGCGGGTAAAACCCTGTCCCAATCCTGAGGATGGTCTTCAGTTATCTTACCTAACAAGTTTTTCAGCGTTCTATTCAGACGTTCTACCATTCCATTAGACATAGGATGATAAATACTACTCAGAGATCTCTCTATCTTAAGAGTCGACATCACTTGAGACATGGTATCCGATATGAGTTGGGTACCATGGTCTGATAATATTTCTCCTGGGAATCCCAGACGAGAAAATATGAGCCAAAGAGCATCTGCAATATCGGCAGTAGTTATGCTCTTCAGAGGAATAGCCTCTGGCCAACGTGTGCACATATCGACACACGTCAGGATAAATTGGTGTCCTCTAGCAGACTTTGTCTTAAATGGACCGATGATGTCTATCGCCATTTTTTGAAATGGTCGAATTGGAATATCTGCAGCCTGAATAGGTGCAGCATGCCCTGGACCTTTGGATTTAACTTCTTGACATACCTTACAAGATCGACAATAGATTCGTATGTCCTTATTCACAAAAGGCCAAAAGAAAGATGCAAGAACTCTAGATTTAGTACGGGAAAAACCCATATGCCCAGCACACTGAGAATCATGAGCGTGCTGTAAAATTTTAACTCTCATATTTTTGGGCACAAGAATTTGAGAATGACTGGACTTAGCGAAGTCTTGTACCATACGTACAAGTACGCCATTCTTCATCGTAATCCAAGATTTACGATTCGTATCTTTATTTGGATCACCTTTTGTCGCTAGCGTGAAGAATTTTTTTAAAGTAGGATCATCTTCCTGTTTCTTTATGAATGAGTCACGAGAAATTTCCAAGGGATCACCTTGGTTCTGTGTATCGTTATCTTCAGAAGGCGAAGATTGAGGCATGTTAAGAGCTTGAGCCCTAGTGACTACAGCATTAGCAGTTTGCATATTCATATTTTCCCAATCAGCAATTTGTTGCGGAGTGCATTCTTTCACTCCATGAATGCGACCGATTATAAGATTAGCGATCGGATTCGGGAGAAGACATGCGTGCACATCTCCTGTAAAGAAGGGAGTAGCAATGTTGACAATGGCAGTAGAGTACTTCTCCAATGTGCCACCAAATGTTACGCATTTGATTACTTTGCCAGTGGCTCGAGAAGGATCTATGAGTGACTGCCTCACTCCAATGGTGGTGCACCCCGAATCAAAAAGAATTGAGACCGGAGTACCATCTATTAGACCTCTATTCAAGATAAGAGCACCTCTTCCATCATGCGCGACTGACGCAGGAAGAGCGGGAAGAGGATGACCACAGCTTAAAGTGGAAACCGTGGTTGGATCGAATAATGTTTTGCATTGGGAACATTGAGATGCTCTACCAAAATCGAAAGCAGAACATCCCACATTATTAGAGTCTTTCTTATCATTAGCTTGATTACCGGCTTCATGGAACTCTTGCTGTGCAGAGTTAGCCTGGTAATGTGATTTACCTCTTTTGTATTGTGATCTACCTCGATTATTATAACCTCTATAGTTATTATTATCTCCTCTGTTATAACCCCTATTTGGGTTTGAATCATAATGTTCATGATCATAATCATCATGCTCATTATAATGAGTGTCTCTGTAATGTTGGTTTTGTTGTTTCCATGAAGGAAAACTTGGGTAGTTCCTATAGTGACTTCCTTTGCGGAAATGTCTATAATTATGGCCACCCCTGAATCGAGGACTGTCAGCCCGATTCCAGTTCTTCGAAGAAGAACCCTGATTTGAGTGGTTACCTTGGTTTTGATACTTATTCCAATTAACCTTTTTGTCAAATTTATTTTGAGCTCCTTGGAACTTGTGTGAGTAATTATGGTGGCATACCCTCTTTAATGTTAGTGTTGCTAAGAGTTACGTCAGGGTGTGCCGTGACGTATTTGTCACAATATTCTTCTATTTGTTTTAATGTACTGGGTTTACGCTCATGTAAAAATTCAAGGAATGGTTTATTCACAGAAGACATGATCTTGTCTCTGAGCAATAAATCCATAAGAGCCTCAAACGTTTTCTCTGTTTTGGATAATTCAATCCATCGTGAAAATGTAAGACGTGCTTTTGCAATGAATTCTGAGAATTCTACACCTGCCTCAGGTCTCATTGTTTTAAACAAAAGACGGTAACCTTCCTCTGACAGCTGATATTTCCTAATCAAGGCTGCCCTGATAACATCATAATTATCCTTGTCGGCCTCTTCAACCAAACATAACTTAGTCAGAGAATCACCTTTTAGATTCTCAGACAACTGATTAGCATATTGTGATTTATCCACATTATGAGCTCGACAAGCACGTTCAAATCTATTAAGCCAGAATGTTATGTCATCACTGGCAGAGTTGAACGCTGGTACCTTGACCTTGTAAGTAAAGGGTTTACCATTACCACCAGATGATTGATTAACATTACTCATATTTGTCAATTTCATTTTTTCTAACTCAAATGCTAAAAGTTCTTTCTGGTGTTCATGTTCTCTTATTGCTTTTCTCTCCTCAGCTTCTAATCTTTTTTGCTCAGCAGCAGCTTCTAATTTTTTTTCTTCTATTTGAAGTTTTCTCTCCTCAGCAGCAGCTTCTAATTTTTTTCTTCTATTTGAAGTTTTCTCTCCTCAGCAGCAGCTTTTCTCTCCTCAGCAGCAGCTTTTTTCTCCTCAGCTTGCATCTGCAATCTGAAATTTTCAGCATCTATCTTCTTTTGTTCAACTTCTGCTTTCCATTTATTCTCATCTTTTTGTTTTTTCTCTTCTGATTTTAATGCAATGGCAAATTGAGCAGATGAATATTCTTCCAATTCTTTACCAGACTTACCAAGGATTAACCCTTGCTGGATAAAGTAATCTAAATTAGCCATCCTGTCTAAATTAGCCATCCTGTCTTATGAAATCAGTAACCTGGAAAAGTAAACAAATTACCTTATCCCACTTTAATGGGAAACAAGTCTGTACTATAGACTTGTATACTCACTTCACTTTATTTTACTCTCTTAGTCTTAGTCAAAGACCTTATATGGTTATCTTGTTTATAATGAAACAAATGATCACTTGAGTACCTGTGGAAAATAATATCTTTCTATCCCAATCACTGTGGGAGACAAGCCTTATACAGATCTTGTATACTTCCTTGTACAGTAATAATAATAATAAAGTACTGCCTGTTCTATCATATAAGTGTACTCAAAAATACCTCATATATCTTATGTCAACCAAAGACATTTACAAAGGACAATCATAAAAACAATATGAAAACACTTCCAGAAATCAAATAAATGAAAAAGCTTAACCAAAAATAATGTCACAAAGTATGTGATGATAACTGCAAGGTAATAACAAAACAAATAACGCTACAGTGTATAAACATAAAATGGTGTATAAAAATTAATGACAGAAAAGGGGAGATCTACAAATACAAACAGATCAAACAAAACTAAGGAACACAAAATTATTAACAAAAACAATGAAGAAACGAACACCTCATCACAACTAACAAAAATAGCAACTGATGTTGCATGCAAATTCAATTAAGAAATTTGCTCCCTATAGAACGCTAATATAAGACCAATGTCACTCGGTATACCTTATACTAGTCACCACCCATCCAGGCCCGCAGAAATATAAACAACTATTACATATAAACAAATAACATGTAGACATAAATAGCATAAATGCATATAGCATACAATATATCATTGAATAGTATGTGTTGTGGATAGGGTGTTGCAAAGCAGGCACAGTTTTTTTAATGTAAATTAAACTGCCACTTTTAATAAATTTTTAAATTATTGAACTAAGAAGTCTGTATTTCATCGGTGGATCTTCTATATACTAATTGTTCAACTTTGTAATAAATTAGTTCAATAATTTAAAAATTTATTAAAAGTTGCAATTTAATTTACATTAAAAAAACTGTGCCTGCTTTGCAACACCCTATCCACAACACATACTATTCAATGATATATTGTATGCTATATGCATTTATGATATTTATGTCTACATGTTATTTGTTTATATGTAATAGTTGTTTATATTTCTGCGGGCCTGGATGGGTGGTGGCTCTTTATAGCCCTGACTGGGCAGTGCTCTTTACAATTAGGATGCATGTCAGAGTATACAAGACGTTGTAGCCTGGTAATACCCTCTAGAATCTTCAAGTGCTACATATATTCTTCATCATTGTGTAGTTTAGAAACATGGACAATGAACAAGCAGTTAGAAGAAAGAATTGAGGCATTTGAGATGGAGATATATAGAAGAGTGGGGTGCGTCTCATGGATAGAGAGGAAAACAAATAAAGAGGTCACAGACAACCTAGGGATGAAAAGATAATTAATGACGGAGGTTAACATTAGACAGTAAAAAATATGTTGGCCTTGTAAAAAGACACAGCACCTTACTAAAGACCATAATAGAAGGCAGAGTTAAAGGCAAACGTGCAAGGGGAAGACAGCGCTATTAGTGGAAATGTAACATCAAGAGATGGACAAGAAAGAGTCCATCACAATATCAAGAGAAAAGGCAGAAGACGCCGGAGATCCATTGCAGCCGATCTAAGATATTGATATGTCTGATGATGATGAATAGTCCCCCCCCCCCAAAAAAATAATAATAATAATAATAAAATAATTTAATTGACAATCATCTTAACAAGACAATTTCGAGAACTACATGTCCCCTTGTACGAGTAAAATCGTTGAAGGTATTCAAAAAGAGACATGAAAAGAGGTCGTATATCTTTATCATCACTGCCCTACAGATTGCAAAGGAGCATAGACCTTCAAACACGCAAGCAAAGTCCACCTGTACCAGGGCATCAGTTACAGCTCTTTACATTTCTTTCACATCTTTTTCACTTCTGTCTCCAGTTGACCTCTCCATAACACAATATTCCCAATGTACCTCAATGGGAGTGTAACAGGATCCTTTTTACAGGACATACATAGTATTTTCTTTATGCTTAATACATTTGTATTAAAATGTTATGTTATATAATCCGGCCCTGCTGCCACCCCTACTTGCGAAATGCATAATAGACTACCCCGCGCAGACATAATTTTCTTCCTGCCACCCCTACTTGCGAATTGCAAAATAGAGTAACCCCGCGCAGGCAAATTTACGGAAGCCGGTGTGGTCATTGAATTTCACAATGTGTGATAAAAGACAAAAGAACCATCTAACTTGTTAAAATCTAATGTGTTTTCTGGTTTCAGGTTATTTGGAATAAATTCGGCCTATATGCAACTTTTATCTCAGCCGAACAATTTCCTTCCCCTGCAGTACCATCAACAGAACGGTGGAAAATTTCAACTAAATTATATTTTACCGAATGTTAACTTCACTTTAATGAAAAGATTACCTTCGTATCTCATGCAGTTTCCGTTAAAGTGAATTATTGTAGTCTAGCTCGTAAGTTTTCGCTAGAAATGAGGAAAAGGTACTTTTTTTTTTTTAAAGGAAATGGGAGAAAAGCGTACTATCATCCCATGATCATTTGCCACCACTCATCCATCCATTTTTTTGGTCTACCCTGTTCAACCTAATTGTCGGTTATAATTAGGGTATTTACTGTAATTTATTCTTCAATTTTGTGCTAATTTCAAATATATATTGTTTGCTGTTGGTGGTGGTGTTATAATTGACATTATAATTTGTTTTCTTACTTCTTTACTTATATAGGTTACAGCATTTTGTTATCGGTAAATTTCACGTGACGTGTTGTTTTTAATATTTCATTGTTTTTCATGACATTATAAGTAATCTTTCTTTATCTTTCCATTTTATTTTTATTTTTGTATATGTTGTTTATTTAATCTCATGGTGTGTCTTTATTTCAATTATTATTAACGGGAGAAGCTACAGTGCATCTTAACTCTTTGACTCCACAATTATTTTCCACCCTGTGCCGTAATTTTAATTCGTGATAGACTAAAATCAACGCTCAGAGAGTTGTTTTGCCCCGGGTGTCAAATCTGACCATCGCACTGAGCGTTGTTCCGGAGTCAAAGAGTTAAGTCAAAATGACACAAAAATGAAACTTGGGATTAGTCTATTTTCGGATAATTTAAATTCTTAAGAATCTAAATACATGCAAATCCTGTGTCAGAACACATTCTAAGTAAGTGTATTTTCATTTTGCAAATTGCATTTTCTTAAGAAATTGTGTTTTTTCTGTGAAGAAAATCATTATATTCGCAGTAATCTTATTTTTTTTTTATGTTATTAATGCTTTAATAGCTTGCACATGTTTTTAAGTCCATCATTATGAGATTTGGCATAAATACTTTCTATTTCATAATAAAACTTCTGCCAGCTCCGATTTGTTTGGTATCTGATCAAAATTGTGATTTATTGTAAATAATGCTGTAAAATTGTCAAACAATTTTTACTATTTTTAGATACAACTTTTAACGTTATGTATCTCAGAATCTACTTAATTTATCTAAAATGCAATCTAACAAAAGTTTTAAAATATAATGATGAGCTTCCATTTCAAATTTGGTGCTCATGACTCAACAAGTTAAAAAAGTTGTTACGGTAGTTTAATTGGCATTGTCTGCTAGAGGTTAGCAGCATGCGATTTTAGGGGTTACAACGTTTAATGTAATGTAAAAATATTATTAGCCTATTGAACGCTGTGACGTTTCAGCGTTGGTAGTCACGCACCGTGACCAAGAGACGGGACCCTTTCTTGAATGACCGTCGAACTGAGAAGACGTGTCCTTGTAGTCTTATAGTGTCGGGCATGGAGTGCCACACAGTTATATTGTATTTTATTATGGACATGGGTCAGTCCACTGTTATGATGAAGAAAGATGAATGTTACAGGTTAGTAATTGACTAAACCTAGTCGAGATGAATTAACAGTCCGTTTTAGTTATATTAGTGCCAGACGCATAATCTCACTGTCGGTCGTTGGGATCACCAACCACGCGTGCATATAGTTATGTCGTTCTGCCTACAGTAATTCAGATTTACGGGACAAAGGACTGATATGCAAAGATAGCTAATTCAATATAGGATTCTAAATTATATATGTGATGTATTCATGATCAACGTACGATGTCTGAAAATGTGTAATAAATTGTTTGGACTCAAAAGGGACTTATCACATTCATTGAGGTTGACTAGTTCCAACAGTTGTGATAGTCACAAGATTATACACCCATCTTCGCGTAATACACCATCAAGCACGATACAGAAATAAAATGAATGAATTGATGCACTGGCCAATGGAAGTGGAAGCTTCCTTCGTTCAATGAAAATCTTCAACGGTCACACATTTAAACAGAGGAGGTTTTGCAACAGTGGTGACATTATATATATATAAGAAGAGAAGAAACAACCAACCCAACCTCCTCGCAACAGTGGTTGGCCATTGTTTGGGGACGAAAGAACACAAAAAAACGGAAAATTTTTTTTCATTGAACTCCGAAGGAATTGTTTACTTTCAATGAACAATCACGTGATATGCTAAAACGTGACCTATGATGCAGATGCATAGTTACACAAAGCTGACGTCATACTATTGTGCGTACATGCCAGCAGATCAAACGACAACCTTCAACGCATTCCAAGTTTGATAAAAGATTACATGATCAAGAAGACCAGACGATGGAATACTGTTATCAGCCAACGAAGAGCAAACAGTACTAGGCATTAATCTAGTCCGTTGATGAACTTGACATCGCCGGAGCATTTTAAAGATAAGTCTAGTTTTATGACTGTTGTCATTCAGATAACACAATACTGAGTCCATTTCGTCTGTGCAGGCATGTCTATTCTATTTTTCATATATCTATGTTATATCTGTTTTTACCGTTGTTGTTGTTCCTTATTCGTGGGCGGTAGGGCGGCGGATTGAAATCAATTCTATGGCTCCCTGGATGCCCGAACTGATTTTAATTGTTCCTTAAGGCCGTTAGTTAATTGCATTTTAACGAAGAACCCATCGATGGCTTTCCGATGATTTTTGTTCGTTCGTATTTGCAATTAATTGACCTTGCATGTTAGGTGTCTAGTCTAGTAATAACTGGGGTATTCTAGTGTATTTAGTTCTAATTTTTATTCATTTCTGTAGTTATGTTTGTAATCTATCGTGTTTTTCTGATCTGACTATCATTTCGTTTATATATTTGTATAACCGTTAATGAGTCCATGTATACGTCACTAATTTTTGTGTACGCAGGTTAATTTTCTATTCAGTTCACTCTTTGATCTCTCACTTCCGGTTTATTCTACTTAGTTATAAATGCATTTTTATTGTGAAAATGTCTGGTTAACAAATTGTGTTGTTTGTCTTCATCTCATCCATTTATAATATAATATTAATACTATAATTTATTCATTAATAAGAGTGTAGATGAATATGATTAAATTTTTATGAATTTTAAGGAGGAATTAGGGACTTTGCACCAATTTGCAGTGGTGGTCCAAGAAATGGGCAATGCACTTTATAGCTCATGATTATGGCATAATATACAATGATTAATTATTATAAATTTATAACATATTAAGACATATTAAATGTTAATTAGTACACTTTCTCAGTACTACAGTGTGAACTTAGTAACTATTAAAGATTAAATAACCTAATTATTTAGGGATAATACCCATAATTATTGAATACTAATATTAAGTGCATGATATAATTTCAGCATCTTAGATAAATAAATATCATAACTATTTATGATAGATATTAGTGGGTACATATAATATTTTTACAAAATATTATAGATTTGTGGAACTTATAAATAACAGTACAAGAATATTGCAATTTCTTGTATTGATTATTCATACGTTGAGTAATTACAAATATCTACATAGATTCTATTGGTGATTACTAGACATTAGTGATTGAATACTTAAATAAATTAACGTCAAGAATGCTTACCTTGGATCATTTAATTAAAACTGGAAAAGATTGTAATAAAAAGGGAGATGCACTCCTGGAATTTGCGGAACAACAACTTGCAAAATATAAGGCAGAGATGGAAGAACTTGAAAGATAAGAGGCAGAAAAGAAAAAAGCTATTGCTAAGGCAGAGATGGAAGAACTTGAAAGAAAAGAGGCGAAAAGAAAGAAAGAAAGAAGAATTAAGACAAGAAGAAGAAAGAAAGGTGGCAAGAGATGAAATCCTACGGATTGAAGAAGAGAATAAATTGAAACGACAGGAAATCGTACTGCAGCAAGAAATGGAATTGCAACGGCTTAAATTGGAAACAGCAAAACTTCAGTCGCAAGGTGCTGCAGCAAGCCAAAATGATAATGCTCAATCTGGATCTTCATCCAACCGACTTAAGGGCAATTATTACTTTAAGCTACCGCCGTTCAAGTTACACGTTGACGATTTGTCATCATGGCTATCGCGCTTTGAGGATATATGCAAGGTCAATAACCTTGACAAAACTGCATGGGCACTTAAACTCAAGGAATTTCTGGATGGCGAACCTGCAAGTGCAGCACAAAATATTGATCCGACATTAGCCACAGACTATGAGGCCATTAAGACTTTGTTATTGCGTCGGTTCCACTTGAACGAAGAGGCATGTAGATTACGTTTCAAAAGTTTGTTGCCAGATAATAATAAAGACTTTACAGGTTTTATTGCTAACATACGCAATACTTTTAACAGATGGGTTGAACTGGCAGGTGTCAACAAATCTTACGACAAGTTAGTTGATTTGTTATTAAGGGATAAAGTGTTATCTTCTGTCAGCCCACCGTTCTTTGCCTATCTGCAAGAACGTAAACCAGATACTATTGATGAGTTGGAAAAAATTTCATTAAATTACTGCACTGCGCATCCGAATGCGAACATTTCTAGCTCGTTGATAAGAGAACCTCTTCCTGTAGCCTCCAATATGGCATATCACAGTAATAACAAACCAAGAACACACAGTGTAGACAGAAGTAGGTTCAAAGGAAACTATGACATTAATTTTCATAAGGGACGTAATAGTTTTAACAATGACTTTAATAGAGGAAGACCACAAAATAGAAATTATTCACCTCAGTCCAGATACAACAATAATCCACGTAACTCAAGTTATAATCGGTCATATAACTATAATAATGGTAACAATTGGAACAACAACAATAATTATAGCTCGAGACATCGAGATAACAGTTACAATAGGGGACAACGGGATAATTCAAATGATTATTCTCGTCATCGTTCTCATTCTCGTAGATCGACAAATTATAATCATAATACGGGGGCAGCCGTTACTAATGCTACAACCCCTGGGGTTCAGAGTTCACCTACTAATAACAGAATACAGTCTTCGTCTACATGTTATGCAATGAATTATAATGTGGCAAATAGTTTTGCCCAGAATGTAATCTTATATTTCAGAAGGCAAAAGAGACGGTTCTGAACTGTGGACACATTCTCCCAGAAGTCAGTCTGGCAGTCAATGACGGAACAGGCTCGCTGATCTTCAACAGAGGAAAAGTTAATGGATCCATCGTCTCAGTTTTAAGAGATTCTGGATCGACAACGATCGGAATCCGTCAGTCACTTGTTCATCCTAATTGTGCAACTGGAGAACATGTCAGGTGCATGACTTTTGGAGGAACAATAGAATGTTATCCAACTGCTATTATACATATTAATACACCTTTTTTCACAGGCAACGTTAAAGCATGCATGTTAAGGAACCCAATTGCCGACCTTATGGTGGGATGCATACATGGAAGTAAGGATTGCACACCTGAAGAGATTATTGAATGGGAAAAAAATAATCTATGCATCGGAAATGCAGTGATAACCAGAGCACAGACGAAACAATTAGAGACTATGGACACTGAAAAAAGGGAAACAGACAATCATGAAAATATTGAGGTTCATTCTTCGATTGACCGAGCATCCTTTGCTGCAAAACAGAAGGAAGACAGATCATTAAAAAAATTTTTTTGCACTGGTCAACAAAGTTGACAATCTTGCTATGAACAATAATAATAATCATTGGTTTTTATTATTAAAAATGACATATTATTAAGATGTTTTATGGATAAAACTCAAGTAAGACAACAGGTCATGGTACCTTTTGCTTTTAGACGGTACATACTTCAACACGCACATGATTCTAAGTGCGCAGGTCACATGGGATATACTCGGACACGTTCTCGAGTATTATCTTCTTTTTTTTTGGCCGGGAGTATCACGAGATATTTCACAGTACGTACGCTCCTGTACGATATGCCAGGAAGTGAAAGCACGAGGAGCCTTTCACACGGCGCCTATTCAGGCTTGTGACATATCTGTGAGACCCTTTGACAAGATGGCCATTGATATTATTGGCCCACTTTTACCATCAGCCAGAGGACTAGATTTGTTCTCACGTGCATCGATTTATCCACACTATGGCCACAAGCCATCCCCTAAAAAACCACCACCACCACAGATGTAGCTGATGCACTACACCTGATCTTTTCTAGAGTAGGTTTTCCTAGGAAGCTTTTATCAGATCATGGATCTCAATTTATATCTGAGACTATGACAGAAGTAATGAAGACTTGGAATATAGATAGAAATCTCAGCAGCATTTATCACCCAATGAGTAATGGTGCAGTAGAAAGACTTAACCGCACACTCAAACAAATGTTACATAAAGTTACAGTTAACCATCCACAGGACTGGGACAGAGTACTCCCAGCCGTGTTATTCGCTTATCGAGAGGTGCCACATGAACAAACTGGCTTCTCTCCATTTCAATTAGTCTTTGGCGCTCCACCAAGAGGTCCTATGGGACTAATAAAAGACTTATTGATTGACTCCGAGATGACTCAGGATACCCAGTCATCCTATGAGTATGTAATTAATCCCGGAATAACATTATTGATGCCTGCAAAACGGCAACAGCTTCATCTGAGGCTGCTAAAGCGAAAGCTAGAACTTTCCAAAACAGTAGTAGACGATTACGTCAATTATTTCCAGGAGATCAAGCTTATGTGTTATTGCCACATAACGATAATAAACTACTCATCTCGTGGAATGGTCCATACCAGGTTATCAATAAGATTTCTGATGTTGATTATGTCCTGGACATTAAGGGACATCACAAAATATTTCACATAAATATGCTCAAACAATTTCATACTCGTCCTGAACATCTACAAGCTATTTTTCATGAACTAGATGACACTTTCGTACCTACATGTCACTATTCTAATTTGTCTGTTATCCAGGAAGAAGAATCTTCTTTTCCTGAGGTACAGTTGGCATTACCTGTACCTGTAGTACAACCTACTGAATCTTGGCGGGACGTAACCATCTCTTCGTCGGTTACACCGCAACAGCATCAACAGATTGCTGAACTTCTACACTTATCCAGATGTGTTGACCGACGTTCCAGGTCGCACATCAGTCATTAGTCATGACATCACTCTTAACGATGATACTCCAATTCGGGTACATCCATATTCTGTTCCTCTACACTTTCTTACTAAAACTACTAAGGAACTTGAAACAGATGTTATCTTTAGGAATTATTGAAACTAGTAATTCCCCATTTTCTTCTCCATTAGTTATTGTCCGAAAGAAGGACAATAACATTAGACTATGCGTCGACTATAGAAAATTAAATGCACAAACTATAGTTGATAGCGAACCACATCCACTTCTCGACGACTTACTGCCACGTCTATCTACCGCAA
This sequence comes from Oreohelix idahoensis, assembly GCA_024509875.1. Taxonomy (NCBI): domain Eukaryota; kingdom Metazoa; phylum Mollusca; class Gastropoda; order Stylommatophora; family Oreohelicidae; genus Oreohelix; species Oreohelix idahoensis. The sequence goes on from JAMPIV010013558.1 coordinate 122,602, forward strand.
CTATATTCACTAAGATAGACTTAACTAAAGGTTATTGGCAGATACCACTAACCGAAAAAGCTAAATACTACACAGCGTTTTCCACTCCGCAAGGTCTATACCAGTGGAATGTTATGCCTTTTGGGCTTGTTAACGCTCCAGCTACCTTTGTTCGCATGATGCGACAGATTTTTTCAGGTAGACCAGACATCATTACATACATAGACGACATATGCTTATTTAGTTCATCATTTGAGGAACATTTTTCGGGTCTTAAATACGTTTTGGACACATTAAGAATGAATAATTTAACTGCTAAACCCACAAAATTACAAGTAGCGTTTCATGAAATAACTTTTTTGGGACACATCATTGGAGCAGGATATATCCAAACACTACCTAGTACGGTTTCTAAAATTTTAAACGTTTCCGTTCCTCAAACGAAGAAACAGGTTAGAAGCTTGTTAGGTCTAGTCCAATATTACAGCAGATTCGTACCTAACTTGTCATCTATCACGGCTGTTTTATCATCTTTATTAAAAAAGGACATGCCAGTGAAGGTGACATGGACTGGTGAGTGTAATAAAGTATTCCTTAATATTATTGATATTTTTTCAAACCCACCAATTTTGAGACTACCTGATGCTTCCAAAAAGTTTATTCTCCGCACAGATGCGAGTAATTACGGAATTGGCGCATGTTTGCTCCAATATCATGACGACATCCTCCATCCATCCTTGTATGTCTCACGGAAACTGAAACCGCCAGAGGTGAAATACTCCACTGTCGACCGCGAATTGTTGGCAGTTGTATGGGCGATAACAAAGTTGGAGAAATTTCTGCTGGGAGCCCCATTCGTGGTCCAGACAGATCAGAAAGCCGTAGCATCACTACGACGGGCGAATCATAAAAGTCCAAAGCTCACCAGATTCGCTATTCTCCTTCAGCCTTTTGATTTCTCCATCGAGTACATTACAGGATCAGAGAACGTCTTGGCAGATACTCTCTCTAGAAACCCTTCTGATGTCGAGTCATGAACAATAATAACGTCGCAGAAACTTACCCAAAAGACATAGCACTATCGTTGCTTTTCGACATAGAAAGGAACCATTGCCTACAATACACGTATCTGCTCACTAAAGACATGTTATATACGAAATGAACGAAATCAAGTGACACTATGTTCGTATTTACGCCAGGACTTTGCTTGGTGTCCATTCATGATAAAACTATTTGAAACAATTTCGTGAATCAAGTGAAAATAATTGAAATTCTATCGAACTAATTCAGGATGTGACATGAACTATTGTCAAGAACGTCGATACTTATGAATTGGAACACTTAAACATTTTTTCTAATCGGAATTCACAAGGATCAAGCCTACGGATGGATCATCATATCCAACGTTAATTAATTTTAATTAAGTCGTTGAAATAATGGAAATTAAAATGAAATGTGAGATAAATATGAAAAAAAAAAATGAAATGAAATTTGGAAAAAAATGAAAGAAAAAAAAAAAAAAAAAAAACTCACATGATTCTTAGATAATATTATTGGATGTAACTATTATATTATATAGTTAATAATTATGTTGACACATTACATACTACTTTATTATTTAATTAGTTAATTTAGATAGGTATTAACAACTTAACACTAAACTTAATTAATGTCCAACACACATAACTAAGTTAAATTTATACATTATTTTCTTTCTCTACTTTATTTCTCATTTATTTATTTCTCTCTTTAACATCTTCTTTCATTTTTCTTGCATTAGATTTTCAACAACTTTATTCTTATTACACACTCAGTATAATTAATTAGTTTAATTTTAACTCTTTAGATTAGTCTGACGTGACATTTCATTGCGACATATTTTAAGTTAATTAATTAATTAGATATCAACATTAGACATTCTCTTTTAGTTCATATAAAATTTATGTATAACATTTATGTATAATATGATCATTAATATATTAGATGACTGTTAGTTAGTCGACATGACCACGACACTGTTCTAGACAGAACATCGTAGGCCATATGTCGCATTTTTGTTAAATTTTTGATATTATTCATTCAGATAGGTTTTTGAAAAAAAAAATCTATCGAATAGATTTTTTTTCCCCCGGTGGACAGGGAATTGTTACGGTAGTTTAATTGGCATTGTCTGCTAGAGGTTAGCAGCATGCGATTTTAGGGGTTACAACGTTTAATGTAATGTAAAAATATTATTAGCCTATTGAACGCTGTGACGTTTCAGCGTTGGTAGTCACGCACCGTGACCAAGAGACGGGACCCTTTCTTGAATGACCGTCGAACTGAGAAGACGTGTCCTTGTAGTCTTATAGTGTCGGGCATGGAGTGCCACACAGTTATATTGTATTTTATTATGGACATGGGTCAGTCCACTGTTATGATGAAGAAAGATGAATGTTACAGGTTAGTAATTGACTAAACCTAGTCGAGATGAATTAACAGTCCGTTTTAGTTATATTAGTGCCAGACGCATAATCTCACTGTCGGTCGTTGGGATCACCAACCACGCGTGCATATAGTTATGTCGTTCTGCCTACAGTAATTCAGATTTACGGGACAAAGGACTGATATGCAAAGATAGCTAATTCAATATAGGATTCTAAATTATATATGTGATGTATTCATGATCAACGTACGATGTCTGAAAATGTGTAATAAATTGTTTGGACTCAAAAGGGACTTATCACATTCATTGAGGTTGACTAGTTCCAACAGTTGTGATAGTCACAAGATTATACACCCATCTTCGCGTAATACACCATCAAGCACGATACAGAAATAAAATGAATGAATTGATGCACTGGCCAATGGAAGTGGAAGCTTCCTTCGTTCAATGAAAATCTTCAACGGTCACACATTTAAACAGAGGAGGTTTTGCAACAGTGGTGACATTATATATATATAAGATCATTATCACAGCAACATTCAATACAGCAATAGACGGTAGACAGCATTACAATGATGAGTCAGATGCATGTTATATTTCAAAGTGCTGTAAATGTAGTCAGGTGAAAAAACTCCATCCTTTTCTATAACAGCCAGGAGATAACCAGATGTATGAGATCAGTTCACTCTCCTTAGTTTGACTTCAGCAAGACAGACACGTCTGCCGAAGTATAAATAATGTCCTCAAAAATATCCTCTAGATAATAAAGGTTTTCCAAACCTAGTTCATTTAACAAAGTAGCAAGTAATGGTCCTTGGTACATGCATCAACCGATGCAGTACAATGCAGCGACATGTGAGCTAGGAAAACATCTCGTGACGACGACTTTCGAAGACAGGCTATGAACCAGAAATCGTTCACGACCAAAAATCGATAGAGTTAATGAAAAATGTTAATTTACCTTGCCTTCCGGAAATACACAGAAATATTATGCCTCCCGGCATGTGCAAATACACTAGAGGTATTATCTCGAATAAACGAAATATCCATAAGAGGACTCTCACATTCCTGACAGAACAAAAAAAATAGCGGAGATCCCCTCTTCAACGAGGCATCTCTTTCGCCATTCCAAATCGCTCACTCCACTAGTGGTGGGCGGAAACCGATCGACCAAGAAGCAAGACAAGTCATGCGCAGTCCAGTGCAAAATGACCACAGCTCAAACTTAACTGCATTCGATACCAACGCGAGAAGACAAATGCTTACCGAGAAAAGTGACTATAAATTTCAAGCAGTTGTTGCCCTTGCGTTATAAAATAGATATTGTAATAAAATGATGTTGCGAGAATTTATCACGCAACATATCACCACCTCCTCCCGATTAAAAAAAAATGTGGAACATATTTTTTTTTTAAAATATCAAAGAGCATGCGATAAGCGGCTCAAAACGCACGAATTATGCGCTGATAATTAACTAAATTGCCAAACAATAGGCTAATTATAGAGTGTCTGGTGAGGATATACCTCAACAGAAAAATAAATATGTCTCAAAAAATATTCACATCGGGGAGGTGTCACCAACACACATCACGCTAGCATGTAAACACAATATACGTATGCAAGTTACTATAATCATCATTAAACAGCATACTCTAATATTGTCTTTAAAAATGGATGTACAAATCTGATAGGAAAATTTAAATAGTACATTCTTTGACATGTAATGACATAAGTACATAGTAAAGTTAAACTACATGACGATCCAGGACATATGCTCTGGTATTCCGAGGGTAAGTACACAATCTAGAACTCGTCATGCTTGATACTAGTAAGGTAAGTCCTCAGCTCAACAATGACATTCTGAGAAAGTACAAGCAATATAATGCTAATTAATAACTAATATGCTTCATAAGGTACAATACATTATTAATAACTGTGGCTGTTTAGTAAACTAACGGCCCTTATATTAACTACTCAGTCCTCCTCTATCATCTTAAAAAACGAACAGAAGAAGATGACAACAAAGCACGATAGTGTGTACATATAGAGTAAGTACAGATGTGCTAATCTATTGTAGAAATATAGGTGTGTTATGACTCTGTAATATATGGAAATATAGGACAGAAGTATTAGTTGGAGTCATGTGGGCATCTAGACAAAATGTCAGCCATCACATTATCCGCACCACGGATAGCTCGTACCGTGAAGTGAAAAGGTTGAAGAGCTATAGCATATCGAGTGGATCTCGAACTTTTCAAATTCTTAGTCTGAATAGCTGTAAGAGCTTTCTGATCAGTCTCTAGAATGAAATGTGCGCCCAGGAGGAATCTTTGTAGTTTTAGAATTGACCAAACCATCGCTAACAACTCACGGTCTAAAACCGAGTAGTTCCTCTCTGCCGCATTTAGTTTTCTAGAAATGTACATAACAGGATGCAGAGTATTTGCATATTCTTGCATCAGTGCTGCTCCAATCCCAGTGGATGAAGCATCACTTCGAAGAACAAAAGTCCTATCAAGAGTAGGTAATCTTAAGATGGGAGGAGAAGAAAATATATTCTTGATTTGGTCTAGTGAAGATTGGCATTCTTCAGACCAACGGACCAGATTAGGCGAACCTTTCTTCAACAATGTTGATAGAGTTGCCATGATCGAAGATAAATTTGGAATAAATCTCCCATAAAATTGAATTAAACCTAAGAGACTCCTAACTTGTTTCTTCGTTTTAGGAACAGAGATGTTCAGTATTTTGGAAGTATTGTGGTCTTCTGTCTTCAAGAGACCATGACCAACACGATGACCCAGGAAAGAGATTTCACCAAAAACCAACAAAAAGCTTTAGAAGGTTTTGCTGTCAAATTATTCTCACGTAGAGTGGACAGTAAGTCATATAACCCTAAATAGTGATCTTCCCAGGTATCACTGAAGAGACAGATGTCATCTAAGTATGCGATGACATCCGAACGATGTGACAGAATTCGACGCATCATGCGAACGAAAGTTGCAGGGGCGTTCATGAGACCAAAAGGCATAACATTCCATTGAAATAGACCCCTAGGTGTAGAAAAAGCAGTAAGAGGTTTGGCATGCTCTGCTAAAGGCACTTGCCAATAACCTTTAGACAAGTCAAGTTTAGTGAAGAATCTAGAATTAGAAAGTCTAATCAGTAGATCTTCTAACAAAGGCATCGGTTCAGCGTCGAACTTTGTGACCTGATTCAATTTGCGATAATCAACGCAAATTCGTATGTTCTTATCATTCTTCCGGACAATAACCATGGAAGAAGAATATGGTGAAGTCGATGGTTCAATTATATTTAATTGAATCATTTCATCCAATTCCTTTTCCACTTGCGACTGAAAGTGTATAGGAATAGGATATGGCCTAACCCTAATTGGATTATTGTCGGTAAGAATTATGTCATGTTCTATGACATCTGTGTGTCCAGGAATGTCAGTGAGAACATCCTGAAATGTTTGTAACATCGACAAGTCTCGTCGATGTTCGTCACCAGAAAGATTAGGAGAAACAGAAACGTTTTTCCAAGATTCCGTGGAATGTAATGGAACCACTGGAAGGGGAAGGTTGACATCAGAGAAGGTAGCTTCCTCATCCTGAATGACAGACAGGGATGAATAATGACCGTGAGGTGCAGGAGCATCATCCGTTGCTTGGAAAATAGGCAGCAAATAGTCCGGACGTTCGTGAAATTCCGAAAGCATGTTTATGTGGAAAGTTTTATGCTTTCCATCAATATCGACCACATAGTCAACATCGGAAATCCGAGAGACTATTGCATACGGACCTTTCCATGCAATAAGAAGTCTATTTTCCCTACTGGGGAGTAGGATGAATGCTTTGTCACCTGGACAAAGTTGTCGTAGACATCTATTCTTGTTAGCAAACTGCCTTGCCTTCTCTTTAGCAATTTCTGATGAAGCAGTTGCTAGCTTACATGCCTCCATGATCTTTTGTCTAAGAGCAATGACATACTCATATGAGGATTGAGTTTCATCGCTAATATCATCGGCAGTGATGAGATCGTGTAATAAAGACATAGGGCCGCGTGGACGCGCGCCAAAGACAAGTTCGAAGGGAGAAAATCCTGTGTGTTCATTAGGGACTTCTCTATAGGCAAAGAGAGCCGCGGTAAAACCCTGTCCCCCAATCTTGAGGATGATCTTCAGTTATCTTACCAAGCAAAGTCTTGAGCGTTCTATTCAGACGCTCAACTAACCCATTAGACATAGGATGGTAGATACTACTGAGAGATCGTTCAATATGTAAGGTAGACATTACCTGTGACATAGTGTCAGATATGAGTTGAGTGCCATGGTCTGACAATATTTCTCTGGGGAACCCCAAGCGAGAAAATATCAACCAAGAGCATCTGCGATATCTGTAGTAGATATGCTCTTAAGAGGAATAGCCTCTGGCCAACGTGTGCACATATCGACACATGTAAGGATAAACTGATGACCTCTGGCCGACTTGACCTTAAAAGGGCCAATAATATCTATGGCCATTTTCTGAAACGGCCGAATAGGAATGTCAGCAGCCTGGATAGGCGCAGCATGTCGTGGTCCTCTAGATTTGACCTCCTGACATACCTTGCATGATCGGCAGTAAATACGAATGTCCTTATTGACAAAAGGCCAAAAAGAAAGCCGCAAGGACTCTCGACTTCGTACGGGCAAAACCCATATGTCCAGCACATTGCGAGTCATGAGCATGTTGTAATATTTGGACTCTCATGCTCTTGGGAACAAGAATTTGCGAATGTGCCGACGTAGTCGAATCTTGTACCATACGTACAAGTACGCCGTTTCTCATTGCAATCCAAGATTTTCTATTTGTATCCTGATTCGGATCACCTTTCTTCGCAAGAACGAAGAATTTTTTTAAAGAAGGATCTTCTTCTTGCAATTTTATGAAAGAGTCACGAGTGATTACTAAGTGACTATCTTGGCTATCAAACTTCATTATCACTATTCAGTGAAGTTTCGGGTGTTTGTAGAGCTTGTGCTCTTGTAACTACTGCATTTGTAGCTTGCATGTTATTATCTTCCCAAGCAGCAATCTGCTGTGGGTACACTCCCTAACTCCGTGAATACGACCAATAATAAGGTCCGCAATAGGATTAGGTAAGAGACAAGCATGCACATCTCCAGTAAAGAAAGGAGTGGCAATGCGAATTACAGCAGTAGGATATTTTTCTAGAGTGCCGCCAAATGTGTCACATTTAATAACCCTTCCTGTAGCACAAGATGGATCTACAAGCGATTGTCTAACACCAATAGTGGTGCATCCGGAATCGAAAAGTAGTGAGACCGGAGTATCATTAACAAGACCCTTATGTAGGATTAAAGAACCCCTCCCGTCATGCGCAACAGCAGCAGGAAGAGCGGGAAGTGGGTGACCACAACTCAAAGTAGTTATGGTACCCGGTTCGAATAAAGTACTGCATTGGGGGCATTTGTTTGCTCTCTCAAAGTCAAAAGCAGAACCAGTGACAGCGTCAAAGTTTTTACTATCAACAACATGATTACAGGCTCCCTCAGTTTCCTGTTGTACAGCATTAGCCTGCTGATATCTCTTTTTTTTTGTGTTGAGATCTACCCCGACTATTATTACCTCTGAAGTTATCAAAGTTATTATTATCTCTGCAGTTATTATTGTCTCTATTGTAATTGTTATCCTGGTTCGAATTCCAGTTTCCACGATTACTATCATGTTCACATTGATGCGAACATCTATTTGTTTGGTTCTGAGGTCTTCGGCAGGAATAACCTCTATTACCATATCCTCTTTTGAAATGCCTATAATTATTAGGGTGATAGTAACGACCACTATCAGGTTGTCTCCAATTCATCTTCGAAGAAGAATCACCATGAAATTGATTTCCATGATTTTGACAGAAATTACCGCTACTCTTTCTATCAAAATTTTGTTGGAATCTACGAGCAAAGTTTTGGCCATACGGAGCTGCCGAAGCAACTGGTAAACCTTCTTTCACCTTAGAGTTACCCATGGTTATGTGTGGGTGCGCAGTTACGTATTGGCAACAGAAATCTTCCATTTCTTTTATTGTTTTAGGTTTACGTTCATGAAGGAAAGCAAGGAAAGACTCATTGACAGACGACATGACTTTGTCTCTAAGTATTAAGTCCATAAGTCCTTCATAAGTTTTTTTCCGTCTTAGATAGTTCAACCCATCGTGAGAAAGTAATGCGTATTCTTGCAATAAACTCGGAGAATTCAACTCCATTTTCAGGTAACATGTTTTTAAATTGTAGACGATAGCCGTCTTCGTTAAGCTGATATTTCTTTAACAAAGCGGCCCTGACAACCTCATAATTGTTCTTGTCAGGTTCATCCACTATATTTAATATACTTAGAGCTTTACCTGTCAGTATCCCTGATAACTGATAAACATATTTTGCTTTGTCTATGTTATGAGCTGTACATGCTTGTTCAAATCTGTCCAGATAGAACATTATGTCATCACTGGAAGGACTAAATGTTGGTAACTTAATCTTAAAAGTATCATTATTAGCCTTACCAGAAGATGAACCCTTGTTTGAATCATTACCATTACTCATGCTTGTCAATTTCAATTTTTTCCAACTCTAAAGCTAAGACCTTTTCTTCATGTTCCATTTTTGCTTTCTCTTTCCTCTCATCAGACTCTCTCTGTAATCTTCTTTCCTCAGCCTGAGCCTCTTTTTGAAGTCTTTCATTTTCAGCTTCTTTTTCAAGTCTTTTATTTTCAGCCTCTTTTTCAAGTCTTTTATTCTCAGCTTCTAGCTGGAGTTTTCTTTCCTCAGCTTCTGATTCCCTTTTTTGTTTTTCCATTTCCATTTGGAATCTCTTTTCATCCACCTGCATCTGCAGTTTCTTTTGTTCAGCTTCCATATGCAGTTTCTTTTATTCAGCTTCCATTGCTTTATCATATCGAGCAGTTGCAAATTCTTCTAACTTATCACCAGTCTTCCCAAGCAATTTACCCTGCTCAATAAAGTGCTCAAATGTAGACATGATGAGTAATATATAAGTCCAAAACCTGAAATAATTAACTAATTTATTTCAAACCTAAGTGTAACAAGTCTTAATTAAGCACTTGTATATTCACATCACCTTATATTATCCCAGTCTCTGTGGGAAACAAGTCTCCAATCAAAGAACTTGTATATGAAATATCAACAATCAATTCTTGATCATAAGTGCACTTCTCATTCAATAGTGCACGACACTATTCATCATTCATTTATCATCAGTGTAGTAGTAACAGTGCATTAGCATAGCCCATTAACTAATTACTATAACTGTAAACAATGACTATGTAAACACATGCAGAATGTAAACATTGAAAATGTAAACAATACAAACAATGTAAACAATAACAATGTAAACAATAACAAAGATCAGCAACAATACAAAAACGTTCGCAGAAATCAACTAAAAATAAAGCAGAAATTAATGAAATATCACAAAAAATGTGACGATATCTGCGATAGAATTAAACAAAATACATGACACCACAGTGTATAAACAAAAATGTTGTATGAAACTAAATTATAGACAAGAGTAGGCTAACAAATACAAACAAATCAAAACAAAACTAAAGAATGCGAAATAATAACGAAAACAATATTAAAACATGTCATCACAACTAACATAAATAGCAACAGAAGTCGCTTAGCAAATTCCAGTATTGGAAATTTGCAAACCTTACAGAAAACGCTCACAATAGACGACCTCTATGACGTGGCATAATCTAACGGAGACACCACCCAACCGAGAACCCGCTGAAATATAAACATATAAATATACGAATAACATATAAACATATAACATATAGAATGAGATGATACACAGAAGACTCAGCAGAAGTATAAGGGCACAGTTTACATACAAACAGGCCACTTAACTTATAGGCTTCCAATCGTAGAACAGCAGAAAAACGGATGTCAATCAACGTCCTAAAGAGCGAAGCTCCAACGATGATGGCACATCTGAACTGCTTCCACTGCTAACACGATGGTACAAGAGCTTCTGAAATACTGTGTGTTGAGTTGTTTCGGCACTTGACCTTCTAATCCAAAAGTAAGTTGATGGAAATCGGTACTTGGCCTTCTTCAGCAAACAACCCGTTTCAACCGGCACTTGACCTTCACAAAAACGACAGCTCTGGAACCTTGACAGCAGCAACTTGCTTGACTTGCGTAAAAGATAACAGCAGTCCGAGTTATCCGGCAACATGTAACAACGCCGGGTACTGTCAAATTCTTGTTTCCGTCAAAAAGTTGAAATTTTGACTTTTACCGGGCAACGCCGAGTACTTTGAAAATTTTGAAGATGTTGACTGTATTGAAGAATGTTAATTTCTTGAAAGGATGCTGATGAATTTCTTGTTGAAAATGAAGTGGTAAGGGACCCCGTGTTTGCTTGGTACCAGAATCAAACCAGCTTATGGCCACCAAATGATGCGTGATGCCATATGATGATGGATGGTATCCGCATGTCTGGTTTTGTGTGGTGTGCAGATGTGTTCAGTCAAAAAACAATGTTCATACAAAAATAACAGGGCAATCCACATAGGACGTCAGTAAACTCACGACGTATAAAGTCAATGATTCTTGTAACAGCCGTTGACGTTTTTCTTCATTATTTATTGTGGACGCCACAGTGACAAAATGGTTACGCGAATATGTAGGCACATCAAACAGTCATTATCACAGCAACATTCAATACAGCAATAGACGGTAGACAGCATTACAATGATGAGTCAGATGCATGTTATATTTCAAAGTGCTGTAAATGTAGTCAGGTGAAAAACTCCATCCTTTTTCTATAACAGCCAGGAGATAACCAGATGTATGAGATCAGTTCACTCTCCTTAGTTTGACTTCAGCAAGACAGACACGTCTGCCGAAGTATAAATAATGTCCTCAAAAATATCCTCTAGATAATAAAGGTTTTTCCAAACCTAGTTCATTTAACAAAGTAGCAAGTAATGGTCCTTGGTACATGCATCAACCGATGCAGTACAATGCAGCGACATGTGAGCTAGGAAAACATCTCGTGACGACGACTTTCGAAGACAGGCTATGAACCAGAAATCGTTCACGACCAAAAATCGATAGAGTTAATGAAAATGTTTATTTACCTTGCCTTCCGGAAATACACAGAAATATTATGCCTCCCGGCATGTGCAAATACACTAGAGGTATTATCTCGAATAAACGAAATATCCATAAGAGGACTCTCACATTCCTGACAGAACAAAAAAAATAGCGGAGATCCCCTCTTCAACGAGGCATCTCTTTCGCCATTCCAAATCGCTCACTCCACTAGTGGTGGGCGGAAACCGATCGACCAAGAAGCAAGACAAGTCATGCGCAGTCCAGCGCAAAATGACCACAGCTCAAACTTAACTGCATTCGATACCAACGCGAGAAGACAAATGCTTACCGAGAAAAGTGACTATAAATTTCAAGCAGTCGTTGCCCTTGCGTTATAAAATAGATATTGTAATAAAATGATGTTGCGAGAATTTATCACGCAACACCCTCCCCTCTTGCAAAGGAAAACAAAGAAAGACCCCAACAGAGGTAATTAACCAAAAAGATCAAAATTTAACAATAAGGTATTGAATAGTCAATACGGGAAAAGGACAAGTTCCTAATTTAATCTATCCCGGAAATATTCAGATTAGTAAGAAAAAAAGAAGATTTGTATACTGGTGGTAACAAAGAAAATTATGGTTCTCTCTTTCTGGTCATTCACTTGTTCGCAGGGTTATGACCAGCCTAGATTTTTTTTGAAGAAATGTAAACATTTAACCATAATCAAATCATATTCTAACACGCGTTTAGGTAAGACCTCTTTAACCACTCCGTTATTAAATTAGATTTTAAACCACGGGTGTCTAGCTTATCTTATCGCTTTTACACGTGATATAAACACATAGTCATTTACAAAATTACACATAATGAATAGAAGTAAATTATACTCCGTCAATTATCAATTGCTTAGCGTCTTATTAGTTAATTAAAGCATCGCTTACTGGGGAATAGCGAGTAATTAAATTTACGTTACAGCTGAAAAAAAATCAGCTATATGTTATTTAATACTCCAGTCAATTAACACAGAAAATCCCAGTGAAATATAATGAAAACTTTACACACAAGATCACTTAAATGCTAGTATATATTTTTACTGCCAAACAGAAAAATGAACTATCTCCACGAATCTAAGTAATTCTCTATGTAAAAGGGCTCTAAGATCGAGCTAGATATTTCAAAAATTCCTGTAGCAACTGATAACTGAGTTTTGGGGTACGGATTATTTATACTGAAATGGTGTTATTTCGCTCATTGGTGCCATAAATCACGCCTTTGGCTGTATCAGGGAAAATCTACGGTTCGATTCCTGAATCAAAGATTTTTTTTCTCACCGTTGCCGACCTTATAGACGTTTGCTAGCGAGCAGACCGTCTGTTGATTTCGTCTCTCTCTGTAGCTAATTACGTCCCCTGGGAACACGAACAACCGATGTGGTCGGTAACTGTGGTTATCGCCCCTTTTTGCATTCACTTAAGTCCCCCCTGAGAAATGTAACCATCAAAGGTACGACTTTTGTCTTATCGCACTTCATTCTACAAATAAACGGCCCGTTCTCTTCCTGCGTGCGTTCTTGTCTGATCTGTCACTCTTCAACGATTTCCCGATCGCTAGCGTGATAATTCAGTTAACGGCTCTTACTCGCTGGCTGTTACCTGTCCGGTTGTGGACTAGCTAATAGGTCTGTTTGTAAACACTCACTAGTGCCTGTACGACAGAGAAAAGAAATAGACGTGGCTTCACGACGTGCGTTGCAAAAGACATGGCTTATGCGTAATAACCCGTGCATGCTAGTGAGAGAAGCAAAGGTGGGAAACCCCGTTGGCCGAGTTGCTTGAAAAGAATGAGGGGTGACGGTGGGATTTAAGCGGACTGATCAATGTAGTCTATTCTCATAACCTGTCACACTGTCATACTTTAGCCCTGAGTAATTGTATCAAAATCCTGCAGCTATTTATGAAAATAGCATTATACTGTTCCCCCCCCCCCTCCCTTTTGCACCTTAAGAAATTGAACACTTTAACTTTTTTTTAGATTTAATCCTATGAAAACTGCGCATTAACATGCCAGCGTGAGAGGGCTAGGCCGAACTTATTCTAGTTTTAAAACTCGCTCTTCTCCAACTCAGTCAACTACAGATCTATCACATAATCCCCTGTCATATACAGCTAAATCGGGATTTAGCATATGAGTGGGCATCGCGCCATGAGCCTCACTGAAATAGACCCGCCTTTCAACCAGGACTTAGTTACTTGTTTTAGATTACTTGTTTCTATGTCTGACTGAATTAGACTTTTCTTGTTTTCACAAGACGGGAAATCCGGCCCCGTGTACCCAACATTTCTTTATCGCCTTTTACGACAACACGTGGTAAGGTACTTTATTTACTTACCTTTGGTTTGGTTAGGCTTTAAGGACTATCTTCATTGCACACGAACAACTCCATCAGTGCTCCGATCTCCTCCCTTAGATCACACAAGGAGGATCTCAGCACAGTGCACGAACTCGGTAACACCGGCGAGGATCCCAATGTGTGTACACAGAATAGCACATTGTCTAAATATTTTTGTGGCGGTGGGGTGGGGGGGGGGGGGGGGGGGGGGGGGGGGAGGGGGGGGGGGGGGGGGGGAAGTATGACGTTCACTAGGACACACTGGTTCTGAAAAAATGTCCATCAAATATATCCCTATACTAAGAACCGAACCCGGTACCTTTAAAATTAGAGGCGGACGCCAATTCTCTTAGCCACTCCGACCTTTACTTCTTCGGTCTCCACTTGCCGTGAAGAGGGAGGAGAGAGGAGGGAGAGTAGGGAAGGAGATCTTGAACGTGGTAGTCCCCGTGCTCTAAAAGAAGAGCTACTATTGTGCGTCCTTTCACCATTTACTTTTACAGCAAGTCGATGGCGCCGTTTGGAGGATCGTAGGTTCGATTCCCGGTAAAGCAATCACTTACATCTCTTTTTTCTTGTCTGGTGTTGCAGTCTATTTTGTTGATTTCTGTTTTTGATCCTTTAGACTTTTTATTGAAGACTGATGGTTCATGGATTATTATCTTGTTTTTATTACTTAATCTTCAATCTGTCCTTATTGGAGTTATGGTGCTGATTTAGATGGTGTTCGCGAATGTTGAGTAATATAATAAAGTCTACTGTATTGAATCAACAAAGATCCGATTTCTTCGAGTCCACGAAAACAGTACATGTTTATTTCACAAACAAGATATATATGAATTCAATTGCATCAAATAATTATATCAGAGTCCTCTGCGCAGTCCATTACATTATTATGTATATTATTTGCTCTGTCGTCAAAAGGTCCGACTATTTACTCGCGATGTCGTATGTCGATCATCCGGTATTGAATAGCCATCGCTTTGGCGAAGATAAAGATTATATTAATCATACATTTATACTCTCTGCTGTTCCTAGTTCAGGAAAACATTAATCATCGATAAGAATACTCCATTATTCTATTCATCATACAAGATAGCTGACCCTGTAGCCTATCTTCAAAAAGGACTTCAGCGCAATTCAATCTATACTGGGAGTCATCAAAAATACGTCCGACTTGGATCAAGTTCGGAGTCTGAAGGGTACAATTATAACGTTGTCATGTGTTAGCATACCAACGTAACACGTCATCATAAACCTAGACAACTATACAAATTCGCGTTCAATACCGTGAAGCGCGAAACATAATATATATTTATAGCATTTCAACCCCTTAATGCGGAACTTTAAAAGTGCTCACTATAATAGTGGCTAACATCATAAACCCTGTCGTAACATCTGGTATTCTCCTTTATGTCCAACGAGAGCCTGTTAATTACCTATATTTATTTATTTCCTGTTGTAGACGAGTAGTGATAAATGCTCAGGCTTCATTGTCGTGAGATGGCCAGACCACTATATTTTCTTTAGCTCTGTGTATTTAATACAGGATGTAGTTTCTACAATTCTTCTGGTGCCATCATTTTTCCTTCTGCCTTACTGCTGACTCTTTTTAAACATTTCATTTAGCATTATGTGATTTCCCTCCACTGTGTTCTGGTCTGGTTCCATTCTTCATTAATAGTCTTTGCTTTCTTTTAACACAGAGGCGAAAGAAAAACGATATTAACAAATATAATTGTAATAATAATGAAGATTATGAAGATGTAGACGACAATGGATTCTGTCTCAGAAGATAATTGTTCTCCCAGATTGTTTTTTGAGTTTTATTTAGTGCTTTTTTGTGTTATTTTGTTTTCTTAAGATTTTAAGATAACCGTAATTCAGAAAAATGGAGAACCTTCCGCTTTCAGTGACACCAGTAAATACAACAATTTCTTTTCTAGTTTCCTTCCTGCTAATAATTTCCCGTCGTCTCTAGCAAATTATCTTGAAATAGCCGTCGGCTGAAATGTATTGAAAGTAGCTACAATCTAGCACTACAAATAATGGCTTTTTTTTTTTTTTTAAATAGCAAGCAATTCGACCTAAGAATTGTTTTTTTTTTCTTTTCTTAAAAGCAATTTTGAAGTAATATTTGTATATATTTTTGTAGGGCGGGGTTTCTTAACCTGTAGTTCATGGCCCTTTGGTTGTCCATAAATGGATTCTAGAGGGTCCGTGTAAGGATCCAGTTAACACGCCTATTGAGGCATATTGGGAATATGGTGTTAGGCCGATATTTTATTGACCATCGGCACACTAGGGTTAGTGTGATCAGCATCACGCCGGCCGCCATAATCTTCCCACAGTTGCTCTGGTACCCAATTTATGGCCCTGGAGCCGTTTGCGGTCTAAACAAATCCCACCTAAACTGGGGATCGAACCATCGACCGTTGAGCTAGGAAGCCAGTGCACTAACCACGGCGCTACCACGGCTCCTCAGAGGGTCCGTGTATATAACCTAAATTTTATTTTCACCAAATATTTACTCGGAAAATTAGCTTATATTTTTGCATTTAAAGAAATACACTCTTTTTACAGATTTCTTTTGTATTTGAGTGAGATCTATATGTAGAATTAACGATTTGTCTTTGTTATAAAATCTATTTAACTGTGCGTCAATAAACATTTTTTTCCGAAGGAGTCCTAGCCTTCACTGGACAATCCAAAGGGACCATGGCACAGATGTTAAACGCCCCTGGTTTATGGTCAGGAACGGTATCGTGATGCGTTGTTTCTCTCTTCCAGGTGTGCCTTGCGAGTTGCTTTCACACCAATGATACATTTAATGCAGGTTAATTAAAACAAATTGTTTCATAAACAACTGCTTCATGAAGACGTGAATGCTTTAGTGAACACTTCTTGCAAAGGTGGCCAACTGCAATGAAAGCTTACTAGCTCCACAGTGAGCTAGAAGGGAAATACATTAAAATGAGTACAGTCACGTATTGATTGATAACATGAAGCCAGCTAATGTGATATTTATTTTTGTGTTGTCTCTCTTGTAATATTCAACGCACGGAAACAGTATGATTCAACGGAGGAAAAAAACACATCGGAAAAAAAAGAGAACATTTAAAAAGCAGCTTGAAATTTTTAAATTTTGTTTCTTTTCCTAAGCCAGTTCTGTCATTTTAGAAATACTCCCAACGTGACGAGAAACCAAATGGCCAGGGAAGGGAATCTGAACTGTGTGTGGGTGTGTGTGTGGGAGGGAGGGGTGAAGAAGCGCGCTTTTCGCAATCAGTGGAACCCTGATCCGACCTTAGTCTTTCATTACTAAAAGACAGGGATTAAAGAGTTCGTGTGGATGCTGGTTTTATGCTAATTGGAAAATGCGAGATATGAATTAGAGTTCGCCGGGGTTGTTGGTTTTATTCTAATTGAAAACCACCAGGTAGTCCTTTCTCATAGCCTTGTTGACACGCGTCTGCGAGTATCTCGCCAATTTGTATCGATACTGTGTTGTTGTGGTACAAAATAGCAATTTTTTGTTGTTGTTGAGAGGTGGGGAAAACCGAGAATTGTTTTATAACGAGATGGTCAACGGTTCTCAGCTATTGCTGATGATAATGATGATTATAAGAAACTCTAAACAGAGCGTTACAACAGGAGGTGCTGTAATCACCAGAAGCTGTCCCACTGTCAGACACAAATTTCGGCCCTCTTTATCTCTTTTACACTCTGGAAAAGGGGGGGGGGGGGCAGATTATGTCTCCCAAATATCAGCATCACGTTGATTTTTTCGCCAGCGTTAATAATAAAATAAAAAAACTCACACCACCTTTGTGGCACTGTCCATATTAACGCCTAGTTGTATGCATTCTGCCAACTTGAAGCAGCTGTACAAGTAACAATTTTGTTGTACATATATTGCTGTTCTGAATACAGCCTTTTGTAAGAGCGAGAAATTAGAGTAGTATTTATTAATTCTGTTATGTTGGAAATTAGCTCTTAAAGTACTTGGTAGGTTTATACATACGAGGGGAAGTCAGTAAGTAGGTTACAAACTGATATGGGGAAGCTGAAAATGGTAGTTGGTAGTTCCTAAAGGTGTCATTAGGCGACAGTATCATCCAGCTTTATGATTAGCTCAGGTAGCAGACTGCTAGGTGTCGCATGCGCATGCGCAGAGCAGATAAAAATGGCGACTGTGCTCGTGGAGTGTACAAACGAAGAACAGCATGCTGTTGTGCGGGTTTTTGGGGGGCAAAAGGACTTCCTGCAAAGGATAGTCATAAGGAAATGTTTCCTGTTTACGGTGTGGAGTGTTTGTCGCTTAGCCTACACCATAATGCATGACCATTTGAATTTTCGGAAAGTGTGCTCACGGTGGGTGCCCAGACAACTGACTGAGGAACACAAAATGAACCGAATGGTAATGTCCTTGGAACGTCTGTCTCGGTACGCAGATGAACGAGAAGACATGCTGAACAGGATTGTTACTGGGGATGAATCATGGGTGCATCACTACCAACCTGAATCACTAAAAGCTCACATTGGCGTTAAACATTTCGCGGGTGATGCAGAGGTTGAACGTGAGGTTCGAATGTGGCTGAGACAGCAGAGCACGCACTTCTATGCTGCAGGTTTCGAAGCACTAAGCGATGGGATAAGTGTATCAATGTTGGTGGAGATTATGTTGAGAAATAAAGGGGAAATGTAAGTGCAATAATACATGGTGTTCAAGTTCGTATCTCATTTTTTTTTTTTCATAACCATTTGTAACTTATTTACTGACTTCCCCTCGTATTTGATACAAGGAATTTTTTCTTTGTCTGTGAGTTTCAATTTAGTATTACATTTTAAGGGTCGGTTGTTCCAAACTTGTTTGTTTGTTTTTTAAAGTACAATAATGTTGTACAGTCAATCCTCGCTATTCGCGGGGGTTAGGTTCCTTGAAAACCCCGTGTATAAGAAAATCCGTGAATACGGAACCATTTATCCTATTGGGAAAAGCGGGTTGAGTTCCTGCGGGACATTGTTCACCAGACACTATTGCTACCGAGCACCATAAATTCATCATTTCCCGTACCCTTCTTACAACAAACAGCTTAATTATTGCACTGTTCATTTTATAAATGTATTCTATACACTCTTTTCATTGTATTAGTACACTATTGTCGTGGGACGACTTCTCACCGACGTTCTCTTCTTTGTATTTTTTCTTCTTCTTAAATATCTCTCGCAGATTTTAAAATATTCCCTTCAGTTGACTTTTTCATTCTTATAATGAAAAAGTCTCTCTCTCTCTCTCGCTAGTCTTAGATTTAACAGTATTTTACTAGCTCAGGATTCTCACTGTCCAAGGTAATAAATTATTCACTTCGCCAGCGAAAGTCATACTACTTGAAAGGTGAAAAACAGGCTACGAACGACCGGAAGTGACCTGTGTTGGGTTCACGAAGGGAACTCATGTAAAAACAGCCGGCAACGGTGGATGCTAGGGCCAGTTAAAATTGAAGATACTTGATATCCCTGTGACCAAGATGTATTTGCTACAATGCCACCCAAACACAGCCCACCCCTGCCCGGGAACCTCACCTGGAATTTTGGGAGGGAATTTTAAGCATTCTTCTTGTAACCATCATTCGGAGCAGACAGACTCTGGGCCCAAGTGGGCATTTCATGTTGCGAAATAGTTGTAGTGAATTCGTTGAGCGAATCCACCCAGGTTGCGGTTACAAAGTACAAACCCAGGTTGCGGTTACCAGATACCTAAACCAGGTCCAGGGTACAAACCAGGGTACAAGTCCATGGTACCAAAGATTACCCTTACCCACCATACCCTATCAAATAGGTTATCATACCCAACCTTATCCTATCACCCAGTAACCATACCACACATCCCATAAGCAGAAGAGGTCTTCAGCAGAGGTGACTTACCCCATCCTTATCTGTGATGTGCACTGAGTCCAGGGAAGCAAACTCTGACACCCTCTGAACCCATAGAACTGTTTTATGAGCCCAAAGTGCTGGAGCATACAAAACCAAGAGAGTCCGAACACAAATCATCTCCGCAGCTACTACAGTCCTTGAGGAGATGAGTATAAACCCCTACCAGCAACGCTACCATAGAAAAGATCTCTGGTCCAAGTGATGACCAAACTAGTTTTTTTTTTTTAAACTGTAGAGCTAAACTTTTTTCATATTTATATGTATATAGAGAAATGTGAGATTCAATACCCTTTTATCCAACTTTACATAACAGAGTCTGTTGTTATTTTTCTTGTTAACTTTATTTGGGCTGTATTTTTGTTTTTAAATATAAATCTACACCCTGGGGGCTCAGCCATAATTAAATTAACTTCTATTGGGTCGGGATATTTTAAATGTGGCTGGACACCAAATCTCTTTCTCAACCTTGTGTGCTTTACACAGTCCTTTTGTAGGATTCCTGAGGAAGAATTTATCGTCCAGAAAATATCCTGTTTAGTTGCTAGAATTCTCTTTTAAGTTTTTTCTAGTACACTATTTCCCGAGGAGAGGCAGTTTTCTTCAAACTCGGAAGCTATCAATAGACATTATTATCTTTATTCTTCCATTCCATCCAAGCTGTCCTATCTCCTCAAAACACCTCGCGACAACTGGGACGCTCGTGTCCGGGATTAACTCTTATTTCATATTTAGACACTTGTCTGAGATATGAAAACTCTTTATCTTTCCTAGACCACTACTGCTGTAGGTACTTGTCACTTATTGGTGTCCAAGTCTAGGATTAGATTAAAGAGGGGACATATAAATTACCCTAGACTAAAATACATATATATTTTTGCAAGAAAAACAGATTTTAAGTTTTGTTATGAGAACTCTTCTTGGTGGTACTGCTGGAAATTAGTTACCTATTGTTAACTAATTTTTAATTTGATGGTTATAAATGCTGGTTTGATATAATATATGGTTTTGTAATACTTTAGTATAGTTAAGACTATAGAAAGTATTTTTGCCTTAATTATTGTTTGTGAGTTAGAGATCTCATACTCGCTCAACGAACCACTACGGATATAATGGAAGAATCTGTAGAGTTGAATGAGTGGAGAACATTCTGTACAGAGTTAGCCATTGAGTGTGAACTCTCCGGAGAAGAACTGGATACTTTTGTTTCACAAAAGATGGAAAAATGCAGGATGAGAGAAGCAGAAAGGAAGAAATGGAAAGCAAAATACATGGAAGAGAATGTGGAACATGAGAGACAAAGACAAGAAAAATCCCTCCAGTGTAAGGAAGAACTGGAAACTCAGTTTCAACCTACAAATATGGAATCCAGGGATAAACTTGAATCTAGGAATATTCATCATGCCACTCCTTTGCCAGGTGCATCACCATCTTCAGTGGTAAATAGGACTGCACCACATGAAGCCAAGTCTATGTCTCAGAATTCAGGCTCAGACAGAGCAGAGGTACAGATATCTAAACGGAGACATCTAGACCATCCTGAAAACAAGATTAAGCACAAGAGTGCTGATAATCTGAAGAGACCTTCCTCATCCTCAGCAAAAACTCACAACAGGCATACCAACAACAACCGCACCAACAACCTGGTAAATAGGATCGCTCAACCAAATAGGATCACTCAACGAAAAAGGATTACGCAACCCTATGGGAAGGGAAGGGATGTTCTTGAACATCACCTGTCGGCCAACTTACATCAGTTAGACTGTATGCGCCGAGACCCAATCCCACAGACTTCTTACAAAGCTAAGGTCCCTACCATGGATGGGAACTTGACAAAGGCCCGGAGTGGATACAGGGATTCTCAAAATGTGGAGACTGCCACAGTAAATGGAGAAGAAATCACCTGTTTGTATTATCAAGGTCTTGGGTGTGATGCCCTTGTCTCAGCCTCTGTTATCGACCTTGATCAAGTCACCGAAGAGGATGTTGAGGTAACAGCACCCATGATAATCAACAGAAGGATGATTTTGCCTTTAGCTTATGTAGAAGTTAGGTCGAACTTTGTAAACGGCAAAGTAAAGGCCGCAATATTAGATGAACGAATTTACCCGATACCTCAAGGAGGGAAATATATCATCTTAGGAGACTCAGCACGATCCAGAGATGGCGTGACTGAACAGGCTATGGAGACTCCAATGCCTAACTCATCTTCCAACTTTTCAGTGAAAATGTTGGAAGAGTGCAAAGGGATTGACCACCCCAGTGCACTTAATTCTGAACAAGTTTTGATAGTCTCACCCACTATCTGCATGCAGAAAGTGAAGCCGGGCCAGAGTTTCTTGGTACCTGGTGGGATGAAACATGTTTCAGAAATATCTTCCTTTAACATGGGAGAAGCAGCTGTAGAGGAACAGGACCCTCAGGCACTAAGACTTCACTCAATTCCGATAACCTCACCCACTCTCTGGGATCAGAAAGTGAAGCAGGTCCAAATTTCTTTGGTACCTGGTGGGATGGAACATGTTTCAGGAATATCTTCCTTTAACACGGGAGAAACGGCTAAAGAGGAACATGAGCCTCAGGCACTTAGTCTTCAGTCACTTCCGATAACCTCACCCACACATCAACTACAAAGACGACGATTGGAGGTTGTTCATTGATTCGCCCAAGTTCTTTAAGCTCAACTTGGGCGAATCAATGAACAACCTCCAATCGTCGTCTTTGTAGTTGATGTGTAGTGCTGCCATCAGACCTACTATATCAACGCAAGCAATGAGGTTATCTGTCACTTTGAAATATGGAAGCAGATCTTTTTGCCGAGCACGAAACACAGACACATGCACATTCCCTTCTAGAAGATTCCATTGCTGCAGTCTGGACCGCAACAGCTCTTCTTTATTTTTTGGCAATTCCAGATCTCTCACTAGATTATTAAATTCACTGTGGGTAATTTTATATGGCTGTGCAGACTCTTCAATAGGCACGAAATAATAATCTCTTGATGTAGATGATGTCACAGGTGATGGATGTCCACTGGCCTTATTATCTTCTTCATCATCCAGAGTATACGATTCTGGTAGATCCGGAACAAGAAGTCCTTCATCGTGAGGCACTGGCCGTAAGGCAGAGGGAATATTCTGATAGGTCACAGGCCGCTTTGTTGTCTTAGAAATACCATGTCCAATTAGAGGAGTCATGCAAAAGTAACAATCATTAAGATCGTTTGTCTGTTCACTCGGCACCATTGGAACTGCAAAACGCATCGATCGTCCTTTTCGGTTCAACCAGCAGCGCAGATTCGTTGCACAGGATCGACAACATATGTGTGGGGCCCAATACCGGTCCTGGTCACCGATCTCACAGCCAATATAAAGGCTGTAAGCTTTCTTTATAATCGGTGCAATGGGTCGCCTTTGTGTTGGCAAAGCTATTTGTCCGCAAATATAGCAAACATAATCCGCACTGTTCACACATTCACGAGGCATCTTGAACGACACGTCTGCACTCACAGAATCCACTACACAAATGATGACAAGGAGGCAATGTGGTTGCAATGACTGCTGCAGATTGTGTCATCCATTTGGCGCTCAAGGCTATCCGTCTCGTGGGGAATCACGCGCCCGGGCTATAGAAAAGAGAAGGACTGGGTCATCCGTGTCGGGAAGGTGAAGCCACCAGCCTACTGACCCCCCCCCCCCCGGATCTTCAAAGCTAGGGCTAATTCGCGATTCTTAAGTTCATATTCGTGATCAGCATGTCCAAATTAGTTAAAAATAGCTACTTTTGTCTCGGATGCATTTTGGCTGTTGTCCAGTGTTATTTGTTCTAAGCGGTCAGAATTCACTTTTTACCTGTCACTTGATGTTAACTGCTGTTGCCCTTACTATAATAGATTTCCCTATTTAGCAGAGAGGGCAGAGGAGGTTAAATGACATTCTAAACATTGTCTCGAGTGTGGCTGGAAAAAGACATTAGATACGTAACTACATATCTCGTCTCTCCAGAAGCCATACCTCACTCCCTATTTTACATTAGTGACTCTATTCATATATATTTTTACACTACTCATTCATAATCTGTCTAAACTCAGAAATCATCTACTTCCATAATCGTGACAGGCAGTGATGAGTACGTTTGTTAGATAAACTACGTTTTGCTGATGATATCGATCTGATAGCTGGATCAGAATCAGAACTTCAAGACCTTACCTCTAGACTGGAGAAAGTAACAAGAACATATGGGATGGAAATTAATATAGAAAAAAGCAAGATATTGGTGAATAGCCATAAGAAACATGTTCCGACCAACACTACGTTAAATGGGCAAACGTTAGAAGACGTTAACACCTTTAAATATCTCGGGTCCACTATATGTAGTGATGGAAGATCAAGTAAAGAAATCAAGACAAGACTTGAGATGGCCTCAGCTGCCATGACAAGACTGAATGTGATCTGGAAAAGTAACATCAGTTTTTCTGTGAAGATCAAATTATACAAATCACTTGTATTATCTATTCTCTTATATGGGTGTGAGAGCTGGACACTCACTGCAGATACGGAGCGAAGGATTCAGGCTTTCGAGTATAAATGTTATAGAAGCATTTTGCGCATTTGCTATAAAGAGAAAAAAACAAATGTCTATGTTAGAGAGAAGATAAACACCTATGCAGGCCACCAAGAACCACTTTTGTCAGTAGTGAAACGTCGAAAGCTTGCCTGGTTTGGGCATGTAACTCGTCATGACTCCCTTTCGAAAATGATCCTCCAGGGAACAGTCGAAGGTAAACGGAGAAGAGGAAGGCAAAGAAAATCCTGGGCTGATAACATCAAAGAATGGGCAGGACACGGTTTTTCCATACTTGTACGCATTGCTGATAATAGAGAGCAGTGGAGGACCCTGTCTGCTGATGCTTCCACCATGGCACCCCTACGACCCATGACGGGTTACGGGTTGAGATGAGATGATGATATATATACATATGTCAGATGAAACAAAGTAACGAGGGAACTCTATTCCATATAATTAAGTTAAAACATCTAGCGGCTTATACTGCGGCATTAATTAAGTAAATGTGCTTACCCAATACAAGAACATCCTAATCACACTATAAATGGTATTCGCTCTAGCGCAGAATATCACTTTGTAAGGTAGCAGAATTCTCTGGTGACAATTGCAAAGAGTGTTAGGATCACCTAGCATATATAGATACATTTTGTATCAGGTGTTCAGGCGTGGGGTCGCACGTGCATTAAGAGCAGTGTAATCACGACATAATGACTGGGGTATGTCTCCCTGACGTTTAGTGATAAAAGAAAGAATGTAATCTGTAGCGACACTCTGGCGGTCATTCGAACTTTGCCTTCACTCACAAGAAAGGAAAATAAAAAGACCTTTAGCTAGGTGCCGATGTCCACGTCCAAAGAGGAGGAATTTAGCCTGTCCAACGTAAGAGTCACATGACTTAACCCAGAAATAAAACTGTAGGAGCAATTAAAAAGAGAAAGTGGGAGACTAAAACAGAGGCAGACCACTCAGCTAAAAGTGGCAGTTATTCGCATTCAATTCACGGCACAGCCTTCTTGCACTTAGGCACACTCCCCAACCCACTTGAACTATGTTTGGATGCAATTATTAATTACAAAAGTAATTTTTTAAAAACAGTGTAAAACTGCAAAAAAATGGATAAACAGAAGCTCGACAAAAACACAACGAAAGCCAGCGACAACACGGAAGCAGTCTCTCCTTGCTGGGATTTTTTATTGCGTAAGCCTCGAATACCCGCGAGGTGCCCGCGAATGGCAAAATATGGGTTACACTTTATATCGCGTGAGTGAGCGAATCCGCGAATACGGAAAACGCGAATAGCGAGGATCGACTGTACATAGTTGTCAAGGAAACTGAGTGATGATCAATAAAATGTAAAGCTGAGACAAAGTGGAGCAAACTTTGTCCACATATAACCAGCATCAATTTCTTTTTCGCTCCGTATGAAGTATGAAACCCCCGCTGCAGTCGGACCCCATGCAGGAAGTCTGCTCTTGCAGCTGTGATTTCTGTAGTACCTCGTTATCACATGATCAGAATGCCAGCCCCATGCCCAATTGGGCGCCTTGTGGAAGCAGTTGGCATAATCTTTCTTTTTCTCATTAGAGACCCCCGGTAACCAGACGTGACTTAATCCAAATATACCACTCCCAAAAACTGGCCTCCCATCATGAGTGCATGAGAATATGCTTCAGTGACGTATAATGGAAAAAAGAGCCTACAGTAATCTGACAGTCTCTGTAACCTCGTAGCGCCCTATGATTTGCTAGCTAAAACCATGCATTTACTGCCTGTGTTTACTTGCACAAGCGTACTTTTCGCCCCGCCTCTTTTCTTTGAACATAAGCAAACGAAGTGTTTACAAACTTTCGCGACCTGCCCGTCATAACAGGTACCGAATCAGGTTTGTTTACCTCGTTTTCCCACGCCAGTATCTGTCAGGCATACGATCTCAGACAGAAAACACGTGAAACAGATGTAACGGCCTTTTGAAGTCTCCGGAAAGGGGAGTTAACGCTTTGATGTCGAGTCGCGGGCAAAATCTTCGAGAAGCCCGTTACACGTATAAGTCTTTTGATGACGGTCGAAAACGCCGACGAAAGACTGGCCGTAAGCCTTTATCTTGTAACTCTATTTTTGATTCTCCGTTACACACATTAGCGCGAAAATTAACAACATCTATAGATCGGAGAAATTTAATGATATATAAGCTGTGTTTTCTTAAACCCGCTATCAGTTGTCACTCAGAATTTTTGAATTTTTCATTCTGATTTTATGGTAATATAAATTAGTGCTTACGTGTTTAAAAGTGTTAGCTTTTACCAATTAAAAGTGTTAGCTTTTACCATTATAACTCACTTAGATTGTCTAGCTGTTAAAACTAGTGAAATAAAATAACGCGTTGCTATTTCATACCAGATGTTCAGTTATAATGTTAATTTTCACCACACGCTTTCTCACACAAGAAGAGACGGTTTTAGCTGACTGGTTTATATGCTAGGCGCGACTGATGGTGGCAGAAAATAATTCACGCTTTATTTCATTGTGCGTATTTATTATAAGTGCCTATTAATTTAATACCATACTACGACTAACAGATGCCGACAATTTAATAGCTATTAACGACAGGCGACACTTTGTGTAAGTGCGCATATGGATAATTAAATAATAATTAACATTGTACGCTGACTGCCGGCGCGAGCAAGGGGCGGGAGAGTTGCATAACTCCATCCAACCTAAAACTCAGCGCTAGCGAAGGCTGGCCAAGTAGGCGTAAAGGAAAACACCGTGTGACTTTTAAATTTAATCAGGACTGACGGAGTGGAGGAGAGATCGTCTTGTCACCATATGTGTGCGTAGATATACAAGTGTAGGATTAGCATAATTTATATACATATCTTGTTTCTAGTATTCTTCCCAGACCTGATCACAAGGGCGTCCAGCGGTCTTTTTCTGATTGGTTAATGTTGTCCCTTTTTTTCTTGGCTTGTGCGTCACCAATTTCATTTGTGAGCGAGTATTTGTCAAAGATACATGAGAAACATTTTAACTTATAAGTTTTACTGGACGAACCAAACCCAGATATTTGTTTCCAAATTTTTACCAGCCCACTGGGTGTACAAATAACATTAATGTTCCCGACTTCTGACAGTTGTATTCAAGCTGATTTATCCAGATTTTTTGCTGTGCAGAATCGGAGCTCTAACATAGAGTTGTCCGATAGGATTATCATCATCATCATTTGTAACATTTTTTTAGCAATCAGATGTTTTCCCAATACTGGAAGTATTTTCCTCCTTTAACTGTGAACCCCAAGAGCACGTTCTTACATCAACTATTGGCGGTGACATTTTGTTCATCAAGGAAAAACCCACACCAGATTCGGCGTTCACCTCACTAGTCTTTGTTTTGTTAGAGGATGAACTGGGGCCAATTTGGGAAGTGAACCAGATAAAACATATATTCAGGGAAATTGTATTTCCAAGGGATATCACCAAGAGTAGGTAAGATTGATTGAGTGGCCACTGTATGAAAGAGTGCTTGAGTATTCGTCTTTGTTTCAGGGAATTTACCAACATTGGATTTGCTTAAATTTATTTGCTTTAATCGGTAGCATATAGTAGGAACTTGGTTACTTTACTGTCTACTCTGTAACATAGTGCTAACCTTCGACCTTTGGGTTATTAACTTTTGGCTTCTTTTTTTCCATAGGGGGAGAGCGCATTTATTTTGCTATTTCATATGTATGTAAATCTGATTTTATATGATCTTTCTTGAGATATTGGTGTTGTCAAGTTTAATGATAATAAACAACAAAGAAACTTAACTTTGTGTGTTGGTCAGACCGAAACCCAATTAACCGTAATTTTTTTCACGTTTGTGTGTGTCTTGTTGTCACATAGCTGTGTGTGTGTGTAGTTAAACTCATATTTATATGTATGACGAGGGCAAGGTTGTCTTGTACTAAATTACAGTCGTATAGATAGGCTGGAACAGAGAAACTTACTCATTCCAGAGACATATCTTTTTCCTCAAGCTACCACCCTTGAAATCTATTTCTCACACGTTTCTCACGTACCTATCAGTAGTATACAATGTTGTTTACGCACCCTATTTCAGGTGGTGGGGCGTGACTTTTATATAAGGAAATACTCCGATTGATTTCAGGTGGTGGAGCGTCTGGTGGTGGAGCATGACTGTTTATATAGCGATATATTTTAGCCGGGGTGACTTCCTCTGACGATCAGACGCACGACTTTTTATATAGCAATAAATTTGTTCGATAATGGCGGGCGTGTTGTTTATACAAAATACTTAGACAATATATATAAAAAATAAAATAAAAAATAAAAAAAGCGACAATGACGGAAAAAATAAAAAATCAATAATGGCGGGTTAGTAGGTTACTAAGGGGTTTTTTTAAGCGAGTGGGGGCTTTTTATACAATGTTGTTTACGCACCCCATTTCAGGTGGTGGGGCGTGACTTTTATATAAGGAAATACTCCGATCGATTTCATGTGGTGGAGCGTCAGGTGGTGGAGCATGACTGTTTATATAGCGATATATTTAAGCCGGGGTGACTTCCTCTGACGATCAGAAGCATGACTTGTTATATAGAAATAAATTTGTTCGATAATGGCGGGCGTGTTGTTTATACAAAATACTTAGACAATATATATAAAAAATAAAATAAAAAATAAAAAAAGCGACAATGACGGAAAATATAAACAATCAATAATGGCGGGTTAGTAGGTTACTAAGGGGGTTTTTGAAGCGAGTGGGGGCTTTTTGTGCTGGCGTGGGTGACGACGTATGTTGCGATATAGCTGGCGGGGTGGGTTAGGGGGATTTTTTGTGTGATGTTGGGTGTGTTTTTTAGACATATAGACATACAATATATATAAAAAATATAAAAAAGCGATAATGACGGAAAATATAAAAATCAATAATGGCGGGTTAGTAGGTTACTAAGGGGGTTTTTGAAGCGAGTGGAGGTTTTTTGTGCTGGCGAGGGTGACGACGCATGGGTGTGTACAATTTGGGGTGTAGCAGGTGGATGTGTGTATGACTCAGGAGTGAATTGTTAGAGACTTGCCTATACCATGGACATCATCTAGAGGTGGGAGTGAAGTGCTAGAGACTTGATTATACGAGGACCAGCATCGAGAGGTGGGAGTGACGTGTTAGAGACAATATCAGGTCTAGCATCAAGAGGTGGGAGTGAAGTGTTAGAGACTTGCCTATACCAGGGACAGCATCTAGAGGTGGGAGTGAAGTGTTAGAGACGGCCCCATACCAGGTCCAGCATCGAGAGGTGGGAGTGACGTAAATGTGGTGTAGCTGGCGGGTGTAGGTTAGGGGGGATTTTTGTGTGATGTTGGGTGTGTTAATTAGACATATATACATACAATATTTATATATAAAAAATATAAAAAATCGATAATGGCGAGTAGGTTACTAAGGGGTTTGAAGCGAGTGGAGTCTTTTTGTGCTGGCGAGGGGGACGACGCATGGGTGTGTACAATCTGGGGTGTAGCAGGCGAGTGTGCTAGTATTGAGAGGTGGGAGTGAAGTGTTAGAGACTTGCCTATACCAGGTCCAGCAACGAGAGGTGGGGGTGAAGAGTTAGAACATGTACTAGGACCAGCATCGAGAGGTGGGAGTAAAAGAGACGTGTCACTATACTAGGACCAGCGCCTAGAGGTGGGAGTGAAGTGACTATACCATTTTTTGGGTAGATATTTTAATTGTTATGTGTTGTTGTATTGTGTGTTGGTGTGTTTGTTTATACATATATACATACAATATATAAAAAATATAAAAAATCGATAATGACAGAAAATATAAAAAAAGCGATAATGGTTGGTTAGTAGGTTACTAAGGGGGTTTTTTGAAGCAAGTGGAGTCTTTTTGTGCTGGCGCGGGTGACGACGCATGGGTATGTACATTTTGTGGTGTAGCAGACGAGTGTGCCGGCATTGAGAGGTGGGAGTGAAGTGTTAGAGACTACACCAGGGACAGCATCGAGAGGTGGGAGTGAAGTGTTAGAGACTTGACTAGGACTAGCGTCGAGAGGTGGGAGTGAAGTGTTAGAGACTACACCAGGGACAGAAGCGAGAGGTGGGAGTGAAGTGTTAGAGACGTCACTATACCAGGTCCAGCATCGAGAGGTGGGAGTAAAGTGTTAGAGACTTGGCTATAACAGGTCAAGCAGTTAGAGGTGGTAGTGAAGTGTTAGAGACCTGACTATACCAGGCCTAGCATCTAGAAGTGGTAGTGAAGTGCTAGAGACCTGCCTATACTAGGTTTAACATCTAGAGGTGCGAGTGAAGTGTTAGAGTTCTAGAGGTGGGAGTGAAAGAGACGTGTCACTATACTAGGACCAGCGCCTAGAGGTGGGAGTGAAGTAATAGAGACTTGACTATACCATTTTTTTGTGTAGGTATTTTAATTGTTTTGTGTTGTTGTATTGTGTGTTGGTGTGTTTGTTTATACATATGTACATACAATATATATATAAATATAAAAAATCGATAATGGCGGGCTAGTAGGTTACTAAGGATTGTTTTAAGTGAGAGTGGGGGGGGGGGTATTGATTTTGACTGGTTGGGATGATGACTCATAGATGTGTTGAGGTGTAGCGCTGGAGTAAGACAATGTAAAAGCGGTAGGATATAGGTGGTATTGGTTTATTCTTGTCTGGTAATTTTGTGTGTAGGTATTGTAATTGTTGTGTGGTGTAGTGTAACTGGTGGGTTTGGGTTTTGGGGTGGTTGGGTTGTGTATGAGTCGGCCTTGTGTTGGCGAGTACAGATAAAAGACTAGCTTATTGTGATGTTTATTGAGACCATTAGTACATTTTTTCCGCCCCGCGTTTGTTGTGTAATGAGAACCTCCAAAAACAAGTGTGTTTGTCTGGTGGTTTGTGTGCAGGTATTGGTGTGAATTACAACTAATTGGTGTTAGCTTTCTTGGTTTGATAGTCCTTTTCACAGTGTAAAAGCACTATTGGTTATCTGTAGTATTTTAAATAGTTTTGTTAAGCCATTATTTCTATAATATTTAGGGGCCAGCTTGACGCTGTATAAACGCTAGATGTATATTTATCAGATCACCGAAGACGGGTGCGATTGCGCTCATAACTTCACACGTCAAAATAAAAACTTTACAGGAGCGCTTAGATGATGATTTTTCACTGTCACTTTTAAAGAGGTAACACCGCAGACTTGTGTAGATTGACCAATTATTGTGGAGGTAGTGTATTCTTAAGCAATAACAGGAGATTTTTTGTATTTCATGAAAGTTTAGATATAGGTACACTATCCAGCAGTGATCTCATCAGAACGCTGTAATGTATGTGGATGTGATGTAGTCTTGTTACAAACAACAAGCTGATTTAGACGTAGCTTTAACATTTTTATTGGAAGGAGTTGAGCTTTTACCCTCTTACATGAACATAACAACCGGTTTGTTCCAAAACCTTCATGCAACTATGTTGCTGCTTGACTTGAGAAGAAGGAATTTTTATAAGCACTCACTAAGTGAATTCCCTTTTTCCTTCCCGCTATAGAATAAATAGGAAAATATAAAATAAAAAAGGGATACCTTTTTATAGAGGAAGATGACTAATGATCGGTGTGTGGTGGATGTCATTTTGTATTTTGTGTTGTGTTGTGTGTAGCTAGTGATGAGAATATAAGACGATGAGAGGTGAAGTGGCGTCGGAGGCAGCTATTCTTGTGATGTAATAATATGATAAGGAATTTCCGTTGTTGGGGGAATGTAACTACATATTGAGACGGGCGCTGGGTCACGTGGTAGTTTTCTTTATTTTTTATATTATATCTTACTTACTTACTTAGTCGTTCCCCTTCTACCGTAAGGTGTAGAGGTTTGGAAGAGAGAGCGCCAGACTATTCTATCGGCTGTCTTCCTCCTGGCCTGGTTCCATTCTAGTCCTCGGTCCTTCAAAGATTGTCTAATGTTGTCCTTCCAGCGGACTCTGGGTCGTCCTCGGGGTCTGGATCCTTGGCTCTTTGTTTCCCATGCTTGTCGTGGTAGCCGATCTTCTCCCATTCTGCAGACATGGCCAAACCATCTTAGTTGGGACTGTTCTACTTGGGTCTGTAGGGGGTGGCATTTTAGGCCTTGACGTATCGTCTGGTTGCGTACCATGTCTCTTCTTGTTACTTCAACCACCTTCCTCAGATACCTCATTTCTGAGGTTTCGATCTGGCTT
Organism: Oreohelix idahoensis; assembly: GCA_024509875.1. Classification (NCBI taxonomy): domain Eukaryota; kingdom Metazoa; phylum Mollusca; class Gastropoda; order Stylommatophora; family Oreohelicidae; genus Oreohelix; species Oreohelix idahoensis. The sequence goes on from JAMPIV010013558.1 coordinate 155,244, forward strand.
TTATGGGTTGTAGTCATTTATATTATATCATGAGTAATAAATCTACTCACCCCAATGTCCAGCTAGTGCTATGTAAGTGACCCCGCACACAGCCGTAGTCTCCAACATAAAAAAAAAATAATGTCAAAGGCCATGCTGGACAAGGCCAAATAGACAGTTTTATTGAACACAACCGTAGAGATATATGTCACAGGCAGACTAGATTATGGCGCCAACTAGACAATTCCTTAGTGTTGCAGTCTGTAACTGAAACAATGTCGAGGTTATTTTCATCCGTGTTTAATAAAGTTCAAAAACACACGTGCTTTTACCCTCACTAGAAAGAAACGTGATCTATGGCCCGCGCAAAACATCGCCCGTAAACCATGACTCGTTAAAAAAATTCCGGTACCATAGATGGTGACGTCAGGGCTAAATATAGCTATCTAGAAAAGCGTAATAAAAAATCTAACAGGCAGAGTTTTGCTTATTGGTAGACGAAAAAACCCTATCTGCAACAGGATTTACCTTTTGTAAGACTAACATTTTACCTTTGTAAGACTAACCCTGCTGCTTATTTCTGTTCACGTCACAAGTTCAAAACACAAGCGATCAATAGTAGAAATTTATAAAAGAAACATTCCTTCGTTCGTGTGTTCGAACCCCCGTGAATTAAGGTTTCACTTTTTTCACACGGGCGATATCTGGTGAGAGGTTTTGTATTGGCTCCCAAGCGGTTCAAACAGGGGGCGTCCACGGAAATGTAGTACATTAAATAATTATAACTAAGTATTTGTTCCAGTTATCAAACGGTTATCTACGTTTTGTCCTACAAGTTTCAAAACTTTATTAAAAGCTTTTCTTCCAATCAGCAAAGATTTCCCCAAAATTTTGTCCCAGGCCTGCTCAAAGGTTCCAACCTGTAGGTAAATAGATCAACTGTCAAATACTTCTTTAAATATTTTTTCCACTTGTCAAAATATTTCTTCCACTTGGCAAATATGTCTTACCGTTGTCAAAATATTTAAGCCACTTGGCAAAAAAAAAAATTTCTTCCACTTATCAAAATATTTCTTCCACTTGTCAAATATTTTCTTACCGTTGTCAAAATATTTCTTACCGTTGTCAAAATATTTCTGCCACTTGGTAAAAAAATTTCTTCCATTTATCAAAATATTTCTTCCACTTGTCAAAATATTTCTTACCGTTGTCAAAATATTTCTGCCACTTGGCAAACAAAAATTTCTTCCACTTATCAACATATTTCTTCCACTTGTCAAATATTTTCTTAACGTTGTCAAAATATTTCTTACCGTTGTCAAAAAATTTCTTCCACTTGGCAAAAATATTTCTTCCACTTGTCAAATATTTTCTTACCGTTGTCAAAATATTTCTTACCGTTGTCAAAATATTTCTGCCGCTTGGCAAAAAAAATTTCTTCCACTTATAAAAATATTTCTTCAACTTGTCAAATATTTTCTTACCGTTGTCAAAATATTTCTTACCGTTGTCAAAAAATTTCTTCCACTTGGCAAAAAAAATTTCTTCCACTTATCAAAATATTTCTTCCACTTGTCAAATATTTTCTTACCGTTGTCAAAATACTTATTTCTTACCGTTGTAAAAATATTTCTACCACTTGGCAAAAAAAATTTCTTCCACTTATCAAAATATTTCTTCCACTTTTCAAATATTTTCTCACCGTTGTCAAAATATTTCTTACCGTTGTCAAAAAATTTCTTCCACTTGGCAAAAATATTTCTTCCACTTGTCAAATATTTTCTTACCGTTGTCAAAATATTTCTTACTTACTTACTTACTTACTTAGTCGTTCCCCTTCTACCGTGAGGTGTAGAGGTTTGGAAGAGAGAGCGCCGGACTATCCTATCGGCTGTCTTCCTCCTGGCCTGGTTCCATTCTAGTCCTCGATCCTTCAAAGATTGTCTAATGTTGTCCTCCCAGCGGACTCTGGGTTGTCCTCGGAGTCTGGATCCCTGGCTCTTTGTTTCCCATGCTTGTCGTGGTATCCGATCTTCTCCCATTCTGCAGACATGGCCAAACCATCTTAATTGGGACTGTTCTACTTGGATCTGCAGGGGGTAGGATTTAAGGCCTTGACGTATCGTCTGGTTGCGTACCATGTCTCTTCTTGTTACTTCAACCACCTTCCTCAGATACCTCATTTCTGAGGTTTGGATCTGGCTTTTATGGGTTGTAGTCATTGCCCATGACTCGCATCCGTATGCCAAATATTTCTTACCATTGTCAAAATATTTCTTCCACTTGGTAAAAAATGTCTTCCACTTGTCAAAATATTTCTTCCACTTGTCAAATATTTCTTACCGTTGTCAAATATTTCTTATCGGTGTCAAAATATTTCTTCCACTTGGCAAATATTTCTGCAAGTTGTCAAATATTTCTTCAAATATTTCTTACAGTTGCCAAATATTTATGCAAATGATTTTGTTAGCTGTCAAATATTTCTCCAAACGGGTCTTCCAGTTGTCAAATATTTCTAACAGTTGTCAAATACTACTAACAGTTGTCAAATATTTCTTAAAATATTTCTGCTAGTCGCCAAACATTTCTTCAAAGGCGACCATCTTTCATGCGGTGGATATGGCCAAGACAGCGTAGGCTTCCCTGTCTCAGCCGGCTATACAGGCTTTGAAGACCAGCACGTGACAACACCTCAACATTTGGCACTTTATCTTTCCACGAAAGGCCGAGGAGGTGGCGCAGACACGGTAGATGGCAGGTACTGTGCCTTCTTTCTTGCTTAGCATAGATTGTCCAGGTCTCACTAACATATAGAAGTGTACTGGTGATGCAGGTGTTATAGACCGCAGCTTTGGTCTTCGTTGTGAGTTTGGTGTTTCCCCAAACACGTGATGTGAGGCGGGTAAAGGTAGCTGCAGCTTTGTTAATAAGGCTATCAATTTCGGTGCCCAGAGAGAGTTTATCATTGATGATATACACAAGGTATGTGTGAGCCACGTGGTGTTAAGTCCGCCGAAGGGACGCTAACTGCGTTACCGCTAGTTATGAAACCAGATCCAGGGCCGGGGCAGACTTCGCGAGGAAACCATTGAGCGTAGACCGCGTTAAACTAGTAGACTATCGGAAACAAGTTTATGTTCTTTTGAGTTTGTATTATTATTTTATTATACATAAACTTGTTTCCGATAGTCTATATTTAGCGCTGACGTCACCCACACTAACCGAAGCCATTCGACCTTCTATGCTAACGGAGTTTCACGCGGTCTACGCTCAATGGTTTCCTCGCGAAGTCTGCCCCGACCCTCGTTCTGGTTTCATAACTAGCGGTAACACAGTTAGCGTCCCTCCGGCAGACTTAACACCACGTGGCTCACACATACCTTGTGTATATCATCAATGATAAACTCTCTCTGGGCACCGAAATTGATAGCCTCATTAACAAAGCTGCAGCTACCTTTATCCGCCTCACATCACGTGTTTGGGGAAACACCAAACTCACAACGAAGACCAAAGCTGCGGTATATAACACCTGCATCACCAGTACACTTCTATATGTTAGTGAGACCTGGACAATCTATGCTAAGCACGAAGGAAGGCTCAATACCTGCCATCTACCGTGTCTGCGCCACCTCCTCGGCCTTTCGTGGAAAGATAAAGTGCCAAATATTGAGGTGTTGTCACGTGCTGGTCTTCAAAGCCTGTATAACCGGCTGAGACGGGGAAGCCTACGCTGTCTTGGCCATATCCACCGCATGAAAGATGGTCGCCTTTGAAGAAATGTTTGGCGACTAGCAGAAATATTTTAAGAAATATTTGACAACTGTTAGTAGTATTTGACAACTGTTAGAAATATTTGACAACTGCAAGACCCGTTTGAAGAAATATTTGATCGCTAACAAAAACATTTGCATAAATATTTAGCAACTGTAAGAAATATTTGAAGAAATATTTGACAACTTGAAGAAATATTTGCCAAGTGGAAGAAATATTTTGACACCGATAAGAAATATTTTGACAACGGTAAGAAAATATTTGACAAGTGGAAGAAATATTTTTGCCAAGTGGAAGAAATTTTTTGACAACGGTAAGAAATATTTTGACAACGGTAAGAAAATATTTGACAAGTGGAAGAAATATTTTGACAAGTGGAAAAAATATTTAAAGAAGTATTTGACAGTTGATCTATTTACCTACAGGTTGGAACCTTTTAGCAGGCCTGGGACAAAATTTTGGGGCCATCTTTGCTGATTGGAAGAAAAGCTTTTACTAAAGTTTTGAAACTTGTAGGACAAAACATAGATAACCGTTTGATAACTGGAACAAATACTTAGTTATAATTATTTAATGTACTACATTTCCGTGGACGCCCCCTGTTTGAACCACTTGGGATCCAATATAAAACCTATCACCAGATATCGCGCGTTTGAAAAAAGTGAAACCTTAAGTCACGGAGGTTCGAACACACGAACGAAGGAATGTTTCTTTTATAAATTTCTACTATTGATCTCTTGTGTTTTGAACTTGTGACGTGAACAGAAATAAGCAGCAGGGTTAGTCTTACAAAGGTAAAATGTTAGTCTTACAAAAGGCAAATCCTGTTGCAGATAGGGTTTTTTCGTCTACCAATACGCAAAACTCTGCCTGTTAGATTTTTTATTACGCTTTTCTAGATAGCTATATTCAGCCCTGACGTCACCCTCTATGGTACCGGAATTTTATAAACGAGTCATGGTTTAGGCGCGATGTTTTGCGCGGGCCATCGATCGCGTTTCTTTCTAGTGAGGGTAAAAGCACGTGTGTTTTTGAACTTTATTAAACATGGATGAAAATAACCTCGTCATTGTTTCAGATAAGGACTGCAACAATAAGGGATTGTCTAGTTGGCGCCATAATCTAGTCTGCCTGTGACATATATCTATACGGTTGTGTTCAATAAAACTGTCTATTTGGCCTTGTCCAGCCTGGCCTTTGACATTATTTTTTATGTTGGATACTACGGCTGTTTGCGGGGTCACTTACATAGCACTAGCTGGACATTGGGGTGAGTAGATTTATTACTCATGATATAATATAAATAATAAAGAAAGCTACCACGTGACCCAGCGCCCGTCTCAATATGTAGTTACATTCCCCCAACAACGGAAATTCCCTATCATATTATTACATCACAAGAATAGCTGCCTCCGACGCCGCGACTTCACCTCTCATCGTCTTATATTCTCATCACTAGCTACACACAACACAACACAAAATACAAAATTACCCCCACCACACACCGATCATTAGTCATCTTTCTCTATAAAAAGGAATCCCTTTTTTATTTTATATTTTCCTATTTATTCTATAGCGGTTAGGGAAAAGGGAATTCACTTAGTGGGTGCTTATAAAAATTCCTTCTTCTCAAGTCAAGCAGCAACATTGTTGCATGAAGGTTTTGGAACAAACCGGTTGTTATGTTCATGTAAGAGGGTAAAAACACAACTCCTTCCAATAAAAACATTAAAGCTACGTCTAAATCAGCTTGTTGTTTGTAACAAGACTACAACACATCCACATACATTACAGCGTTCTGATGAGATCACTGTTGGATAGTGTACCTATACCTAAACTTTCATGAAATACACAAAAATCTCCTGTTATTGCTTAAGAATACACTACCTCCAAAATAATTGGTCAATCTACACAAGTCTGCGGTGTGACCTCTTTAAAAGTGACAGTGAAAAATCATCATCTAAGCGCTCCTGTAAAGTTTTTATTTTGACGTGTGAAGTTATGAGCGCATGCGCACCCGTCTTCGGTGATCTGATAAAAATACATCTAGAGTTTATACAGCGTAGAGCTGGCCCCTAAATATTATAGAAATAATGGCTTAACAAAACTATTTAAAATACTACAGATAACCAATAGTGATTTTACACTGTGAAAAGGACTATCAAACCACGAAAGCTAACACCAATTAGTTGTAATTCACACCAATACCTGCACACAAACCACCAGACAAAAACACCTTTTTTTGGAGGTTCTCATTACACAACAAACGCGGGGCGGAAAAAATGTACTAATGGTCTCAATAAACATCACAATAAGCTAGTCTTTTATCTGTACTCGCCAACACAAGACCGACTCATACACAACACAACCCCCCAAAAAACCCAAACCCACCAGTTACACTACATCACACAACAATTACAATACCTACACACAAACTTACAAGACAAGAACAAACCAATACCACCTATACCCCACCGCTTTTACATTGCCTTACTCCAGAGCTAAACCTCAACACATCTATGAGTCATCTTCCCAACCAGTCACAATCAATAACCCCCCACACTCTCACTTAAAACATCCCTTAGTAACCTACTAGCCCGCCATTATCGATTTTTTATATTTTCCGCCATTATTGATTTTTTATATTTTTATATATATTGTATGTATATATGTATAAACAAACACACCAACACACAATACAACAACACATAACAATTAAAATACCTACAAAAAATGGTATAGTCAAGTCTCTAACACTTCACGCCCACCTCTATGCGCTGGTCCTAGTATAGTGACACGTCTCTTTCACTCCCACCTCTAGAACTCTAACACTTCACTCGCACCTCTAGATGTTAAACCTAGTATAAGCAGGTCTCTAGCACTTCACTACCACTTCTAAATGCTAGACCTGGTATAGTCAGGTCTCTAACACTTAACTCCCACTTCTAACTGCTGGACTTGTTTTAGCCAAGTCTCTAACACTTCACTCCCACCTCTCGATGCTGGACCTGGTATAGTGACGTCTCTAACACTTCACTCCCACCTCTCGCTGTTGTCCCTTGTGTAGTCTCTAACACTTCACTTCCACCTCTCGACGCTGGTCCTAGTCAAGTCTCTAACACTTCACTCCCACCTCTCGATGCTGTCCCTGGTGTAGTCTCTAACACTTCACTCCCACCTCTCAATGCTGGCACACTCGCCTGCTACACCCCAAAATGTACACACTCATGCGTCGTTACCCGCGCCAGCACAAAAAGACTCCACTCGCTTCAAAAACCCCCTTAGTAACCTACTAACCAACCATTATCGCTTTTTTTATATTTTCCGTCATTATCGATTTTTTATATTTTTTATATATTGTATGTATAAACAAACACACCAACACACAATACAACAAAACATAAAAATTAAAATACCTACACAAAAAATGGTATAGTCAAGTCTCTAACACTTCACTCCCACCTCTAGGCGCTGGTCCTAGTATAGTGACACGTCTCTTTCACTCCCACCTCTCGATGCTGGTCGTGGTACAGGTTCTAACACTTCACCCCCACCTCTCGGGTCTGGACCAGGTATAGGCAAGTCTCTAACACTTCACTCCCACCTCTCGATGCTAGCCCTAGTATAGGCAAGTCTCTAACACTTCACTCCCACCTCTCGATGCTAGCCCTAGTATAGGCACGTCTCTAACACTTCACTCCCACCTCTCAATGCTGGCACACTCGCCTGCTACACCCCAGATTGTACACACCCATGCGTCGTCCCCCTCGCCAGCACAAAAAGACTCCACTCGCTTCAAACCCCCTTAGTAACCTACTCGCCATTATCGATTTTTTATATTATATATATGTATACTGTATGTATATATGTCTAAATAACACACCCAACATCACACAAAAACCCCTCCTAACCTACACCCGCCAGCTACACCACATTTACGTCACTCCCACCTCTCGATGCTGGACCTGGTATAGTGACGTCTCTAACACTTCACTCCCACCTCTTGATGCTAGACCTGGTATAGTCTCTAACACGTCACTCCCACCTCTCGATGCTGGTCCTCGTATAATCAAGTCTCTAACACTTCACTCCCACCTCTAGATGCTGTCCATGGTATAAGCAAGTCTCTAACACTTCACTCTTCAGTCATACACACATCCACCTGCTACACCCCAAATTTTACACAGCCATGCGTCGTCCCCCTCGCCAGCACAAAAAGACTCCACTCGCTTCAAACCCCCTTAGTAACCTACTCGCCATTATCGAATTTTTTATATATTATATATATATATATATATATATATATATATATATATATATATATATATATATATATATATATATATATATATATATATATATATATATATATATAAATATATATATATATATATATATAAATATATATATATATATATATATATATATATATATATATATATATATCTTATATATATATATATATATATATATATATATATATAATATATATATATATATATATATATATATATATATATTATATATATATATATATATATATTTAAATATAATATATATATAAATATTATATATATATATATATATATATATATATATATATATATATATATATATATATTATATATATATATATATATATATATATATATATATATATATATATATATATATATATATATATATATATATATGTGTGTGTGTGTATATGTGTGTGTGTGTATATATATGTATGTATATATGTTTAAATAACACACCCAACATCACACAAAAAATCCCCCCTAACCTACACCCGCCAGCCACATTACACCCATGCGTCGTCACCCTCGACAGCACAAAAAAACCTCCACTCGCTTCAAAAACCCCCTTAGTAACCTACTAACCCGCAATTATTGATTTTATATTTTCCGTCATTATCGCTTTTTTATATTTTTTTATATATATTGTATGTATATATGTCTAAATAACACACCCAACATCACACACAAAATCCCCCTAACCCACCCCGCCAGCTACATCGCAACATACGTCGTCACCCACGCCAGCACAAAAAGCCCCCACTCGCTTCAAAAACCCCCTTAGTAACCTACTAACCCGCCATTATTGATTGTTTATATTTTCCGTCATTGTCGCTTTTTTTATTTTTTATTTTATTTTTTATATATTGTCTAAGTATTTTGTATAAACAACACGCCCGCCATTATCGAACAAATTTATTGCTATATAACAAGTCGTGCGTCTGATCGTCAGAGGAAGTCACCCCGGCTAAAATATATCGCTATATAAACAGTCATGCTCCACCACCTGACGCTCCACCACCTGAAATCGATCGGAGTATTTCCTTATATAAAAGTCACGCCCCACCACCTGAAATGGGGTGCGTAAACAACATTGTATACTACTCCTATCACCATCCACTCTACTCTGACGGGCCAAAAATAACTCACAACCTATCTGTACGACAGCTTCGAATGCTGGTTTCTCCTACTTTAGGAATTAAGCTGATAACACTATAATGCCAAGGTGGCCATAGAGCTCATCGCGCACCTGCCTGGGGTAAGACACTCATTATACACCTGAAATTATATAGATTTTTTTTGCTCAACAACACTGACTAATGTTCAAAAATAAAATTATTTTATTTTTTTATCATAGAGATGTTATACAAATATTACTAAGAAGGTGAGATATCAATGAAATTCTTTTTTTAAATGAATTTTTTTCTTGTTGACACATCATCACCTTTAAACTCCCCAAGGAACTTAGGCCTTAAACAAACTTATTGTCTTGGAGCCGCGGTAACACAGTGGTTAGTGCACTGGCTTCCTAGCTCGGTGGTCCATGGTTCGATCTCCAGTTGAGGTGGAATTTTTTAGACCGCAAACGGCTCCGAGGTCGATCCAGCCTCGTGAATTGGGTACCAGAGTAAGGTTAATGCGGCCGGTGTGATGCTGACCACATCGTGTGCCGATGGTCGAGAAAATATGGGCCTAACACCATATTCCCAATGTGCCCAATGTGCGTGTAATGGTATCCTTTACTTTTTGTTCTCTTCATGTCCTTCTCCTGTTCTCTTCTCCATTTTTTCTTCAGTCTTCCGAAATAGAGTTCGTTAGTTCGTTCTGCCTCTCTTAGAGGAAGTTAAATTTATATTTTTGTGTGCTAGATGAGACGAATTATTGATTTATAACAACTGGCTATCCAATTTTACTCTACAGAATGGAATATGTGCTAAATATATTTACTTTTTTCCCAGTGCTTCTGCTATCAACAATAAAAGTAGTCCTTGACACTTGTTTTTCCATTTATAGTACTTGTTTTCCCCTTTATAGTACTTGTTTTACGAAACTGTACTTCAAAAGTCGCCTGATCCATTGTCGGGAGCTGGTTAAGAGTATGTCTGACGTAAGACAATTCTTAGTGAGATATGTGATAGTAGATAGAAATATAGTCACGAATGAGAATAGAGAGTGAAGGATGACAGTCAGGAGGAACGAACGAACGAACGAACGAACGAACTTTATTTTCAAAGGGTTGAGAATTGGGCACGCAGGACCGTCTGACATTCTGCCCTTCCTTTCTCTCACCTTTCATACTGAATTCATTTATTCTCATATGCATTTTACATATCAAATTCAAGGAATTCAACGTTGTAAAGTAAAATAATAATATAGCACACTCATATTAACATTAATTACTTATAAGCATGACATAACATATATTGAAAAGTACAAACATTATCAGAGATAGATAGATAGATAGATAGATAGATAGATAGATAGATAGATAGATAGATAGATAGATAGATAGATAGATAGATAGATAGATAGATAGATAGATAGATAGATAGATTAGATAGATAGATAGATAGATAGATAGATAGATAGATAGATAGATAGATAGATAGATAGATAGATAGATAGATAGATAGATAGATAGATAGATAGATAGAACGATCGAACTTTATTTTCAAAGGGTTTAGAATTGGTCACGCAGGCCCGTCTAACATTCTGCCCTTCCTTTCTCTCTTCTTCCATAGTTAATCTATTTATTCTCACACGTATCCTAAATGTTACTTAAATAATAAAATAACAAGAAAGTACAATAAAATAAAATCCCAACATTGTAACAGTACAATAACAGTTACACAAATTTACAGATGCGTATCATAATTTATACTAAACAGGACAAAATTAACTTTAAAACCCACATATGATGTTATGTAATAATAATAATAATAAATCACTTATTTCCTGCCACGCTCGCAACACTATTCAAATATAATACTGGCACTCTTCCTCCCCAAAATATAATAAATATTTCAGCAAGGACAGGACAGGTCAACATCCAAGTGACAGGTAAAATAGGAAGTAAATTCTGACTGCTTAGAACATATATATATATATATATATATATATATATATATATATATATATATATATATATATATATATATATATATATATATATATATATATATATATATATATATATATATATATATATATATATATATATTTTTTTTTTTTTTTTATGTTAACTCACTATTTATGAAGAACACACTAGATAATGTTGGACATAAATTATCACCAGAAAATTAACAAAAGTGAGTAATACACAATCTAAATTAACAACAAACAAATCTCAAGATCAAACTAGTAAATTAGTCCCCAGTTCTCTTTAGGGCGAATAATTCTGTTTCGTTAACTAACTCCAGAGGGGTATACACCTCTTTAGTCGGAAATCACCAAATAAATATCCCTGAGTCCTTCTAACTAATACCAGGCCTAATTGGAGGTAAGCAGCTACACGAATCGGCAGTTATCTTCCTTCACTGCTGTAGATTTGATTACGCTGTGGATATCTTAAAAATCCAAGGGGGCATCGTTATGCAGGGAATCGATGGTTTACTGCTCAACTTTCGTGATATCTGCATCCAAGTTCTTATAATGTTAGCTGCATTTGGATAAAGTATTTCGGCAAACGTAGGCTTACAGCATGAGCTAAGGACGTCAGGAATGCATATATCTCCAACTAGTCAATCATGAAGACTAGTCGTCTCGACTGAATGAACAAAACAAAAAAAGAGGGATGGGTCAAAACGTGTGATGCGCAACCCATATGTTGTGAAGATGTAACGTACGATCACTAATAGGCAATTCAAGGGATAATGGTCATGAAATCTGAAATCATGGGATAATGAGCAGGAACGTGTATTCAAAAATAGATGTGGATCCAGGAATGATGATGCTGAAAATGGGATCAATAAAAAAAGATACAGTCAAGGTCACAGAAAGGCGATCCACAGGGGCTATTTTCGTTGCCAGGGCTCTCTGAAATCTTCTCTGTAGAATACAAATGTTAACACCTCATAATATAGGTTTATTTTATTTCACACTGCATTAAATATTACCACCAAAAATCATCAAACCCTGTTCTCCCCCTCCCCCCCTCACACACAGAGACACAGTACGATGACCCAGATTTGACGCGCAGCCCTCCTTGAGTCCGCCCTCTATCGACTAGCCCTCTTTTCGCGCTAGGTTCGCTGAAAGATGTCTACTGCGTGACTTAGCGCTCTGCGCAATGGGTGCTTCAAAAGAGGACAAGGGCTACCTGGCATAACTCCCTAACAGGCCTGGACCGAAAATATTATACATATACAGTGGGATTAGCTCTGTTTGCGGGAGCTCGTAAAACAGTTAGTTAGTATTCATTCGAAAGAATGCAATACGTTCCCCAACTGTAGGATTACTCAAAAACCAAACAAACAAAAATTAAATATGCCCTTCAAAATTTATATCACAAAATTGGGCTGATACAATAATCACTGCAATCAATATATACACGTCATTTAGAAAAGGTACTAGTAGTTAACAAATTGGTAGTCACTTTAATTAATATAAACACATCGACACACTGTCCTTGAAAATTAAATTAACACATAGTGATTTGGTTGGTGGCAAACTTAATAATATTAAATTACACCGTCACGGAAAGTTTAGAAACTTTGGGCGACTATTTTCTAACTAAGTATGCTTACCGATATGTCAAGAATTATTCCTGATAACAATGCGTCTGGTAATAGGCTAACTGCACAAATTCCAGTCTGCAGGTTAGAAATCCTCTGGAGACAACAAGCACCGAGTACTTTTTGAGTCTAGTTTATATAGTCAGATTCTTCTATAGATCGCGTCACTTACAGTGAAAATCTGCAATTTTATCCTGGAGGAGCCCTTGAAATAATTTTCAGATGTCAGGAAACCCATGCATTAAAATTTTTACATCTACAACTCATATAGCTGAGCGTGATCAGTAAGTTGTAAATATAATAATCCAACAAGAATTGGCAATACTCTTTTGAGAAGAGAATGATTTTTTTCTGTATATCCGTTTATGTTAGCTAACTTATTAAATCAATCAATAAATACCCTTTAGCTCCCCGAGGAGCATAGGCATTCAACAAACACATGCCAAGTCTTCTTGTCCTGTGCCATCCGCTCAAGTTCTTTCCATGTTTTCCTCATCATTTTCACCTCTGTATCCAGTTCACTATCCATGTGTTTTTTGGTCTACCTCTGCCTCTCTTTCCCTGTGGATTCAAGAACAAGGACTGCCTTGTAATGCTATCAACAGGTCTCCTCAGTGTGTATCCTATCTATCGACAGTGTCTTCTTCTCAACTCTTGTTCCACTGGCACTTGTCTGGTTCTTGTCATCAATTCCACATTTGTGACTTTGTCATACCATTTCAATCCTTCTAACTAATTAGCGTCATCTTTTGTGTGGTTTCCCACCCGGCAACGGATATCAAATGTAATCAAAGTCAATAGTGTAGGTCGAAAAATGCTCGTTTTTTTTTTTTTTTTTCCTTCTTGATTTTTTTTGTTTTACCTTATCCAAAGTCGTATCACAAGAGACAAGTAGCTCTCTTCACAGATGTTTTATCAGTAATTGCAGCGCCGAAAAGTCAGAACAAAGCCGACCTGGATGACGTAAGTAACACTTCAGAAACTATTGCAGCATTTCAAAAGAGTTGTGATTCAGTTCACTACAACATCCATGGACACGAAGAGATTGACAGTTTGGCAAAGTAAGGTTGTCAGCTACCTCCGCTTGACAGAATCATAATTCATAAAGAGGCCAAGAGTTTTATCAAGAGCAGATACAGTAGCAAGTGAGAAGTAGAGCATTAATGCCACACAAACAAAAACCCCCCAAAAATCACGCATTTACCAGCTCAGTAGAAGTGAACAAGTGGTAATCTATAGAGTTCGCACAACCCACAACATATTGGGATACCACCTATCTAACAAGCTGAAGATAGAAACTACTGATGAGTGTAAATGTCGCACCGATAAAATGACTGCTGAACATCTGCTTCAAAGGTGCGCAACATATGAGCAACAGAGAAAGTGCATATGGCCGTCGCCAGTAGCATTCCTTGGAAAAACTCTACGGAGATGCCAACGACCTCAAGTTGGCCACTGCTTTCTTTGAAAATATTCAAGTCGACGTCTGAAAGTGGACGAAGATGAAGAAGAATAGAAACAAAACAACAAATTAAAAATACAAGATAATTAGGGGCAAAGTAGCGGTGATATTTTTAAAAACATGCACTCAAACAGAAAGTCTCACTCGTACGCATTAACTCGCCGAACAGTGTGTACCAACCGAACCTGTACAGCACTAAGGGAAATTGAAAGATGCCATCTTCTTCTTCTTCGTCGTCTCCCGCTCTCACTTAACCACATCTATTTGGATATTTTCGATACGCTTACAAGCACTAAACGAAGAAAAAGTGAAGCAACTCTTGGGGGAAAAACGCCATTAGCGTAATGCTTCTTAACGCTATATCAGAAGAAACAGAGGTATAGACTTTCTCGTCTATATTTTTATATTCCAGTAATGTACTTAAATGTCTCTAACATTTCTAAGAGCTTGAAATTTAATCAAATCCTATTACGTGTGAGAGAGACAAGAGTTATTCAAAAAACTCTTTTTTTTCAAATTTCTTCGCTCCGTAAAATCGGTAACATTAGTAAATAGACATATATATTTGCACCAATTCTCGTAACAGCTTTGCTTTATTTATCACACCAAATACGTTTCGCAATCATCCACTTTCAATTCGAATTTTTTCCCGAGAGATGAAATTGCTTAGGAATCTTCTATTCGCAGTTTGTCAATACTTTTAAATGTAGCTGTGGAGTCTTGATTGCTAAAAGATAGATTTGTGACATTCAACAGACATAGGTTTGCATCTGTTATGGTCAAGTCCACTTAGTCCATGGAAGGGTGAATGAATTAATTTCATCCAGATGTTTCGTTCTTCGACCAGCGGGTTTCCATGTAATGTAGGTCAGGAAGTGACCTCTTTAAACCATAGGCCAATGAAAGCAGGATAAATTTCGGGCATGCATGTTTGTAAGATGCGAGTTGCCCTATATTTCATACATGTATGATTATTAAACAATAAGTAAGAGGAACTTGATTTGCAATGGGAAATATATGGAAATCAAAATAAATAATGTCCTGCAAATAACAACAAGAATCTTCAACCTTAGTGTCAAGTCAATCCTATCATATGGTTGTAAAACATGGAGAACAACGAGAACAACTACCAAGAAGTTACAGACTTTCATAAATGGGTGCTTGCGTAGAATAGAAGGATTGAAATGGTGTGACAAGGTGACCAATGTGGAATTCATGACCAGGACCAGACAGGTACCAGTGAAACAAGAGATCAGAAAAACACGCTAACGAGGGGATTAGACACACACAAAGGACACCAGTGGATAGGATTACCAGGTAGGTCATGTCCTGGCGTCACCAAAATATGATAGGATTACCAGGTAGTTCATGTTCTGGCATCACCAAGATATGATAGGATTACCAGGTAGTTCATGTCCTGGCATCACCAAGATATGCTAGGATTAACAGGTAGTTCATGTCCTGGCATCGCCAAGATATGATAGGATTACCAGGTAGTTCATTCCTGGCATCACCAAGATATGATAGCATTACCAGGTAGTTCATATCCTGGCATCACCAAGATATGATATGATAACCAGGCAGTTTATGTCCTGGCATCACCAAGATATGATAGGATTACCAGGTAGTTCATGTCCTGGCATCACCAAGATATCATAGGATTACCAGGCAGTTCATGTCCTGGCATCACCAAGAAATGATAGGATTACCAGGTAGTTCATGTCCTGGCATCACCAAGATATCACAGGATTACCAGGCAGTTCATGTCCCGGCATCACCAAGATATGATAGGATTACCAGACAGTTTATGCCCTGGCATCACCAAGATATGATAGGATTACCAGGTAGTTCATGTCCTGGCATCACCAAGATATGACAGGATTACCAAATAGTTCATGTCCTGGTATCACCAACATATGATAGGATTACCAGGTAGTTCATGTCATGGCATCACCAAGATATGATAGGATTACCAGATAGATCATGTCCTGGCATCACCAAGATATATTAGGATCACCAGGTAGTTCATTTCCTTGCATCACCAAGATATGATAGGATTATCAGGTAGTTCATGTCCTGGCATCACCAAGATATGATAGTATTACCAGGTAGTTCATGTCCTGGCATCACCAAGATATGATACGGTTACCAGGCAGTTCATGTCCTGGCATCCCCAAGATATGATAGGATTACCAGGCAGTTCATGTCCTCGC
The DNA here is from genome assembly GCA_024509875.1 of Oreohelix idahoensis. Taxonomy (NCBI): domain Eukaryota; kingdom Metazoa; phylum Mollusca; class Gastropoda; order Stylommatophora; family Oreohelicidae; genus Oreohelix; species Oreohelix idahoensis. The sequence continues at coordinate 171,700 of JAMPIV010013558.1, forward strand.
ATCAGCAAGATATGATAGGATTACCAGGCAGTTCATGTCCCGGCATCACTAAGATATGATAGGATTACCAGGTAGCTCATGTCCTGGCATCACTAAGATATGATAAGGTTACCAGGCAGTTCATGTCCTGGCATCACTAAGATATGATAGGATTACCAGGCAGTTCATGTCCTGGCATCTCTAAGATATGATAAGGTTACCAGGCAGTTCATGTCCCGGCATCACTAAGATATGATAGGATTACCAGACAGTTCATGCCCTGGCATCACCAAGATATGATAGGATTACCAGGTAGTTCATGTCCTGGCATCCCCAAGATATGATAGGATTACCAGGCAGTTCATGTCCTGGCATCAGCAAGATATGATAGGATTACCAGGTAGTTCATGTCCTGGCATCACCAAGATATGATAGGATTACCAGGTAGATCATGTCCTGGCATCACCAAGATATATTAGGATTACCAGGTAGTTCATTTCCTTGCATCACCAAGATATGATAGGATTATCAGGTAGTTCATGTCCTGGCATCACCAAGATATGATAGTATTACCAGGTAGTTCATGTCCTGGCATCACCAAGATATGATAGGATTACCATGTAGTTCATGTCCTGGCATCACCAAGATATGATAGTATTACCAGGTAGTTCATGTCCTGGCATCACCAAGATATGATAGTATTACCAGGTAGTTCATGTCCTGGCATCACCAAGATATGATCAGGTTACCAGGTAGTTCATGTCCTGGCATCACCAAGATATTATAGGATTACCAGGCAGTTCATGTCCTGGCATCAGCAAGATATGATAGGATTACCAGTCAGTTTATATCCTGGCATCTCCAAGATATGATAGGATTACCAGGTAGTTCATGTCCTGGCATCACTAAGATATGATAGGATTACCAGGCAGTTCATGTCCTGGCATCACCAAGATATGATAGAATTACCAGGTAGTTCCTGTCCTGGCATCACCAAAATATGATATGATTGCCGGGCAGTTCATGTCCTGGCATCAGCAAGATATGATATGATTACCAGGCAGTTCATGTCCTGTCATCAGCAAGATATTATCGGATTACCAGGCAGTTCATGTCCTGGCATCAGCAAGATATGATAGGATTACCAGTCAGTTTATATCCTGGCATCTCCAAGATATGATAGGATTACCAGGTAGTTCATGTCCTGGCATCACTAAGATATGATAGGATTACCAGGCAGTTCATGTCCTGGCATCACCAAGATATGATAGAATTACCAGGTAGTTCCTGTCCTGGCATCAGCAAGATATGATATGATTACCAGGCAGTTCATGTCCTGTCATCAGCAAGATATTATCGGATTACCAGGCAGTTCATGTCCTGGCATCAGCAAGATATGATAGGATTACCAGGCAGTTCAGTTCCTGGCATCTCCAAGATAAGAGAAGTTGAAGTAGACCTAAAACACACGGAGAAGAAAGCTGGAGACGGAAATGAAAATGTTGACAACGTCACGGAAAGACCTTGAGCTGATGGCACTTGACAGGAGAACTTTGCATGTGACAGGAGGATTTGGCATTTAACAGGAGGACTTGGCATGTGACAGGAGGACTTGGCATTTGACAGGAGGACTTGGCATTTGACAGGAGAACTTGGCACGTGACTGGAGGACTTTGCTTTTGACAGGAGGACTTGGCACGTGACTGGAGGACTTGACATTTGACAGGAAAACTTGGCCCGTGACAGGAGGACTTGGCATGTGACAGGAGGACTTGGTATGTGACTGGAAGACTTGGCATTTGACAGGAGTATGTAGCACGTGACTGGAAGACTTGGCATGTGACAGGAGGACTTGGATGTGACAGGAGCACATGGCATGTGACAGAAGGACTTGGCATAAGTTTGCTGAAGAGTAATGAATGAATGGTAAACAAGCAAGTAAAGCAGTTACGTCTGTAGAATTAAGGAATCAATCAATCAATCTACATCCTTTAGCTCCTCAAGGAGCATAGGCCTTCATCAAAGACATGCCAAGTCTTCCTATCACGTGCCATTTCCTCAAGTTCTTCCCGCTTCTTTCTCATCCCCCTCACCCCTCTCTCCAGCTCTCCTCTCAACGTGCCTTTTGGTCTACCTCCGCCTCTACCACCCCGGGGGCCCCATAACAATGACCACCCTGCAACGCCATCCACAGGTTTCCCCAATGCGCGTCCTATCCATCGCCAGCATCCGCCTTTCATCTCCAGCTTCACCGGCATCTGCCCGGCTCATGTCACCAGTTGTAGGATTGAACCAATACCATATTTTGTAATCTGCTTGTAGATGCTGTCTTTTTGGATCAACTTTTGCAAGCCAATCCTGTTATTGCCGGATTTTTTCTTTCTTTTTGTTCTGCTTGAATTTGGTCGAACTTCCTCTTGGCTAAACGGGTATACCTCTTTCCTCTCGCGGCTAGGTTACCTGGTTCCTTGGTCGAACTCTGGTAGCATCACGCTCCAGTACAGCCAGCTGTGCGTGGGTACCTGACTCTGCTGTTAAATTATAGAAGGCAAAGGCAGCGTGAAAGGGAACTAGTCACACCCCCTCATAAAAAAGCTGGCCCTAGAATTGTGACATCTAATACACTTCACTCCGCTACGGTAGTATCTGCTAATGGACTTCCTTGACATTTTTTTTTATTATTTGGTCGCTTCTATAATCATAAAACCTTTCCTTTTATGCTTCGCGTGGAGCACACGAAAACCACCTAGCAAGTAGCCTGCGTCATATCATTTATCGTGATCTTTCAGTGGTGAAGTCTGCAGCAATCTGTCTTATATGACGTTTTCCAGCCTATTACACAAGTCACAACATTTGTCGCTGCTTACGACATACCCGAGAGAACAATGGTTGTATCCAATCTTCGTATCCTTAGTGACTCATGGAAATAACACGAAGCTCTTTGTCTATGGAACATCTCAACTGCTTTTTCGCAATGCATCAATTTGTCCTTTTATCTAAAAGTTAGATCTCCGCCTAGGCCAGTCCCAAGCCCGGCTGAAGGAGGGTAGCATGCATGGAGGACGTAAGGATGCAACGCCTCCACCTTGCAAAGGCACAAGAGGCCAATCACCTGTTTACCTAAAATACGATTAGAAGAACCAACGGGCAATAAATCGAGGATTCCTCAACAAAAGAGAGATTGGCAAGAGGACGAAGATGACTGTTTACCACTCCATCTACGTCCCAGTCTTGACATATGGATGAGAGTCACAGGCAATGACTACAGCCTACAAAAGCCAACTCCAAACCTCATAAATGAGGTATCTGAGAAAAGTTGTTGAGGTAACAAGAGAAGACATGTTCCACAGCCAGACGATACGACAAGGCCTCACAACCCAACCCCTGCAGACTCAAGTAGATCAATCCCAACAACGATGGTTTGACCATGCATACAGAACTGAAAAAATGATGGCTACAATGACAAATACGGGAAACTAAGAGTCATGGATCCAGACCTCCAGGACGACTGATAGTTCGCTGGGTGGGCGACATTAGACAATCCCTGAATGACCGAGGACTAGACTGGAACCAGGCCAGGAGGAAAACCGCCAATAGGATAGTGTGGCGTTCTCTCTGGCAAACCTCTACACCCCAGGGTAAAAGAGGAACGACTAAGTTAAATCTCACTAGCAGGGTCGGCTCTTCGGCGGTGCGAGCGGTACGACCACACCTGACGACTGGCTTGCGGATGGGTGAAATTTATATATTTATGTTGTTTTTTTTTTTTTTTGAAAATTAAATAAACGAAATTTAACAAGGAAAAAAAATGAAGCATAAAATGTCAAAGTAGAAAAATAGTTTTGCTTACTTAAAACCGGTCGTTTTCATGTATGTCTATATTATTATAATTATTTTATTATTATTTATTTATTTTTTAAAACGACGCATTCTTTGAGCGGCTATCTGTAATTCCACGTGAATTTAAAAAAAAAAAGAAATTGCCTATAATAAATTTTTTTAAACATAAATGATTTTTAAAAAAATGCTACCACATTGAACTTCACTTATGGAAAGTACCGTGTGTTCCATCTGAAATGCATGAGTTTGATTCTCGTAATAGTACATACAGTATTGCACACGGGAGAGGGGCTTCACGGAACCTCACACCATCTTGAAAAATCTCTATGGCCTGCTCTGCTCAATGGCATATAAGGATGTTTGTGTTCATGCTTTCTTACTTCATTTTACTGCAAACTTGCATGAATAAGCTTATTGCATAAAAAGATATAGCCTAGTTGTAAAAATGTGTATTTGACTCTGCTCTTTAGTTAAGGAAAGCAAAGGTGACAAGGAAAGGAACTGGTCACCTTATCTTATAAAGCGACTTAGTATAAGTAAAGTCTCAAACACTTCATTCCCCGAAAGCAGCATCTGCAATGAAACTCTTTTATATCAATGCCTGAGAAAAACCGAATGCTAGAAAGCCAAGCTAGTTTAAAATAAATCTCGTACCTGTCTTTTCGTACAATTCTTGCTCCTGAATAGTCAGGAAACACCCACACTTTACCCTTCCATACACTTGACCCGCGAGCAATATTATTAAGTTACACTATCAAACCAAAATTATAGACATCACACAAGGCAGCACAGTTAGTATCTACTTCTATAGACTTCTATCAGCACCGCCAAGCGGGTAAAGTCGGAGAAAGATCTTTGCCAACGGGTATATCATTCGACGGCACATTCATAATTCTTTCGTAACGTGCAATTATAGCAACTGTAAGCGCACCTGTTGACAATGTTTGAACTCAGCAACTTGTGAGAGTTGTTAGTTGCCTTTGGCAACGAGACAATTCCTCCTATTAAATCACGTGCACTGGTTTAATCGATCAGGTAATGCTATGTTTAAGATAACGCCACGTTGACTTAAGGGACGTCGGATGTGATAGTACCACGCCCTTGCCTGATCCGTCGTATTTTTTAAGAACTCTACCTACTTGTATCGATGAATGCAAACACTATTAAGTGCTGTGCCGCCCCGTGTTGTTCCCGGGGGTCTGAAGACACAAAGAATAGAGTATAGGACAACTGCGACCTTTTCTTCTCGTTCAAGGTGACTAATATAAGGTTGTGTGAGAAGCTGACATCCTCATAATGTAAAACAAATTGTCACAGAAAGTACTGCTACAAGAGCACGTGACTGATGTGCTTAATGCAGGCTTCTTGCAAGGGACCAGCTGTAGTGTTGGTCTCACGTTCCACGATAAGCGCAAAAAATAATGATGTAACAGCTTGATGATACGAAAAACTTGTTTTGTACTGAATAATTGACTGTATGAAATATTAGTTCATCTGTTTATTCATTTCCTTGTGTGCCTGTACTTACTAGCAAACTCTAGAATTTATTTTACTTTCATACCGAATAGAAGTGCGGGAAGGTTTACTAAAAGTCAAGGGAGATATGAGGCCGAAAAAGGCTGAGAACCACACAGATAAAGCATTTTATATATACAGTATATATAGTCAGGAAACCTGTAGATAGCATTACAAGGCAGTTCTTGGTCTGGAATCCCCAGGGTAAGAGAGAAATAGGAAGACCAAAGAACACACGGAGAAGAGAACTGGAGACAGATTTGAAGGGGATGAAGAAGATACGGAAAGACCTTGAGATGATGGCACAGGACAGGAAGACTTGGTATAAGTTTGTTGATGGCACAGGACAGGAAGACTTGGTATAAGTTTGTTGATGGCACAGGACAGGAAGACTTGGTATAAGTTTGTTGATGGCACGTGACAGGAAGACTTGGTATAAGTTTGTTGATGGCACGTGACAGGAAGACTTGGTATAAGTTTGTTGATGGCACGTGACAGAAAGACTTGGTATAAGTTTGTTGATGGCACGTGACAGAAAGACTTGGTATAAGTTTGTTGATGGCACGTGACATGAAGACTTGGTATAAGTTTTTGATGGCACGTGACAGGAAGACTTGGCATAAGTTTGTTGGTGGCACGTGACAGGAAGACTTGGTATAAGTTTGTTGATGGCACAGGACAGGAAGACTTGGTATAAGTTTGTTGATGGCACAGGACAGGAAGACTTGGTATAAGTTTGTTGATGGCACGTGACAGAAAGACTTGGCATAAGTTTGTTGATGGCACGTGACAGGAAGACTTGGCATAAGTTTGTTGATGGCACGTGACAGGAAGACTTGGCATAAGTTTGTTGATGGCACGTGACAGGAAGACTTGGCATAAGTTTGTTGATGGCACGTGACAGGAAGACTTGGCATAAGTTTGTTGATGGCACGTGACAGGAAGACTTGGCATAAGTTTGTTGATGGCACGTGACAGGAAGACTTGGTATAAGTTTGTTGATGGCACGTGACAGGAAGACTTGACATAAGTTTGTTGATGGCACGTGACAGGAAGACTTGGCATAAGTTTGTTGATGGCACGTGACAGGAAAACTTGGCATAAGTTTGTTGATGGCACGTGACAGGAAGACTTGGCATAAGTTTGTTGATGGCACGTGACAGGAAGACTTGGAATAAGTTTGTTGATGGCACGTGACAGGAAGACTTGATATAAGTTTGTTGAAGGCTTATGCCCCTTGGGGAGTTGAAAGGTTTTCTTAATGTAGTCAAACATGAATACAAGTAAACATGGGCATAAACATGACACTCGAAGTACAATAAACTTAGAAACAGTACCATGCGAACATGTCTTTACCGGCGTTCACACAGACAAAACTTAAAAACCCAAGGACTAAATACTGGTCAAGTCATTGGCGTTACCACAATGAAAGGTGCTCCTTTCGAAAAAATTAAGTGGTTCCATTTTTAGATAATGGGCTAAACAAACATAATTAGTATGCGGCGACTCTGTATACACATTAAAGAACCAGAAGCTGGAACAGACAGACACACATACTAAGATGCATAGTAACACCTGACGGCGGCACAAGCAAACACATCAACCATAGAAGGAATAAAGCGAGATCAGCCTTTGCTACTCTAAACAACATCGGGAAGTCCTCTCAGTACAGCACAAACACCAAATTAAGTATGAGAGATGAGTACTTTATGTGCTTCTCTATGGTGCGGAATGCGGGAGAGTAATAGACAAGGAAATCAAATTGTCCTCTTTCTACACAATCTGTCTAAGGATAATTCTCCGAATCTTTCGGCCGAATACCATAACCAACCAAGAACTGCTTACTCGGAGCAACCAAGAGCACACCATCATAGCTGGCAGACGGTGTAGTTGAATTGGCCACGTCCTCAGAAGAGACCCCGATGCTATCACAAGAACTGCTATGATATGGACCTGTCACGCATTGAATGTGAATCGGTGTCACTTTTAGCTGAGTGGTCCGCCTCTGTCTTATTCTCTAATTTTGTCTCCTCCCATTTTTCTGTGTAATAGCTCGGCTCTATTTCTGATGTTATTCCAGTCACTCTTTTGTTGAACAGGCTATATTCCACCCATTTGCACGTATGCATCGGCACCAAGCTAAAGGTCTTTTCATTTCTCCTTTCTTGTGGGTAGCGGCAGTGTTCCGTGACTCTGTGATTCAGGGAAAAACCGGACACACAGGAAAGCGACTTTCGCCTTTCATGTGACCGAGCGCGTCTAGAATCTGGAACTCTAGCCGTTTGAATGACCGCCAGAGCGTCGTTACAGCTTACGTAACCCTTTTTGACATGAGACGTCAGGGAGACAACTTCCCGAGGTCCTTACGTCGCTGTTACGCTGCCATTAATGCACGTGCAACCCCCGCCTGAACACCTGCTACTAAATTTGACTATATACGCTAGGTTTTCTAACAATCCTTGCATTTGTCTCTAGAGAATGTTACTACCTTACAAAGTGATATCTGCGCCAGAGCGAATACCAGTTGTATTGTGTTAGGAATTTCTTCTGATGGCTTAACTTCGTCGCCATCAACTGATATTTCAACCACACGCCTAAAGCACTAGTAATACATCAACTGGTTGCATAGTTCTCTACACTGACAGCCTTAATCTACAGCAATATCACTGCCTTTGGGATAGGTTTTCTTTCCACAACCTAGAGATAGTCACCACAGTGACGGAATATATATTTTCCCTTATTCGGTGAAGTATTTAGGCGGAACGGTGAGATACTATTTAGGCTGACTGGAGTATAGTTAGTTAGTGATTTCTCCAGCGAGGAGGCATATCCCTCCGGATTAATTTAACCAAACAGTAGCAGCCGTCTTCACACAAGAGGACTGGGGGGCGCCCCTGTTAGTTAGATTTTCTTTTTTTTTTGTGTACCTGTATGTACACTTGGTGGTTTGGAACCAATACGATTCATCTTTGCTTTTTATGGTATTGTGATGAGATCACTAGCCCATCAAAGCGAGTGAGGTTTTTATTTTATGTGTATTTATTTAATAAATATATTTATATATTCTTAGCGGTCAGAATTCACTTTCTAATCAACTTGTCACTTGATGTTAACTTGTGTTGTCCTTACTGGAATTGAGTAACCTATTTAGCTGAGAGGACGGATGAGGTGCATGACATTCTAAACATTGTCTCGAGTGTGGCATTAGATACCTAATTAAATATATCTTCTCTCCAGAAATTATACCTCACTCCCTATTTAAAATTAGTTGAAGTAACAAGAAGAGACATGGTACGCAACCAGACGATACGTCAAGGCCTAAAATGCCACCCCCTACAGACCCAAGTAGAACAGTCCCAACTAAGATGGTTTGGCCATGTCTGCAGAATGAGAGAAGATCGGCTACCACGACAAGCATGGGAAACAAAGAGCCAAGGATCCAGACCCCGAGGACGACCCAGAGTCCGCTGGGAGGACAACATTAGACAATCTTTGAAGGACCGAGGACTAGAATGGAACCAGGCCAGGAGGAAGACAGCCGATAGAATAGTCTGGCGCTCTCTCTTCCAAACCTCTACACCTCACGGTAGAAGGGGAACGACTAAGTAAGTAAGACTCTATCCATATCTTTCACACAACCCATTCATACTCTGTCTAAACACAGGCATAATCTACTTCCATACTCGTGACAGGACCCCAGAAGGAAAACGAAAGAGAGGCCGACCATTAACAACTTGGCGGAGAACTGTGAAAGCCGAGTTGTAAAGAATAAACGAGAGCTGGGGCACTGCCCGTAGGATGGCATCCGACCGAGCAAAGTGGAAGCAGTTTGTTGCTGCCTACAAGACGCCACAAGGCGTGATGACCACTTATTGCTTAAATAAGAATACAAAAGGCTATAGGAGCTTTCATGTCATTGGGAAATATGCTGAGATAAAAAGAAATCAGGTCCAACACACAAATCTTAATTTTCAATTCAAATGTCAAGTCAGTCCTATCTATTTAATGGCTCTGAAACATGGAGAAGAAAGGAAAAACACAACCAAAAAACTGCAGCCTTTCACTAATGAGTGCTTGCATAGAATAGAAGGGTTGAAGTGTTATGAAAAGATCACCAGTGTGAAACTGATGACAAGAATCAGACAAGCGCCTGTAGAGCAATAAATGAGAAGAAGACCCTGGAGATGGATTGGACACACATTGAGGAAACTTGTTGATAACATTGCCTGGCAGTCCTTGATTTGGAATCCTCAGGGTAAGCGAGGTACAGACAGACCAAAGAACACACGGAGAAGAGAACTGGAGACAGACGTGAAGGGGGGATGATGAAGATGTCGAAAGACCTTGAGCTGATGGCGCAGTACAGGAAGATTAGGCACACGTTTGTTGAAGGCGTATGCACCTTGTGGAGCTGAAACTAATGTTTTAACTTAATATAAAGAATCACATAATGTGTGACTTCATCTGCTCTGGTTTTCCAACTACTACTTTCCGAAGATCATTTGGTGCTGGGACCCCACGGACGTATACAATTCACCGTGGGGTAGTTACGCCACTGGGTCAGCGTCAGGGGACGGAGGGACAGTTACATCGACAATGCTGTGTGTCTTCTGAATCTGTAACCACATATTTAAAGGAACACTTGGCGCTGAATTCCCGCCATTACTAGCAGTTGTTTGATGACGAGCCGCTCACCAGACGACAGTAAATCTATGTCTAGCAGACGATCCAATCTATCGCTTTATGGCGCGAAAGAAAGCTGGAAACCCCGAAATAAGTGTCAGGGCACGTGCTGACTTAAATGATAGTATTAAGAAGACGGTATGCGTTCGATTAATAAGATTAGTTTGAAATATGAAGATGTGTGTGTGTGGGTGGGTGTGTGTGTGTGTGGGTATGTGTGTGTGTGTGTGGCTATTTGTATGCATGCCCAACAAAGAAATGAGTTTTGCTGGGTAAAGTTATAAGCAGAACCAGCTCTTGTGCGGTGCAAACGGTGCGCCGAATTATTTTCTTTTTTCTTTTCTAAAAACATTCAAGTTTTAAACGAACAATAAAAATGAATGAAACAGAAAAATTCAAGGTAAAAAATTATTTGGAACTGTCTCGCGGCAGAGGTGCCGGGTTGGATGCACGGTATTATCACGCTCCAGTTTACCCAGCTGTAAACGGATACCTGACTATGCTCTTGAGTTAGGGAAAGAAAAGGCAGCGAGGAAGGGAACTGGTCATCCCCAACTCTCAATGCTGGACCTAGTATGTGAAGTCTCTAACACTCCCCTAAGGCAGTATTTCCTATGGGACAACCTTTACCTTTTTTTTTATATGAAACTGATTTGTTTTCATATGTGTCTATATCAGTGGGATTTTTATTTTCAAAAACAGCGCATTGCGCTGCGTTCCGCAACTCAGCTTGAACAGAGAAAAACAATTACCTTCAATACGATTTTAAAGCCATACATGTATTATGTCTTTGTAAACTGCTACAGTGAACATTGGAATATGCTGCATGGGCAACAGCTTGATCTTCATATAACTGTGCCGATGCTCGGGCCTGGAGAGGACACTGCAGCTTCACCCTATGGTGTTAGCACAACAAGGGAAGTGAGGAAAGAGCACGCCGCAAAGTACACCAGGTAAAAAACAGCAGATGAGGACTATCGACTCATGGTTTTATTCCCTTAGTCAGTTATGACTGAAGTGGGGTACTACTAACACTACTACCAATCCCACTACTACTCCTGCTACAACTACTGTTAACATACCCTTCAGACTCAGTATTACGGATCTGAGCTTACCACTTATGTAAGTCTACTCACAAGCAGGTCAGCTTTGCTTTTCGCAGGTATGGGCTGTGGCTATGTGGCTTCGACAAGCGTGTGTCAGTCCGCTGGATGTCTTTTCAGTTTTGAAATTTTGCGAGTGCAGAATGTTTGTTGTTGTTGTGTTGTTGATTTCGTCTACTATAATGCTGTAATACCCTGTTCAACCTGAAAGTTGGTTATAATTTGGGTATATTGTGTGTTTTTTTTCTTCGGTGCTAGCCTGTTGATAGTCCTGAAAAGGACTGGTCCTAAAAAGGACCACTAGCTGCCTGTCCGGATACCTCTTTGCTCTTGTCCATTCGGGGTGTCGTGACGTGTTCATGGTGTACATTTGTTGTTTTCCTATCTGGCTTGTTAGGTTTTGTGAGTTTTTGCCCTCCTCGTTTCTGTTTCTTGTGTCTTCCTTTTCTCCTGTATCAGGGAAAGCGCTTTTTCTATGACTGTTGGGAGTAGCTCTTCTAGCGTTTTCTCGATGACTTCTTCGTTTGATTGGTCGTTCGTTTTAGTGTCTTTTCTGTTTGATGTAATTTCTTCAATGGTCATTCTTTCTGCCTCTATTCTTTTCAGTAGTTGTTCGTTTTCATCTTTCAGTTCTATCAGTTTCCTGACATCTTCTTCTACCTGTTGCTGAATTCTTTTCATGTCTTGGTGTATTATTTTCATGTCGTTTATGAATTGTTGTTGTTTCGCGCTTTCCGAGCTGTCATGTATTTCTTCACATCTGTCAGTTGAGGTTCTGTTTTTGTGTGGCTGGCGGTTTTCTCTCTCCTTTCGCAGTTGTTGTTTCAAATCTCTCACTTCAGTCGTGAGCCGTCTGACTTGTTCCGTTAGGCTGTCTTGGTGCCTATCACCTAGAGTACTTGCCTTCAGTGTGATTTTTGCCTCTTGGTACGATACTCCCTTTCCAATGGCAACTGTAATTATTTGCCTTGTTTGTTGGTATTCGGGACATCCTCGGTATCGTGCTCCGTGCTTTCCGAGGCAGTTGGTACATTTTCTATTGTTATTTGGTGCTTTGTAGTCTTGGTCTTTTTTGGCCTTTGGGCAGTCTTTGTATTCGTGGCTGCCCGCACAGTATCTACAGACCGTCTCTTTTCTGCACGTGTTCCTTGTGTGAGAAAATCCCTGGCACTTTGAACACTGTATCACTGGCGGGATGAAGGCATGTGTTCTTCGAGGTCTATTCTGGATAGTGATGTTTTCTGGGACTGTTTTCCCCTGCGAGTGCAGAATTGAATCTGAGCGGGCTTATATATGGGAGCCGCGCTAGTGTAATGGCTTCGGCGTTGTACTGGCGACCAGGTGTTCATGGTTCAAACCCGGGCGTCGGCATTTGAAGAAATGTTTACGGCCGGAAATTTGACTGAACAACCTGAACGGCTCCTGTGATAAACCCTCTGTGGATGGGAAGGAGCGAAGCTCCTGACCGGGTTGGAAGGAAAGTCCTCAGGTTCCCCAGCCTCGCAATGACATGTCATTGGGCCGAAGGGCTGAAAGCCCAAGTGCCGCTGGTTAAGGAAAAAAAAAAATATATACCCAAGCTAGATCTAACATTTTCCTTCTCCGAGGTCCGCACATGAATTCATTTTTCCGCTGGTAACTTTTTCGGCATTTCGAGGCTGTGCTATTTTTCAAACTCCTGATTTTCTCGTCAATTACCAAAGATAATGATTTTCCACTGCCATAATTACATGTGTTTGTAGTTGCTGTTCAATTACCAAAAAGAATTACCTCGTTCGGAGCATTAATCATAAAGTTGAAGCAGAATTTCTGTTGTGCGATTCATAATTTATCAGAGTTAACGTAGCAATTCTAGAATGTCTTTCTCGTTTTGCTACACACAAACACCGTAGTGTCATAATGCACATTATCTTTTCTCTCTGCCTCCTTTTATTTCACTTTACCTCTGTTATTCCGTTGTCACAGAGTTACAAGCATTGTTGGTTGCGAAAAACTTGAAATTGAGGTGTAAATAATTAACGCAGGAATCGGCATGGAGATCAAAATTAATTTAGCCCAACACATAAATCAAAATCTTCAAAAATAAAATAATATAGCTAGACTTTTATACATGTGTGCTCACGTAGAATAGAAGGAGTAAAGTGGTTTGACAAGATCACTAATGAAGAACTGATGATAAGAACCAGACACGAGTCAGTGGAGCAAGAGATGAGAAGAAGACGCTGGAGATGGATAGGACACACATTCAGGAAACCTGTTGATAGTATTGCCAGGCAGTCCTTGTTCTGGAATCCTCGCGGTAAGATAGGTAGCGGACGGCCAAGAGATCAAGGAAGAGACATGTAGAGAAGAGAGCTAGAGACAGACAGGAAGGATATGAAGAAGGTATGGGGCAGGAACACTAGCCATGTTTGTTGGAAGAATATGCTCCTTGTGGGACTCAAGGGGGATGAATGAGGTAGATGTTCCGGTAGATCTGATGAAAGGTGAAAGAAGAAGACGAAATTGACGTGGGGTGCGGGTGGAGGGTGGGGGGGGGGAATAATTTTCAAGCTAAAGATATTTCTGGTTGTCGTGCCGGAATTTAACAACCTAATATTCTCAGCATTAAAGGCACTTTTCCCGCGTTCCCATATAAATCTCACGAGCTAACTTAGAAATGTTTACTTTAATCGTGAATGTTACGAGGTCGGAACGCAATGTAATCTTTGAAGTGAAGTAAACGTTCAGTAAAATATTCTTTCTTTCAATTTTTTACTATTTTGTTGATATAAATTACAGGGAGCAGATTGTCCGGACCGAGATACAAGCTACATATAGGTAGCGGTTATTTCCAATTCCATAAACAGGTAGTTCTTTGTTTACGCGATATATGCTGTCGTGAGTTGGTTTGTTTTCACAACACGTCCTTCTGTATAATCTGAGGAAACCGCGCGCCGTACGTTATGATAACTGCTTGATACACTGACCAATCAGAAGGTACCGTTCTGCCGTGTTTACTAAAGCATCGAACAGTCAAAATGGCTAGGACTAATCCTGCAACCGAGTGAAGGATGCCATTTAATTATATAAGTAGGAAAGAAGTACCACCTGGAAGAGGTCACTAATTCTACAACGGGAATGTTGCTTTGCACGTCTGTGCAGAAACTTTCTCGCCCAGTAATATATTACGGGAGAAATATTTGGTTGAATGCATTGGTGCCTCAGGTTAGTCCATAATTTTGCTGTTTAGAGTACGCATAGAAATAAATGCATTTAGGAAAGTAACAGATTAGTAGCAGCTATGAAGGTGTAGAATAATACAGAGAGTATTTAAAGCTTTAGATGAAGAAAATCGCTCCAGGAAAACGTAGATAAATAAAATCATAGTTTTCCTGATTTGCACAACTAGGCAGATTTTACAAAAAAATTTCGGATGCAAATATTAGCGAGCAGGGAACCCCCTCGGACGCCCGACCTCACACTATAAATAACGTGTATGCTAACGAAATGGGGCGTCATTTTTAAAAAAATCACGGTGAGCGGTAACACAAGTGTTAATGTGTAGTACCTTTGCCTTATGTATCTGAGAGCAGGCCATTACAACCATTAACAGCTCGACTGTGTGTGCCTGAGGGTAAGAAAGAATGTATATATATATATATATATATATATATATATATATATATATATATATATATATATATATATATATATATATATATATATATTTTTTTTTTAATGGATTAATTACAGTGTGTGTTAGAAAGTGTGTAGAACGTGTTTGAACTACTGTGTAATTTTCTGGAGGCAAAAGCCAAGCTTGTGAAAATATTCAAATCGATTGAGAATGGTAGCAATGTTGTGTTTATAGTTTTAGAAAAGTATTTAAATAATTATTTCTTGATGGAATGGATCACATATCAGGAACATGAGGGAGGATAAATGGAATTGTTTTACTGCATTGATTAAGATATCACTTGGTATTTTTCCACAAAACCTAATAACTTTATGGAGGCGAATCATGGACAAATAGCTCTAACTAAGGATTTGAAGGAAAATTGTATTCACAGTGAACTGAATTGTATTCATGCTGACTTGATGTGACCTGTGCGTCTACCTGCACTCTGTTGTCTGAAAACTATCTCTCATCTCCTACTTCTGTGATCAGGAGATAGAGATAGGCAATACAGTGGTGAAATTAAATATATTTTCAGGTTACATCCTGCAATTACCTGCCACCTTTAGGAGCCAGACTCCTGGTATCACCTGATACAATTTTGTGTCCAGGATACTAAAGAATTTCAATAACATCTAACCCTCTCGTGACATATGCGTTACTTGGAGCTTGCGTAAATATAAATCGCGTAAATGGAACAGGATTTTCTCATTCAAATACATGTAAAGTAAGGGGGATGCGATCCACCAAACTTCTGGAAATATATCTGCAGCCTCTTTGCCTGTAGACTCTCCTGTTAGCTTAATACTATTGAAGCTATGTCGACCCCTTGAATATGATAAACCACTCAGAACTAGCAGTACATTTTTGTTTTGTTTTTTTCACCTTCGTCTGTTCTTAAATTTACATAGAGGCTTTTGGCCTTCGTCGACACCAACCTAAAGCTAATCGGAACATTTTGTCTTTTCTAGTGACTCAGCCATGTCGCCAGCAACTTTTCCATCCGTTCCATTATGTTATTGCGCATGTAAGTGTAAGTAACAGCACATAACGATGTTCCTGATTTAATAATGTGCTTGATTTTGTTTTCCACTTGCGGTCTTCAATGGTGCGTAAAGTGCTTTCACTTATAATTCAGTGCTCTCTTTTTCCCGCACTGTTAGTTCCACTATCAGTTGCTGCACGCTTAGAGGCCATAGTTAATTTAGTAAATTCCCTAATAATATCAAGTAACAATAAAACCTACACAATTTAGCATCTGTTAGTTCAATCTATATTAAATACATATGTATACCAGCACAATGACGAAAGAGAGAGCACTTAGTTCGAGGTCTGTACAACGATACGGAATACGCGGTAATCAACGTCACTTAGATCAGCTATTCTTTTTGCTCTCGCTCTACCCTTAGCGCGCAGATAAAATACAGTAAAAATGTCTAAATATAGGGTCGCGTAACTTCGAGTTTGGCGCGTAAATAATTGAAAATTCCTAAAAATTGGTGCACGTATGTTCGAATTTGCGTAAATAAAACTCGCGTAAACAGAGAACTGCATGTACTGTGAAACCTGAAAACATACATGATTTTATCATGGTAGATTATTTTGATAGCTCGTTGTTTCTAAATAGATCCCTACAGCTCTTGGGGTACTGGCCGCTGATATAAGGCATTTTAAAAAATATATAATTTTGAAATATCCTTTTAAAAATATATTTATATTTCTTATACTAAAATTATGGGGTAAGCGTGATGAGAGAGAGAGAGAGACAGAGTGAGAGAGAGAGACAGAAAGACAGCTAGTTTAGCCATGAGAAAAAGGAAAAGAGAACAGATCAGAACATGTTAGCCGTGACGCATAAATCGTTAATCCTGTGTCTCGTCGTTACACAGATAAAAATAATCCTTATACATCAGTATTATCTTCCACTATCCCACAGGATAATCCAAGTTAAAAGGTTATACGGCCCCTTTTCATCTGGCATCAGGTTCGGGTTTTCAATTTATCAGCCGACCGGCCTCTTGTTTGCCAATCGTTGCTCACCGACTGGAGTTTATCCCAAGTTTTATGGCATTCATTACATCGTATAATGAGAACGCTGAGGGTACTTTGTGCAAATCCTGTGATTCCAGTTTATGGGGAGTGAGCAGTTAGGTTAACGCATGCCGCAGTGCTGGACAACTCGCAAGTTATGGAGACGAGGAGTTAAAGAGACCATAATCTCATTAACAGGAAGGGACCTGTTTTTCACTGAGCAGAGAAAGGGATTAAACAAGAAAATTAGTCGCATAATTCATTAATAATAATAAATTCTTTAAGCACCAAACACGGCGCATAAGGCAGAAACCAGTGCTCTCCAGGTTGTTCGTTGTGACGCCACTCCTCTTAGCTCTTGCACATTGTTTAATCCCAACGTTCTTCCTTCTCTTATTATTGTTCTTCTGAGTGTTTCTTTTGGTCTTCCTTTTTTCCTCTTACCCTCAGGAACCCAAGTGAGCGCCTGTAGTGGTATTCTGTTGTTTTGTAATAAATTTTTCGTTTCTTACATTGTTTATGCAATGATGCGCTGGAGCCTGTTTTTGAAGTTTTTCCTTGTTTTAGCGAGGAGCGCTTTGTTCAAACTAGACACACTGTCGTTCGGTTATATGAGGGCTTATCAATCAATCAATACTTTTTAGCTTCCCAAGAAGGAAAGGCCTTCAATAAATACATGCCACGTCCCCCTGTAGCGTGCATCAGCTCACGTTCCTTCTATCTTCTTCTTGGGTCCTTAGCCCCTGACTGACACAGCAGTCAGTGGCCATCACGTCTGGTGGCGTCTTGTAGGGCAGCAACAAACTCTGATTCATGTTTTGCGTCTCAGGCTTCAATGTTCTCCGCCAGGTTGTCTGTAGCCTGCCTCTCTTTCGCCGTCCTTCTGGGGTCCATAGCATAGCAGTTCTGGTGATGGTGTCAGGGTCCCGTCCATGCCTTCCGTCATTTTCACTTGTGTCTCGAGTTTTCCATGTGTGTGTGTGTTGGGGGAAGGGGTTGGTCTATCTCTGTCTCTTATTCCATGACGATTCCAGAATAATGACTGCCTTGTAATGCTACTAACGGGTTTCCTTAATTGTGTGTCCTATCCATCGCCAGCGTCATCTTCTCGCACTTGTCTGGTTCTTGTCGTCAGTTTCAGATTGGTGACCTGGTCGTACCAGTTCAACACTTGTATTCTAAGCATCTGTTTATAAAAGTCTGTAATACTAGGCCGTATGTTAAATATTAAAGATCTTGTGGTTTGAGCCATAAATGATAGTGAGACAGCTCTCAGCATTGATTCCCCACGTAGCGTAAGCATAGTCAGCTTACGAACTTGTCTTATAAAATGTAAAGTGTCTACTACACTTCATCTATTTTCTCAAGGATTTTTTTCTTTTCTCAACAATTGCTCATGCTGCTTGTTGGTTGGCGTTCACTTCCATGATGTTTTCAGACTATTTTGTCCTTCTCATGTTGACACATTCACTGCATAGCTATCTGTTGCCCTTGAAAATGCAACCCACGTCTGAACTGCGGAAGGTAAAAGTAGAACGAAGTAGAGAACTGCTAGGAATGGCTGTTTTATGCATTGAGCTCTCCCAGATGATAGCTATGGTAACTCTGATGGCCAGCTTGGTCACCCCGAAAAGACGCTGACAAACAGGGATTAGAGGAAGCTTGAATGGGCCTACAATGAAGGCCTTTAAAACATTAATTCCCATGATGTTTTAAGTCAGCCTTAATTATTGATTACTTCGCAGTAAAATAGGCGGCGAAGTGAAGGGAATAAAGAAGACATGGAAAAACCTTGAATAGATGACACAAGACAAGAAGGCTTGACGCGTATTTGTTGGAGGTGTGTTCTCTCTATGGAACTTTAAGCAACAGAATGATAGAATAAACAGGTGAGAACAAGCTAATGAACATAAGGAAGAACACATCAAAATGGATTACTCCAGTGAATGAAGTATATCGATGACTTTGCATGCGTGAAGTTAGATAACAGAACACTTGCAACATAACTGAAGGAGCTGGCTGCCACGGAATTGTCTCCCCTACTCTGCACCGGTGGTCCAACAATGGCTAAACTTAGAGCATGAAAATGAGAGTCTCCAAGCGTATCAACTTTAACTCGAGATTACTCTTGGCAGACATACAAATAGAAGTAAGATGCTTCTATTTCAGGGCGCCTCACAGAAATTTTAAGAAAGTAAGCATAACCGCTGAGATCATCTAAGCTGTCATAAACGTTTTATCTTCCCGCCCCTTCTGTGATGAAAAAGAAATTTGCTCGTATTTTCTGAGCCTCCAACTGAAATGATTCCGTAAAATGTTACTTTAATACCTCTTTATGGTTATGTATTTAAAATAACTGAATCATACGGGTACAATTCACTCAATAATGATTAAATCAACAATCAGTTTGTATTTACAGATAACAAATTTAATAATCAATTATACATAACAAATTTAAAATAGAGTGGTGTATGAAAAAATGAAGCACTGATGTTTTCATCACTGGTAATGGCATTAAAGTTGCTATCGTTTAAAAAAAAGTTCTGACTGTAATACTTCTTAACTAGCCAGGTTGTCATAAAATCAGAGATTACACCGATCAAATAGATAATATTCTTGTTTATAGAGATAACATAATATAGGGATAAAATAGTGGAGTTGTGTGAAACATCATCGCCCCGCCTGCAGGGCAGTACTAACTTTTTATACCTCGTCCTTGAGACACTAACGGTAACAATTTTGAAAAGGCAAGGCTTAGTCGTTCTAAGAAAGATGGACAGAAGAAAACACGAGGAAGGGGAAGGGAGAGACGGAAGAATGCTATCATTTGACACGCGTTTGGTTCTTTTGGTCTCGCGAGCCGAAAACGATAGTGCGTGGCAATACCGTAGCATGTTTCTAAAAGACGACACAAAACCATACAGTCCCCGTTCGCTCGACACGCAGTTCAAAATGTATAACCTCTTAGATCTGCAGACTGAAATGAAAAACACACACACAGTTCGTACATCCGGCCTAAAAGTTGCAGTTTTGTGACGTATTGGCAGATGCGTTGGTTCAATTTTGAATGAGAACGCTAGTTACAGACAAATAATACGACTAACGTGATATTTGAAAATACAGTACGAGAAGGGGAGAAAAGGAGCATAGGTGGTAGTGTCACGAGTTAGTTGTTTAAAGAAATTTGAAATTTGAACCTAAGCGGGGCATAGAAAGATAGAGAAGAAAAACTTAGATAATTTTCTTACATGCTAAAAGAAAGGACAGTTGACAAATACAATGACATTAATGGTTAAATAGAAGATTAAGGTGTTAATGTATCTTACCGTAGATAGAAAAATATGTTATTTGAATAAATAAAGGGGAAAAACAATAATAGTAAATATAATAAAGGAAAGAATAAAAATATAACTACTGTGTGACAGACAGCAGCCTGATCAATAATTACTTTTCAGAATTTGAAACACTTAGTAAATAACTGAGATATTGGTTGAAGACAGATAGACGAACAGACGTATATCTCTCTCAGCTTTGCCACATATTGGGAGAGGGGAAGGTAATCCCAAGTTTAAAAGTTGTAGTTTCAATTTGAAAAAGGACGCAAGAGGCATAATAGTCCCTGATTGGCTGGAGTCTAATAGACTAACAGTAGTGATAAAAACAATTTGAAGTCGGCGTTAGGTGCCACTTGTAAAATATATTTCCTACACTACTGTTGTGTTAAAGGCAAGAATTTCAGTACGATTTTGCCTTTGCTGATCTGCACCAGCAAGCGATCTGGAAGTGGCCATATTATCGCTAATTAAACTAATTAGTAGGAATATTTCATTGATGCGGTAAGAAAAAAACATTTATATCATTATTATTATTATTATGTATGTATTATTGAATATGTATGAAAATTATATGGGTAGAGGGATATATAGGAAAGCGCCAACTACAAACTTTGTGTTGTGTCACAAAGTTGTTAAGAAGGATATTATCATTTTGCAGAAAAGCCAGACAGGCTTACTGACACCTTGGGAGAAAATAAAATTAAATAGTAATGGGGAAATTGATGTACAGTTTTATGATGTAAGACCAGAAAACCACTGGCTATCTTCTTCAGCAAGTCAACGTGTTTGCACATGACTTGATAATTAATTAAAATGTTTCCTATGTTAAGGAAAGTGTCAAACTGAAGTTTGAAAGATTATCTGACCATGAATGGGGTACAAAACCAAATAAGAACGTTAACTAATTGTTTAGTTACCATGCTGATTCTGACCAGGTTGAAAATGTTTAATAGTTATGGATAGAGAGGGGTATATGAGGTGTTGAGGATGGGCTTATTACTCTCATTCCAGGGTTTCATCTCTGAATCAAAGTGCGCCATTGGTCAACATATACCTGTATGTACATCTGCACCTGAAGAATTGAGGCAGTATTGTCTGTTTGCCTCACTGTTGAGAATTCTAGGGCAGTATCCTGACTTGGCAGTTTGAAGCTGTTAGCTTGGACTGAAACCATCTTGTATTCCAGCAACTGCAAAGATAAGAATTCGTCCACGGGCACATGATACCTCAGATTAACCACTCTCTTTTCCGAATGTGTATTTCCTAGTTCAGAACATGATGAACACAGACGTTCTTCCCATTATTACCCGTTCATATGATCAAGATTTAATTGACACTTTTCAAGAGTGACATGTTTATATAGTTGTGAATAATAACAGACTCACCTAGACAACCCACACACCTTTACACTTAACTAGGAGAAAATATATGACAGGTTGAGGTCATAAGGTGGTAGCAGACAGATACCATGAGAACATATTCATAAATAACTAACCTCAGAGGCTTGCACAGCTGACCTCACATCTGTTACAAATAATATCTATTTCTTTAACATCAAAACCCACCACACAGGTAATGACGATGATTTGTTGTTGGGTGTTGGGCTCCGTCACAGATGTTTCCCAAGGGTCTTGTTGACTGTTCCGTCAATCGTCAAATTCTGTGGCAGTAGCACGTCCATGTGGGTAATGCTGGGGGTAAATACTCCAATTGTCAAAGCAAACGTCTTCAAGACCCGTCTGATGTAGACGTCTAGCGTCGACTGCTGGCAACTTGAACTACAGACTTGTACCACAAACTGAGAGAAAACAAATGTTCCTTCTAAGTATAGGGTCTCCTGACTTGAGAATCAGGCGTCTTCCACTTCCATTCCACTATTTCATCTTCCTGAGAAACTTTACCCTCCATGAGCTTTAATGTTAAACCCAGTGAGTCGGATAAAAGTGCGTTTGGACAGCGGAAAACGACAATTGTGTGACGGTATTGCCTCCCCTGCTTTGCAGTAGTGGTCAAACAGTAGCCAAAAATCAAGAGTATCTAAAGTGGGTCGTTAAAGGTGTCTACCTTCGCACAAGATTACTCTTGGCAGAGAGAAGCGTAATGACGCTTCTATCCCAAATTGAGTCTTCACAAGATATTCAGAAAAGCGAAAACAATGCTGCATTTGCTGAGCACATTAATTGTGTGATCTGCCGACATCTTTTGTGAAGGATTAAGCCATTATTAGTTTCAGCTCGTTAAGCCCCCACCTCTGACTTACTCAGTGGAATTCTTATTATTCTGGTATAGCTCTGTTTAGAGTGTGTTTAGCAAATTGACTGAGACAAACAATCAATACATTTAAAATGATTGAATCGAAGTTAAATTTGTATATTAATAAATAACAGATTTAATAATCATTTAGTTTTAACAGTTTTTAAAAAAATTGAATAGTCTTTAACAGAAAATGTTCATCTTTGAAGGATAGTAGGTTTTGTGAAAAAAATTCACTTTGGCAGCTTATATGTTTCACTTAGCTGCCAATAGTAGTTTCTGCTCCCGCTGATGGGTTCTGTGCAGATAGGTCACTGGAGTTCTCACGTCTCTGGTCAAGATTACAGGTGCAGCACGTTTCAAGTACAATCAAGAAGTAACTACCAAGCTGGTCCCACGTTTCTACGTCAGTCCACTTATACCCTCACTTTGTTCCAGAGATTAGCACTCTTCTGGTACCACCAACAAGCCAGTCCTGGCTCACAGACTTTTTGCTTAGATGAATGAAGTCAAGGCACTTGATTAGGCCTCTTACACGTGTTTTTGGGGGGTCGTTACTGTTATAAGATAATTCCCTCTGTGACTCCGTGTTTTCAGTTTCCTCAGATAGTGGCTTTCCGTATTAAATCGGTACAGTTTCCCGGGCTGTTTTTTAAGTCCTTATGAATACGCCAATAAACGGTGTCCGGTCTGATAAGATGGAATCCTGATTCTAACTACTGGCAAGTCTGGTGTCTTTGGCAAGCGTGAATCTCACACTGAAGCGTGTCAGGTTATATCCACTGCCCTCCCCCGCATCTGTTTGTTATGGGGCTATTCAAAAGCTCCAACCATTTTCAAACATGCGTGTGTGTGTGTGTGTGGGGGGGGGGGGGGAATTGCAAAATATTCCTGACATGGAAAAATTTTGAACGTAATGTAGAGGTCACCTTTCCCATATATGGTATGAAAACATCCGATCCCTGGCAGGCGAACTCACCAACCCATCTGTAAACTCATACGACAATGTGTTTCAGATGTCACAATTTATTACTATCTGAAGTAATCTTGTCATAACAAGTCGGACAGGAAGCGCTTATGTCATACGTGTCTGTCCAAAACGTGTCACCCAGACAAGTAATCTCTTATCTGTCACGCACCATGGCCTTTATCAGCGATTAGCTAATACGCCGGCGATTTGTAGGGCTACTCTGTATTCTGATATCTGCTGCACCCGCGAGTCAAATGGATAACAAACAGACATTCCGACTTATCCCAGAGAGGATTGAAAGAAGGAAAATACAAAATATCTGCTACAGTGGACATAGAAAGCAAAGGGTGGGACTCGGAAAAAGTCGCAATAAAATAAGTACAAAAACGTAAATGATTACTGGCGAAGTGAAAGAGAGATCGGAAATAGGTCGCCCCAAAATCCATCTTGTGACAAATGGCATTATTTAAACATGTTTCAATATACACATTATATTAAAATCAATCAATACCCTTTAGCTCCCCAAGGAGCATAGGCCTTCAACAAACACATGCCAAGTCTTCCTGTTCTGTGCCATCCGCTCAAGTTCTTTCCATGTAGGACCCAAAGACGCAGCAATAGAGAATGCAGTCAGCGACTCATAGCTTGACTGCTTGCGTCAAGGTCAGCGAACCAGAGCTGACCAAGACCCTACTCCACCTCGACGTGGTGGTCCTGGAAACAGGCTGTATCACTGCAGTCTGGCTGAGAGAGTAGGGATCGAAGAGGGAAGGCAAACACGGTCCCAAAAAACGCCATGCTGAAGTCGGATGTGCCGGCCGAAAGGCGCAGATATCGCAGCTCCGCTGTAAACAGACACAACGCAACCAACGTCCTTTTCAGGACAAACGAGGAAGAGGAAGTTTCCATGTTTTCCTCATCATTTTCACCTCTGTATCTTGTTCTCTTCTCCATGTGTTTTTTTTTTCTATCTCTGCCTCTCTTTCCCTGTGGATTCCAGAACAAGGACTGCCATGTAATGAATCAACAGGTCTCCTAAATAAGTGTCTTATCCATCGCCAGCGTCTTATTCTCAACTCTGGTTCTATTGGCACTTGTCTGGTTCTTGTCATCAATTCCACATTTGTGACTTTGTCATATCATTTAAGTCCTTCTATTCTACGCAAGCACGCGTTTATAAAAGTCTGTAGCTTTTTGGTTGAACTCCGCCTATGCCGGTCCCAAGCCCGGATGAAAAAGGAGGAGGGCGGCCTGCATGGAGGCCGTAAGGAGGCAGCCCCTCCACCATGCAAAGGCACAACAGGCCAATCACCTGTTTGCTTTAAATCATGATTACGCGAACTACAAGAGAGAAAACCGGACTGATTCTAAAGGCGACGAACTGGAACGGACTACGGACTACGACTTATGGAACTTGGAACACAAGAAGTATAAATGGGAAGGAAGAGGAGCTGGTGGAAGAGATGAGGAAAGCAAAACTAGAAATCCTGGCTATAACGGAAACGAAGAAAAAAGGACAAAGAGTCATGGATCTCGATGGCAACACGTTGCTCTACAGTGGTGTACCCATATCTGAAAGAGCTAAAGGGGGCGTGGGTTGCATTGTAGCCCAAAATCAAAAAGATAGTATCAAGGGATGGAACTTTGTCTCGGAGCGCATTATGGTTGTAAAACTAAAAGAAGGAGAAACCATAGTCAACCTGGTCATAGTGTATGGGCCAAATGAGGATGAGAGAGCAGAGGTCAAGGAGGAATTCTTCGAGCTGCTTCAAAGGACAGTGGATGACTGCCTAGATGAAGTTATTATGCTCGGAGATTTTAATGCCAGAGTTGGAAATGACCATGCTAGATGGGGTGGAGTTATCGGAAGATATGGAGAAGATACTCTCAATGACAATGGAAAGCGACTCCTTAGATTCTGCAGTGAGCAGAATCTGATCATTACAAACACAAAGTTCCCCCATAAGCGCATACATGCATACACTAGATGTGAACCAACCAAGAATGAGAAGTCAGTGATCGACTATGCCATTGTTCGGAGAAGCTCATTCAGATATGTCCGAGATGCAAGAGTCTGGAGGGGGCCAGAGATTGGAAGTGATCACTACCTGCTAACAATCAAACGAACAACTGAAAGAGTTGCTCAGCCTAGGAACTGCCCAACATCACGCAAGAAACCAAGTAAACGAGCAGGAGAAATGAGCATTAGGACCTACAAGCTGAGAGAGCCAGAAATTAAGACCAGATATCAGGGGCTTATTGCTACAGCAGTGAGCAACACAGAAGAACGACCTGATGACTTGGAAACCCTCTGGAATAAATTCAAGGATATCATAAAGACAGCTGCTGCAGAAGCATGCGGTGAAGTCCGACTTGGGAACAAGAGAAAGGGGACACCTTGGTGGACAGAGGAAGTCAAAGAGAAAATAAGAGAGAAGAAAATGGCATGGAAACAATACTTAGGAGCTAAAAACACAACAGGACAAATGGAAAAATATAGAGAATATGTGACACTCAGAACAGAAGCAAAGAACAAAGTGCTAGCAGCAAAACAGAAGTCCTGGGAAGAATTTGGAGAAAAGCTAGAAAAAGATGCACAAGAAAACCAGAAATTGTTCTATAAGACCCTAAAGAACATGAGGAAAGAAAAACAATGCCCTCTCAAATTTATAAAGGACAAGCAAGGCAAATTGCTTACTGCCCCGAAGGAAGTAATGGAAAGATGGAAAGAATATTTCTCAGAACTCCTGGATGGTGAGCATGGTGAAGCATCAGAAATGATAACCACTAGCACAGAAGAGAAAACCAATGATGGTGAAGATGACATAAAGATGGAAGAACTGAGGGCAGCACTAGAGAAAATCAAGATGGGCAAAGCAGCAGGGCATGATGGTATAACACCAGAAATGGTTAAATACATGGGAGCATCAGGCGACCTATTACTCTTAAAGGTCCTACAGGCAGCATGGTGCAACAAGACCATACCAAAGGATTGGGAGATTGCCATCATAACACCAATTTTCAAAAAGGGTGACAATCGACAATGTGGAAACCATAGAGGCATATCCCTTCTCAGTGTCCCTGGTAAAATCTACTCTAGAATCCTAGAGCAGAGACTCCGACGCCTAGCTGAGCCACAATTGGATGAGGTCCAGTGCGGATTCCGAGCAAACCGAAGTACTCAAGACCTAATCTTCACACTCAGACAGCTGAGTGAAAAGGCCCTTGAGTATAAGAGTGAGATCCATCTTTGTTTCATAGATCTGGAAAAGGCGTTTGACAGGGTCCCCTGGAGCAAACTTTGGGACTGTTTGGCAAGGAAGAATATTCCAGCACCTCTGATTCATGCTATACAGAGCTTCTACAAGTCTTGCAGAAATTATGTGAGGACAGCAAACCATAAGTCAGAAGAGTTCAGGACCACCACTGGTGTAAGACAAGGTGATATCCTATCACCTTACCTCTTCATACTCCTTATGGACGATGTCATCAAGGCATGTAAGGAGAGAACAAGAAAGTATTCAGTGGGGTACTGGAAGATGAGACAGGTCTATATTTCGGAGCTGGCATTTGCTGATGATGTTGCCCTGATTGCTAAATCAGAGGCACATCTCCAATCCAACCTGCAAGTCTGGAAGGAAGAGCTGGAAAAGAGAGGGATGGTCATAAGCAGCTCTAAAACAAAATCCATGGTGATATCACGAGAAGAAAGAAAACATCAGATTAAGTTGGGAGAACAGGTCCTGGAGCAGGTCGACCACTTTAAATATCTCGGAGCTATTACAGACCGAAAGGGAGGCATCAAAGAAGAGTTGGCCACTCGAAAAGCAGCGGCTGGGAGACTTTTTCAGGCCATAAATCGTGGATTCCTCAGCAAGAAAGAGGTGGGTAAGAAAACGAAGATGGCTGCACCGCTCCACCTATGTCCCAGTCTTGACATATGGATGCGAGTCGTGGGCAATGACTACAACCCACAAAAGCCAGATCCAAACCTCAGAAATGAGGTATCTGAGGAAAGTGGTTGAAGTAACAAGAAGAGACATGGTCCGCAACCAGACGATCCGTCAAGGCCTAAAATCCCATCCGCTGCAGACCCAAATAGAACAGTCCCAACTAAGATGGTTTGGCCATGTCTGCAGAATGGGAGAAGATCGGCTACCACGACAAGCATGGGAAACAAAGAGCCAGGGATCCAGACCTCCAGGACGACCCAGAGTCCGCTGGGAGGACAACATTAGACAATCTTTGAAGGACCGAGGACTAGAATGGAACCAGGCCAGGAAGAAGACAGCTGATAGAATGGTCTGGCGCTCTCTCTTCCAAACCTCTACACCTCACGGTAGAAGGGGAACGACTAAGTAAGTAAGTAAGCTTTTTGGTTGTTGTTTTTTGTTGCTCTCCATGTCTTAGAGCCATGCAATAGGACTGACTTGACATTTGAGTTGAAGATTCTTATTTTCGTGTTGGACTTGATTTCTCTTGTTATCCATATGTTTCCCAATGCAATGAAAGCTCTACTTGCTTTTTGTATTCTTATTTTGATACCACTGTCTGTCCCTCCAGCTTTGTCTATATTACTGCCAGGATATGTGTACGATTCTACATCTTTTAGCGGTGTTTCTTCAAGTTTAATCTTGTTATCATTTCTTGCATTTATTCTCATTATTTTTGTCTTTTCCTTGTTTATCTTCAGGCCCACTTGTTGTGACCTCTTATCGAGAATTTTCATTTTCTCTTTCATCTGATTATGGTTATGGGACAGAAGAGCCAATTCACTACAAAATCAAGATCATCAAGCTGTTTAGTTAGCTTCCACTGGACTCCATTTCTGTTGTGTGATGTCGATGTTTTCATAACCCACTCTATTGCTAGTATGAAAAGAAATAGAGACAAGTTGCATCCCTGTCTCACTCTCGTTCCAATCCTAAACGGTTCTGTAAGTTGTCCTTCATGAAGAACTCTGCATGTCATGTCTTCATAGGTCTTCCTTATTAAGTTAATGATTTTCATGGGAACCCCATAATGCCTCATCAATTTCCAAAGGGATTCTCTTTCTACAGCCAAATGCCTTTTCAAAGTCCACGAATTCGATGTATAGCGGTGAATTCCATTCCAGGCTTTGTTCAACTATTATTCTCAGTGTGGCTATCTGATCCGTACAGGATCTGTTTTGTCGAAAACCTGCATGTTCATCTCTCAGATGCTTGTCTATGGACTCTTTTAATCTCTCAAGGATGATTCTGTTTAATATTTTCCTGGCATTGATAGTAACATTATATTAAAAAGTTAATATAATAAACATTTACACCATGATGTCATCATCATCCACTTCCTGCGCCTAATGGAGCGTGGGGCTACCTCTGCTTTTGGTTCCTTCTGAGGAAACCCGCACGAAGCAGTCACCAGCTTTTGCAGTGGTGGTTCATGAATCCAATCACGTTACATGCTGAGGTTGTCAGCCTTGTATGAACCTGTATATCCACAAGCAATTTACAGATGTTAAATGCAAAAAAAAAAAAAAAATGATAAAATGTACATATTACAACTGACCCCGATTATCGGAAATGAGTTTACAGACTTCTTGCTGAGGTAAAAATCCCGAATAGTGTAGGGCCACTGATTTTAAGAGGCCGTCTTGTATGTGGTCAGTGTATTACTTTAATTATAATTCCACTGTTATTCTGTTTGTAGGTTTCTAGGACTCGACGTTTCTAGTACTATAGTCGAGTTTTCTTTCTGTCTAATACTAGAAGATCCTTCAATATTTGATCCTGTCCTAATGTTGGAATCTTGTTTCTATTCGTTATCCTGGCTGTCTGTCACGTGAAAGATAATTTATTTTACCATCTTGTCCATAATTTGATTACTCCTTTAAATTTTCTGTTTTCCTGGACATTTTGTAATTTCTTTTTCTTTCCTTTTCTACCTTTGTGGCCAAACTTTCTCACCCTCTCAAACCCCACCCGAGGTTGTTTACGCTGGCCAGCTGCGGTCAGCTAACGCTAGACGTAATGTTATCTAAACGCACCTGTGGTACGTTCGACCAGAGAAACATTTCTCGGGTCCGCTTTAAGTGTTAGAACGAGCCAAAGACGGTTTCTGTGAAAGAAACGGTTCGTTAGCGGCGGGTACCCTCTGTGGTCCCAACAGGGGAATTTCTCTGGTCGCTTTAAAACGTTTGATGACGAGCGGCTGGTACCCTTTGAGGCTTGGGTAACGAGTGTGATCTGTTTCAGGGGAAGATAACAATCGCGGTCAGTCTTTGGGTTTTCGCCCCTTAGACAAGATAGAGCATAATGTTATGCATTTCTCTACCTGGGGAACTTTCGCACGATTTCTTTTGTCTTACTCTAGATTACGTCTTTCGCCAAACTTCTGTAGAAATATGCAGGCCAGGTCCGGGGGGAGCGTCCCTTGTGATCTATAAGAGTAGACTGGTTTTAATAGACAAAGACATTCGTGTATTTTCCTGGCCCGTAGATGACCATCATGAGATAAGGCAAACTTTAACACAGTACTAGAATGTGTTTGCCTATGTTCTAGTCATTTTTCGGGGTGAGTTGACATATCTTATAATTATTATATTAGATTCATGTTAGCTTTTTATATATCTGTTAGGAAAGTGAATTTATTTCTGAGGACTTCTCCTAGTAATTTATTCAGTGATAAGGTAGCGCTGTCTACGGCCTATTAAGTGGTGCTTAAACTGTTACGGTTTATCATGGGTTAAATGTTAAACTTACAATAACAGATATTAGGCGTAGAATCAGTCCACGAATGCTTACCATTGGGTTAAGAGTCAGCAAAATTAACTGTCATTTCTGTAAGATAATGTCAGGTGTGGATGGTGCACTTAGAAACTGAATAGTGAGATGCAGGTAATAACTCTGGATTATAGGAGATAGTCACTTATTCCTTTTTGATAGATACTTCTAGTGGCAAGGGAGGATCATTTTATGCTTACTTGTGTAGTTAGACACTAGTCTATAACTTTCACAGAAAGCAGCCACCAGCCATAGATATAATTATATCTTATGATCTAGCCACAACTGTATTATTATAGCAAGAACATTGCATTTTCTTTGTACTCATTTTGTGGAATGATAATATATTTTCCAAAGGGGACATACGATTTATTGGTGTAATGTCAAATGCGCTGTAATCTGTTTATGTAAATTCATTTAATGTTGTAAGATGAATAAGCATATTCATTTAACTGTAACTACAGGTTAGGTTTCCTGTATGTTGAGATTGGGAGAAGAGGAGTAGATTTTTGATGTCAGAACATTTACTGATAGGTACCTGGGGGTGCAAAAGATATTAAGCCTATGCGGGCGCGTGTTGATAATTGATATTTTTAAGGAACAGGAGACATGGTTAAAGACAGCCCTAAACTATCATAGCAATAACTACAATAAATTTAATCCCATAGTGGAGCGAAACTTTCTGTATAAAGTTAGTGTGATTTATTATTTGCTTGAAGTAAAAGGGTGTCTCTTTTTGGGTCTCAGTTTCAGGGAGACCGAATCGCTAGAGCAGACTTCAGTCAGGCGAAGAAAGTCATATACTCTTCGATCTAGAGGGTTTCTGTATACATCTAGCAACGAATCGTCAACCCCGTTCCTGAATCAAAACCTTTTTTTTTGTCAACGCCAAGTTAAGCTCACGCAGTGCAACGGAGCCAACGCAAAATCTGGAATCGCCAAATGCAGTAGTAGCTCTCTACTCGCCTATTGGATTACCAGCCAGAGCATGCGGCTTCCAGAATATCAAACCCGCCCAGCATGCCTATAGCAGAATTCCATATCACCCGCCTTTGTTGTGCCTAAACGGGGCACTCAGCGAACCACAGCCAAACCAGTTTAAACAGGATTTACAGCCAAGCGGAGCCTTGCGCCGGATACGCGCGCCTGGGACTTTTTGTCCTCAAGTGACTTCTTCTGGTGTATTTTCTGGATACTTAAAACCTCGCACGTATGAGCAGCCATCTATGGACAGGCTGTCGTTCAGTTTGTTTATTCGATCAGCAGGAGATAAATAGAGTCTTCCAGACCACCTCGCGCAATTAGGGAGGAATCACCAATGATAGCACCTATACAGTGATTTTATTCAGGTTAATTCCATCACCCATGGAGGATATGTACGAAAAAACCACTTACTGGAGCTATTTCATATGGTCCCGAAAGCGGACGGACTGACACTCAGTTATTTCATCTCTCTGTGTTCTACAGGTTTTATGAATGGTGGTGTGTGTGTGTGGTTGTTGGTGTATTTTTGCATTTCGGTTAATGATGATTAGTTGATTATTGATGTAATTTTATGTTGTTGTGATGATATGCATAAATTCCATGCTTTTTCTTCTTTAATAAAGTTTACACCTTTATTAATACGCTGTTCACGACCTTTCCATCCATATTTGTATTTTTAGCTCTTTACTAGAATCTCTATGTATGATAAGAGAAAAGAGTGAGAGCAGGAGAGGCTTAGACAGTAATAGTGAGTTGAGGCCTGGAGAGAGAGATCCTTTGAATAAATCTTCTCCCAGGTTGTCTCAAGTCCATCTCCTATTTACACCTTATCTAAAGTGTAATCTATAACTCTGTCAGTCCACTATCCCTTGTCGATTTCACTACAGTTGTCCAACTCGACAAATACTCTACACTCTAACTCAACCACGACAAATGGGGGCCCGTCCGGGATTCTAGAGCCCATCTAGTACGACAAATGGGGTCTCGCCGCGGAATATGAACTACATCTGCAGCAATCGCAACAGATGAGGTTGCAGTCTGGTAGTAATCTCTCAAAAGATTCTATTCTGATTCTTAGAGTTTAGTGTTCGGCAGATTATAGGAATTTCTTTCCCCTAGACATATCGAACTATTTCTTTTGGATGAAGTCTGAACAGCGTTTTTCTCCACAGCATTCATAATATTTAGTTACATTTATTGTTCATGCTACACATGAGACAGCTGGTTAAAGGTTGATGGTATCACTGCTGAGTTTTTGGTTGACAAATCTGACGACTATTGTTGTAAAATTCAGAAAAAAATTTATTTTTAAGGGTTAATTTTTTTCCAGGAGTAGCTCTTTAATCTGAGATAAGAAGCTACAGACAGTCAGTTACTAGCTTGCATTTCTACCAAGGGAGGGTGTTCATTCGGATGATAGTAACCAATCCTCTCAATAGCTTAGTACTGATAGAACTGGGGTGAAGTGATAGTAATAAGTTTTACATCACTTACATTTTTTGGAGTTTTTTTGGGGCCTGTGCTTGTCGATCAGAGTAGCTACAAACTGTCTTGTTTTTAAAGTTCCCAGGCTAGCCTAGATTTTATTGATTATTAAGTTAATCAGCACCTAGTGTACTAGGTAACTAAGATCTCTAGGTTCTATTCTTCTATAGTGTTTGCTCACCCTGACAAATGGCCGATCTAGATAAAGTGCATAGGATTGCCATCGAGGTAGCTAAGTACATGGAGTACAAGGATAGCGAAATCCAGCCCTTTCTAGAATTTGCAGTAAGCCTGCAGGATCAATACGAGGTAGACAATTGGTTTGACAGCCGTTTAATCTTAGCATGGTCCTGTAAACAAACTGGGGAGAGTGAAGCATTCACCCGACAGTATGTAGAAGAAGTGATAGAAGATGAGAAGCAAAGGGAAAAGCAAAGACAAGAACGGGACAAGCAATTGGAAATGGAGCAACAAAAACGGGACAAGCAATTGGAAATGGAGCAACAAGAACGGGACAAGCAATTGGAAATAGAGCGACAAGAATGGGACAGGCTACACCAAATCAGAATGAATGAACTGGATAGCCAAATTCGGAGGGTGGAAACAGATACTAAATGTAGTCACTCTACTTCCCCTTCTACTGTGCCCTTAACGGTCAACGCCCCTGCAAACCTTGCGCCCATGAAAGAAAACTTGCCTGCTAAAACCGAACCCCAACTCCAGAAAATTGACTTTCCTTTGGACTTGGATCCGAAGCCCAAACAAGGAAAGAATTTACGTCGGGACAGCAGACCTAAAGCCACGGGAAAAATTACGCAACGTTCCCAGGCATGGAAACTGCACAAAGGTGAGACAGGTGCTAACAAGCATTGTAATACGGATTGTTCCCGTCTGGCAAGCGGCGAACCCCGAGCCTCTCACGCTCCAGACCGAGCAGCACCTAACCGACACGTGACGTCGAGAAAAGGGAGCCACACCCTATCACGTTATATTTCGCAAGATTCCCGGCCGGACAGCGAAAAACCATATGCAGAGGCGTATCCCTCCAACTCAACGATCGTAGAAAGGAGGCGCCGCTCCTCTTATCACCCTGAGCTTAAAAGGTGCAAGAATAAGTCGCCTGCTAAAAGGGTTAAACTTTCCAAACCGTTCCAAGGAACTTTGGAAAAACACACCGAGAGTTTTTTCTCGGGCACTTCGCGATCAAACGGGATCTCAAACCGTCCAGTCTTTTGCATGCAGACTGCGGGGCCTGTCAACCAGGAAGTGGATCTCGCATTGCAGGACAAAGTTCAACTGACGCCAGTAACTTCCTCAGGGGAGGGCAAAGTTGACGTTTATGGTGGACACAGGGTTCCAGGCGAAGGGATCCCTGGTATTCCATTTGAGTCTCTCACACTTCTCAGGGCAGAAGACAGTGAGAAAAGCTGCCTTACTACTGTACAAGGAGCCATTGTTGAGAGCCTTGGCTCACGTCATGCTAGTAATGGGAAAGCGACTCAACAAACTCTGCAACTCGCAGATATTACCTATCTGTCTTCACGGATAGAAGCTACGGAGATCTGTTATGATTTAGTAGAACCCCAGAATGCGATCGATTACTCTTTGCTTCAGGCAGCAGAGTTTTCTCATTCAAATCGCATTATTCCAGTGGTCTCAACCCCACTGATGGACAGCAAAGTAGTCGCCTCCGCCAGGCCATTACAGAACAACTTGATCATTTCCGTTGACCAAGCCAGAGTTGTGACTGGCAAGGCAAGGAAAGCTCCAGACCCGCCTTTAGACGGCACAGGTCTGAAGATTGATCAATGCTCCCGCCGAAACAGCGGAGTAGGTGTGGAGAGGCAGAAGAAAAATGCTAGCATTTCTTCGGCCAACGACCGGCTGTATTTGCCAACTAGGGTTACACGCGCGCGGAAAACCCCGACAGACTGCAGCTATCGAGGGTTATTCAAGTCCGCGACAGGTAAACCCATAACGGAAATTAAACAGCCCGAGTCCAGCAACGATTACACTGCACATAACAGGCGGATTACCTATGCAGTGGCCAGTGAGTTCAGGCGGGGCCGAAACTCACAACAGGTGCGGATAATTTTCCGGACCATGGACAGACAAAGCAAATTGGGGAAGGAAGGTCATGTTCACACGGAAACAGATTATGTCAGTGTTCAGTGGCCTCGCAAAATCCCATTCGCTGAACGTCTATTAGACAGAGGGAAGAAAAGAAATGAACTCGGAGCTAGTCATACAGACAGACAGAAATTGGAAACGTATTTGGTTTTATGAGTATAGGATGTTCCAATGACAGGTAACTAAAGACGATGGAAAAGATAAATTACTGTCATTTTTGTCCGTATTCCTCGAACTTTAAAAGGGGGGGGGGGGGGCACTTGTCACGTGAAAGATAATTTATTTTACCATCTTGTCCATAATTTGATTACTCCTTTAAATGTTCTGTTTTCCTGGACATTTTGTAATTTCTTTTTCTTTCCTTTTCTACCTTTGTGGCCAAACTTTCTCACCCTCTCAAACCCCACCCGAGGTTGTTTACGCTGGCCAGCTGCGGTCAGCTAACGCTAGACGTAATGTTATCTAAACGCACCTGTGGTACGTTCGACCAGAGAAACATTTCTCGGGTCCGCTTTAAGTGTTAGAACGAGCCAAAGACGGTTTCTGTGAAAGAAACGGTTCGTTAGCGGCGGGTACCCTCTGTGGTCCCAACAGGGGAATTTCTCTGGTCGCTTTAAAACGTTTGATGACGAGCGGCTGGTACCCTTTGAGGCCTGGGTAACGAGTGTGATCTGTTTCAGGGGAAGATAACAATCGCGGTCAGTCTTTGGGTTTTCGCCCCTTAGACAAGATAGAGCATAATGTTATGCATTTCTCTACCTGGGGAACTTTCGCACGATTTCTTTTGTCTTACTCTAGATTACGTCTTTCGCCGAACTTCTGTAGAAATACGCAGGCCAGGTCCGGGGGGAGCGTCCCTTGTGATCTATAAGAGTAGACTGGTTTTAATAGACAAAGACATTCGTAAATTTTCCTGGCCCGTAGATGACCATCATGAGATAAGGCAAACTTTAACACAGTACTAGAATGTGTTTGCCTATGTTCTAGTCATTTTTCGGGGTGAGTTGACATATCTTATAATTATTATATTAGATTCATGTTAGCTTTTATATATATCTGTTAGGGAAGTGAATTTATTTCTGAGGACTTCTCCTAGTAATTTATTCAGTGATAAGGTAGCGCTGTCTACGGCCTATTAAGTGGTGCTTAAACTGTTACGGTTTATCATGGGTTAAATGTTAAACTTACAATAACAGATATTAGGCGTAGAATCAGTCCACGAATGCTTACCATTGGGTTAAGAGTCAGCAAAATTAACTGTCATTTCTGTAAGATAATGTCAGGTGTGGATGGTGCACTTAGAAACTGAATAGTGAGATGCAGGTAATAACTCTGGATTATAGGAGATAGTCACTTATTCCTTTTTGATAGATACTTCTAGTGGCAAGGGAGGATCATTTTATGCTTACTTGTGTAGTTAGACACTAGTCTATAACTTTCACAGAAAGCAGCCACCAGCCATAGATATAATTATATCTTATGATCTAGCCACAACTGTATTATTATAGCAAGAACATTGCATTTTCTTTGTACTCATTTTGTGGAATGATAATATATTTTCCAAAGGGGACATACGATTTATTGGTGTAATGTCAAATGCTGTAATCTGTTTATGTAAATTCATTTAATGTTGTAAGATGAATAAGCATATTCATTTAACTGTAACTACAGGTTAGGTTTCCTGTATGTTGAGATTGGGAGAAGAGGAGTAGATTTTTGATGTCAGAACATTTACTGATAGGTACCTGGGGGTGCAAAAGATATTAAGCCTATGCGGGCGCGTGTTGATAATTGATATTTTTAAGGAACAGGAGACATGGTTAAAGACAGCCCTAAACTATCATAGCAATAACTACAATAAATTTAATCCCATAGTGGAGCGAAACTTTCTGTATAAAGTTAGTGTGATTTATTATTTGCTTGAAGTAAAAGGGTGTCTCTTTTTGGGTCTCAGTTTCAGGGAGACCGAATCGCTAGAGCAGACTTCAGTCAGGCGAAGAAAGTCATATACTCTTCGATCTAGAGGGTTTCTGTATACATCTAGCAACGAATCGTCAACCCCGTTCCTGAATCAAAACCCTTTTTTTTGTCAACGCCAAGTTAAGCTCACGCAGTGCAACGGAGCCAACGCAAAATCTGGAATCGCCAAATGCAGTAGTAGCTCTCTACTCGCCTATTGGATTACCAGCCAGAGCATCGCGGCTTCCAGAATATCAAACCCGCCCAGCATGCCTATAGCAGAATTCCATATCACCCGCCTTTGTTGTGCCTAAACGGGGCACTCAGCGAACCACAGCCAAACCAGTTTAAACAGGATTTACAGCCAAGCGGAGCCTTGCGCCGGATAAGCGCGCCTGGGACTTTTTGTCCTCAAGTGACTTCTTCTGGTGTATTTTCTGGATACTTAAAACCTCGCACGTATGAGCAGCCATCTATGGACAGGCTGTCGTTCAGTTTGTTTATTCGATCAGCAGGAGATAAATAGAGTCTTCCAGACCACCTCGCGCAATTAGGGAGGAATCACCAATGATAGCACCTATACAGTGATTTTATTCAGGTTAATTCCATCACCCATGGAGGATATGTACGAAAAAACCACTTACTGGAGCTATTTCATATGGTCCCGAAAGCGGACGGACTGACACTCAGTTATTTCATCTCTCTGTGTTCTACAGGTTTTATGAATGGTGGTGTGTGTGTGGTTGTTGGTGTATTTTTGCACTTCGGTTAATGATGATTAGTTGATTATTGATGTAATTTTATGTTGTTGTGATGATATGCATAAATTCCATGCTTTTTCTTCTTTAATAAAGTTTACACCTTTATTAATACGCTGTTCACGACCTTTCCATCCATATTTGTATTTTTAGCTCTTTACTAGAATCTCTATGTATGATAAGAGAAAAGAGTGAGAGCAGGAGAGGCTTAGACAGTAATAGTGAGTTGAGGCCTGGAGAGAGAGATCCTTTGAATAAATCTTCTTCCAGGTTGTCTCAAGTCCATCTCCTATTTACACCTTATCTAAAGTGTAATCTATAACTCTGTCAGTCCACCATCCCTTGTCGATTTCACTACAGTTGTCCAACTCGACAAATACTCTACACTCTAACTCAACCACGACGCACTTCCATGCCAGTCCAACCAGGAATTATGTCTGATATTGGTAAGGGTCTTTTTTCCCCATCATCCTCATCTGTAGAACATTCTGCAGGACATAATAAATATTTTCTTTACCTGTCATTTACAAATTCATCCGCCTGTCTTTCGTGACCGTATAAAGTCTTGCTTCTTCCGTTTCGCCTGTAATGGTTACAGACTCACTACTTCACAGATCTAACACCATAGTCTCCTCGAAGGTGTTAATTCCTTGCAATTGCTTACAACAACAAAGTCCATCTGCCTGAAGTATTACATCGCTTTCCTTGTTGTAATCTTCAGCAAGATGGTCATTTCTTACATCCCAGTGAGATCTGCCGTGTATTTTATCATGTCATGTTTGCGAGCGAGCTCCTTACCATGCAGCAACCAGGTAGCGTGTATCGTCGCAGACAAGAAGTCAGAGTTAATAATAGGAGTGTCGCTCAGTGTAGACTCTTACTCCGTCTGGAGATAGCCATAAGCGACAAATCAATGTGGCACGTCCACTCTTTCGCTACGCGTCGCCTATTACAAAGGAGAAAATAACCAAA
This sequence comes from Oreohelix idahoensis, assembly GCA_024509875.1. NCBI lineage: Eukaryota > Metazoa > Mollusca > Gastropoda > Stylommatophora > Oreohelicidae > Oreohelix > Oreohelix idahoensis. The sequence continues at coordinate 210,119 of JAMPIV010013558.1, forward strand.
AGAAAGGGGTGGGTGAGAGGTGTGACAAAATGTGATAAGAAAACCTTGAAAGATAAAAGCGAAACAACGATAAGGAGAGGGTGAGAAAAAAACGAAAGAAAGGGCACAGGAGAGAAAAATGAAGGAGGTCACAGAAAAATAAAACGATCGAAGATTTGGCTTGTCACACTGACAATGACATCAGAATAAGAGTACAGAGGGCACATGGAGATTTCGTTGCACTGGGATGTAGCTGGAGGTCAATGGGAATCAAATCAAGCGCAGAAATCAGAAACTTAGGCTCAAATGTCAGATGCCCCCAGGATTCACCGAAAGGGGGGGGGGGGGGATGATGAATCCACAGGCGCCTCAATGGAATCGACCAGACCCGTTACACGGACTTCGAGCTCTGAACAACGGCTGGAATTTCCATGTGCCTGTGGTAGGGAATTCTCTACTCAGAGAGGAATGAAAATCCACAGAACGAAAAAGGGGTGTGGGAGGTCATCAGGGGGAGATCAACAGCGCTCGGTCTCGACAGATAAGACGTTAGAAGAACGCAGCCAGGAGTCAATCCACAGTGCTGAGTTTATTCAAGTTGATCTGCCAGATGATGATCTCACACACTTCTTGGACGGGAAGAGAGATGCAATCAAGTTTCCACCTGCCAGTGCAAAAGGGCTTTGGGAACAGCTGGACGAAGCCTTGGCAAAAGAGTTGGATAACAGCCTGAAGCAGCTAACTTTGGAGAAGAAGCTGGAAATCGTCGGCGACATAATATATCTGCACTGTCGCAAAGTGTTTGGAGTGAGGGAAGCAAGGGAAAGTAACCCACCACGGAAAAGTAGAAGACACATTAAAATAGATGAAATCAGGAAACAGAAGAAGCATGCCCGAAAACTGTTCAAGAACGCAGTTGCCACAGAGAAGGAAGGGTTACGGCAAGTTTGGGAGCACCTGAAAGGCCAACATAATGCCCTTTGTAGAGCGGAAAGGTTGTGCAGGAAGAGAAGGAAGACTCGAAGGGATAGAGAAAGATTCTTTAGAGAGCCCTTCAAGTTTGCCAAAGAACTGTTTGAGCAGCCACGGTCGGGTACGCTAAACATCAGGAAAGAAGACCTGGAAGAACACCTTAGAATGACATATTCAGATGGTCGCAAAGATGAGCCGCTCAGCAGCATGGCAGGCTTTAAATGGCCGGGTAAGCCAGGAGCTGAATTTAACACTAAGCCCCCAACGGTGCAAGAGGTAGAAAGCATTGTCCAGAAAGCTCGGTGCAAGTTAGCTCCAGGTCCTAATGGTGTTCCATATGTGGTGTATAAAAGATGCCCTGAGGTTCTCAAACGACTGCTCCGTTTACTGAAGAATGCGTGGAAAACCCAACTCGTAAGCAAGGAATGGAGAAAGGCAAACGGAGTCTACATCCCGAAGGAACAAAATTCCACAGACATCAGTCAGTTCAGGCCAATCTCACTACTCAATGTGGAAGGGAAGATATTCTTCTCAGTAATGGCGAAAAGACTCACTACATACCTCCTGGCAAATGGGTACATTGACACTACCATTCAGAAAGGAGGTATCCCAGGTACACCAGGATGTCTAGAGCATGCTGCAATGATCTGGGAAGCAATCCAAAAGGCAAAGTCTGATAGAACAAACCTCCATGTAATCTGGTTGGATCTAGCGAATGCTTATGGATCCGTTCCACACCAGATGTTGTGGCAGGCCCTAGAAATGTATCATGTTCCACAAGAGATTGCAGCAATGCTGAAGCTGTATTTTGCAGGGTTTTCTGTCAGATTTTCAACCAGAGAGTACACAACGAAGTGGATTGGCCTTGAAGTTGGAATTGCGATGGGATGTACCATCTCTCCGATACTATTCGTCATGGCTATGCAGGTAATCCTCAATGCGGCTGAAGGAATGGCTATAGGCCCAAAGCTCGGTGGAATGTGTCACATGCCACCGCTTAAAGCATTCATGGATGACACAACAATTCTGACATCAGATGAACATCAAGCCCGGAGGATGTTAGCACGCCTGGATGAACTAGTCAGCTGGTGCAGAATGAGCTTCAAACCCAAGAAGTCGAGAAGCCTATCAGTCAGAAAGGGAAGATAGCAGGGGTCATATTCACGGTTTCCAGCCAAAGAATCCCTACTGTCATTGAGGAACCTGTTAAAAGTCTTGGCAGGGTGTATGATGCCTCTTTAAAAGACTCGAAGGTAGTGCAACAGACAATAGAAATGGCAGACAGAGGACTACAGATCATAGACCAAAGCAGACTCCTGGGAAAGTTCAAACTGTGGTGCCTCCAGTTCATGTTGATACCGAAGTTGCTGTGGCCACTGCTTATATATGAAATACGCACAAGTACAGTGGAAGCTATAGGGCAGAAGGTCAACAAGTTCATGAGAAAATGGCTAGGGGTACCACCAGGTCTGTCAGATGTAGCACTGTACTGCAAAAAGTCAAAACTTCTGCTTCCCTTCAAGTCAGTTGTTGAAGAGTACAAAGTTGGAAAGGCAAGGCTTGCAATGATGCTACACGAGTCAGCTGATGACGTGGTTAAGTCCATTCAGCCCACACTGAAAACGGGAAGGAAGTGGAGAGTGGAAGAAGCTGTTGATGCTGCTGAAGAGTCACTCAAACTGAGAGAGGTAATCGGATACACACAAACGAATAGACGAGGATTTGGGCATGGTGACATCCGCTGGTGGTCCAAGGCATCAAGCAGGGAGCGCAGAGACATGGTAGTTCAGGAGATACGAGGAGCTGAGAATGATAAGAGGTTGCAAAAAGCAGTGCAGCAGGTCCAACAAGGCCAATGGACTACATGGGAAGGAGCCCTGCAGAGGTCCTTGACATGGAATGATATATGGCATATGGCACCTCTTAGGCTCAGCTTCGTGGTTAGATCAATGTATGACCTGCTGCCGTCGGCCACCAACCTTGTGAAATGGGGAAAGTCGGATGATGAGCAGTGCCCCTTGTGCCAGGGGAGGCAGACACTTGAACACGTGCTCTCAGCGTGTAAGGTGTCATTAGGGCAAGGGCGATACACTTGGTGCCATAACAAAGTGCTAAATGAGCTTGCTGCGACAATAGATCAGGCAAGAATGAAAGCGAATAGCAAAGTCCGGCCAGACACCGCAAACACATACTTTCTGAGGGCAGGAAAGTCAGCACACCCCAAACCGAGTAAACCTGGTAGCAGTTTACCATCTCTTCTTGACTGTGCAAACGACTGGGAGATGGCGGTAGACCTACCTGGACGGGGGGCATATCCAGAGAGTATCAGAAAATCGCGGAGACGGCCGGATATAGTGCTTCATTCTTCAGCAACGCTTCAGGTCATACAGATTGAACTGACCGTGCCATTTGAATCCAGATTAGACGAGCAACATTCATTCAAAGCGGCCAAGTATAGCGATCTGGCCGCGGATCTGAGACACGATGGATTCAGTGCAAGGGTCATGGCGGTTGAAGTGGGCGCAAGAGGGCTTGTGGCTGCATCAGTGTATGATTTATTGAAACTGTTGGGGCTGAAGGGACAGTCTAGAACAAGGGCACTGAAGAGGCTTAGCGAAACTGCCGAAAAGGCATCAGGCCGGCTGTGGAACAACCGCAATGGGCAATGGAAATCGTGACAATAAACGCTGCGGTACAGAAAACACCAAAAATTTTTTAAGTCCACAACGCTGAGTTTTTTTGGTGTACTAGTGAAAGGGCTGCGACTCTGGGGCAACAGGCGATGTATACTATAGGGAGTGTCAGGTACAGAATTTCTGTGGCTTGCGGCGCGCAGGGGCTAAGGCTCGTCGGCTGCGCGCTTATGTCTCAGTG
>JAMPIV010013559.1:0-42500 GCA_024509875.1 Oreohelix idahoensis
GCCAATCTACCCTCTAATATTGGGGTGTAGATATGTCTTCTTGGGGAATCCCAAGAGACCTGTGATATTGGCAACAGTGCAGACCAGATCACAGTCAAAGAAGGAGGAGGATAATCCCATAAATACTCACCCAGATGAGATGAGGAAGGCACAGGCTGAGGACAAAACACTCAAGCCATGTTTCAAGAAGTTGCCCAAATCTCATACACCTCCAGGCAAGGGAGAGTTTTATATGAAGAACAAAACTGATATATAGGAAGGCTGGATCTGAATCCAATGGTCACGGACAGCTGGTCCTTCCCACTTCATATAGGACTAAAGTGTTGGAACTAGGGCATGCGATTCCCTTCAGTGGTCATATGGGAATCAGCGCAACAGGACAGCGAATAGCTTGTCACTATTTCTGGCCAGGAATAACTGAAGATATCAAACGATATGTAAAATCCTGTCCAGAGTGCCAACGAGTAGCACCTAAACATTGGACTGCACCAGCAACTCTGGGGGAAATGCCCATAGTGGGAACACCCTTTGAGAGAGTTGCCGTGGATCTTGTGGGACCTCTCACCCGACCAAGAGAAGGAACAGCTACATTCTGACTCTGGTGGACACTTGTTCTATGTGGGGAGAGGCAGTAGCCCTGTCATCGATTGATTCTAAACATGTGGCAGAGGCATTGCTCACAATTTTCACAAGGTTAGGCTTTCCCAATCAAATCTTGACTGATAATGGCTCTCAGTTCAAGGGGAAACTAACTGAAGAAGTTTTCAGGATCTTTCAGGCCAAACACTTCCATTGTAGTGTGTATCATCCCCAAGGGAACGGCCAAGTGGAAAGATTTAACGGCACATTGATGTCGATCCTGAGAAAGTTGGCACACGAAAAACCAGATACATGGGACCAGTACCTGCACGCCGCCCTCTTTGCTTATCGGGAGGTACCCCATAGTTCAACCGGTATGGCCCCGGCAACATTATTGTTTGGAAGGCCAATAAAAGGTCCACTTGAAGCTTTGTTAAGAACGTGGACTGATGAAAAGGCAGAGGAAAACATTACATCTTCATACCAATATGTGAATGAGCTGACCACTCGGTTGAAAACTGGCTGGAAACTTGCCAATGAAAATTTGAAACAAGCCAGGAAGAAACATGCTGCCTATTATAACAGGAAGGCGAAAGACAGAAATTTGGCTGTGGGAGAGAAAGTACTGCTTCTTTTGCCCGGGAGTCAGAATAAGTTACAAATTGGATGGCAGGGTCCATATACAGTTCTAGAGAAGGTGTCTAGAACAAATTATAAGATAGATAAGAAGGGGAAAGAAAAAATCTATCATGTGAATCTCCTGAAGAAATATTTGGAAAGAGAACATCAGGAAGAGACACACTTGTTGACCTTGTCCATCGCCATGGAGATGAAAAAGGAACCACTTTCATCATTTGAATATCCATTACACCCCTGTGAGACAGCAGCACAGGTGAAAATCAGTACACATTTAACGAAAACTCAGAAAGAGAGAGTGCAACAGGTTCTAAATAATCATGCAGAGGTGTTAAACAGACCGACCAGGGCATACAAACCTATTGGAATATGATATGAAACTGATAGACCCCACACCTGTCTGTATGAAACCATATTCGATTCCGTTTGCTAAGGAGAAAGCTTTGAAGGAAGAGATAGACTATCTGTTGAAGGAAGGAATTATTTCGCACAGTGAGTCTTCGTATATTTCCGGTGTTGTACTTTTAAGGAAGCCCTCTGGAGAACATAGACTCTGTATAGATTACAGGAGACTGAATGCTATTACAGAAGGACAGGTGGATCCATTGCCGGATACAAATCAGCTGTTTGCCAGACTAAATAAAGCTAAATATTTCTCAAAAGTGGATCTGAGTAAAGGATACTATCAGATTCCAGTAAAGCCTGAGGTTAGACCATACCTAGCTTTTAGTACCTCAGAAGGACACTATGAGTTTAATAGATTGCCATTTGGATTGAAGAATGCGCCTAGTGTCTTCTCTAGAATGATGAGAAAATTATTGGATCCTCTGAATAATCCCTGTATAACAAATTTTATGGATGATATCCTTATAGCAACAGAAACATTTGAGGAACACATTGACTCTCTGAACATGCTGTTTAATCGACTTAGGGAGGCAAATTTAACAGCCCGACCAACCAAATGTTGCGTTGGATGTAAAGAATTGGAATTTTTGGGACACACAGTTTATCAGGGAAACATGACCCCTGACCCAAAGAATTTAGAAAAAAACTACAGAAAGCCCCGAGACCACAAACCAAGAAGGACGTGAGATCCTTTGTCTCATTATGTGGTTTCTACCAGAAGTATATCAAAAACTTTAATTCCATATGTGCACCTTTAACGGAATTGACACGTAAAGGACATCCAGATCGCATTACATGGACACCACAATGTGAAATGACTTACCAAGAATTGAAGGAAAAGCTCACAAGTAAACCCATTTTGAAATTACCAGACTTAAGTCAAGAATTCATAGTAAGGACGGATGCAAGTAATATTGGGTTAGGTGCAACTCTACTACAGAAAACAGATGCATTGGATGGGGAATTAAGCCCAGTGGCATATGCTAGCAGAAAGTTGAATAAAGCTGAAATCAACTACTCAACTAGCGAAAAAGAATGTCTTGCAGTAATATGGGCAATAAAGAAATTCAATATTTATCTATATGGGAAGGCATTTAAGTTGCAAACAGATCACAAACCTTTATCGTTTCTAGCACAGGCTAAGCATGAGAACTCCAGGTTACTCCGATGGTCTTTACTTTTGGCTCCATATAATTTTAGCATTGAGTATATATCTGGAAAAACCAATTTGGGAGCGGATTTTTTAAGCCGCCATCCGTGTGATGAGAATCACCGTAAACACCAGAAATAATAATGAATTTCTCTATGTGAATATAGAATAAAGGACTGACATATAATGTCTGTTTTAAGAGGGGAGGTGTCGTGGAATATTCTAATCCACATATATAAATTATCAAGTAAATATAAAGCCTAATAAATACATATAATAAATAAAGGAAGAAGAATGGTAAAGAACAGTGCTGTCACAATGACTGTACTCGAAATCCCCCTTGTTTTATGCTTCGTCTGCAAATTGTAACGCTTTCACGTTGATAGTAAAAGCTTACTGTATTATTACCCGCTTTCTTCAATGAAACGTGTGCTGCATTTCTAAGAAAAACATTGAGAGGCCCTGCGTAATGACCTAAATTAATCCTAACATTAATTATATTACGTTACCAAAACGAACGAACAGATGGACTCAAATATAGAGAGAGAGAGAGAGGCGAATAAAATCGGGAACGCATGCAACACGCGTCGCGCGATACACAAATGCTGCCATCACGCGTGTAAGTCTACATGCACTAATTTTTTTTCAGACGGACAGTGATAAAATACACTACCCTTTCCCAGAGTTAGGTTTATAAATCATAAAAAACGCTTATTAGAAAAGATAACATTAGATGGGTTTACGGTTGAAAACATAACAGTACCCAGACAGCACATCTTCGAAACAGGAGGTAGAAAATACATATTTTGAACGCAGCCACGTAGCTCCTTTAAATTGGGATATTTGGGTTCCTTAGGGCTTGCTGACAAATAATATGTAAAACGTTACGCAAATAGTCCAGGAATTAATAAATTATACCCAAAATAAAATAGTGAGGATGCCTGACAGCATGGAATCATTTCTGCTCATAAAATTTTTTTTATAACGTGTTTGAAAAAACCTCACGTTACAGAATTAGCCTACCATGTAAACTCCAAATTGATTGGAGCGCAACAAATGAAAGCCTAACCACGATTGGTCGGACTATAAATACTATCTTTCGTTGTTAGGGGAAACGGGGAAAGGTAACATTTTTTCAAACACTTGTCGAAACGTGGCTCATTGGCCAGTCTCACTGATATACACACTTGGGAGCGTTAGTTCGAAACCACTTGTTTAAATAAGCTTGATAAAGCATCAGTGCGTTGAAGCCAGCTCACAATTTTGCTAAAATAAAAGCCTGGAACATAAGCAGATGGAAATTTGTGCCAGTAATTGTGCCAGAATTCATTGCTAATCAACGTATCTGTGTTTATTTCCATGAAATTGTGGGACAGTGGTCTTGATGGTACTGAGCAGCACCTGGTCAGAGCTTTGCTGAATCCCGTGTCGGACAGCATACTCCTTGGTCCTTTTAGCTATCAGTGAGGTGTCTCCAGAGCCCAGAGGAGAATTCGAGCAGAGGAGTCCTTTCCTGCCGCCATCACGCCAGATAAGCGAATTGGCCAGCTGAGCTCAACATTATGTCCCCTCATCTTGAAATGACTTTGTAAAATTAACATTAAGAGGGGAATTTACTTGTCTTAATATCAGGAACTGAGAACATCTCCAATACTAGTCCCTCAAGACAAACTATTGAAGTCATGATGACAAATACCAACAGAGCTTGAACAAAACAAAACCAGTATTACCTCATACTACTACTACACAACTGACACACATAGGATATTTGTAATAATATATGTCACTACAATATTCATATTAAATACATTCTGTACATAACTTGTAATTTACATTGATTGTGATTCCTGGTTCCCTTGTAGTTGAATCAGGACACATATTCATTCATGCCAGTAATGAATACATATTGTTATTTGAAAAGTTACGAGTGACTTCTTTAAGATATTCTCATAGAGTGTTATATGTATGTGAGTGTCACAGTGTTGTTAAGAGTAGTGGATTAAATTAAATTGTTTATCTGTCTGTTGTTGTGACTTACACTTCATCATACACATACCCTAGACACATAACGTAGTCATCACACTATTCCAGAATAATTCTGACTGAGATATATAGATATGTGGTAGCAAGTAAGGTTATATATAATACACTACTCTTATTTGATATATATATACCTTCACAGCTGATCTCAGTCAGTACACTAAGTCCCCTATAAATATTTATAACATCCCACTTCACCACATATATTGGGGTCTCGCTCGGGATTTTGAATCTTTCCCTATTAAAAATATTGGGGGTAATTCACTTCAGGGAATATAAGAATTAAAAGGTATCCTTGGGTGGAATTAAATAAGGTTGAGCTCACGGTGCCTGTGTTGTCCATTAGAGATTGAATTGTTGGTTAGACATTGTATAAATTTACATAATAGACAATGGCGGACCTGGCCAAATTTCGATCTGCTGCGGTTCAGACTGCAAAAGAGTTAGGATTAGATGGGCAAGTTATGGTTGCCTATGTCACGACGGAATGTGACAAATTTATTGAACGTGAAGAAAGAAGGTTTGAAGCCGAAAGAAAGTTAGAGGCTGACAAGGAAATTAAGAAGTTACAGTTTGAAGCTGAGGCTGAGACTAAGAAGTTACAGTTTGAAGCTGAGGCTGAGACTAAGAGGTTGCAGATTGAGGCTGAGGCTAAGAAATTGGAGGCAGAAAGAGAAGACAAACGGTTAGCTGCAGAAAGGGAAGAGAAGAAATTAGCTGCAGAAAGGGAAGAGAAGAAATTAGCTGCAGAAAGGGAAGAGAGGAGATTAGCTGCAGAAAGGGAAGCAGAAGATAAAAGATTACAAAGGGAACATGAGTTACGACTAAGGGAGTTTGAGTTTCAAGGCCATGCTCCTGAAAATGGTGCCAGTCCCTTTGCCTCTGATGCTACGGTTACTCAAGGAGCCTCAACCTCAGCTATGAATTTTCATTTAGATCATTTTGTTGAGAAAGACGATGATATTGAGAGCTACCTAAATAGGTATGAACTATTAGCTACCACGTATGGGTTAGAGAGAGAAAGGTGGAGCTTAAAGTTATCTCAGGGACTTCGTGGGGCAGCTTATGAAGTTTTTGCAAAAATGAGCAGAGGTGATCAGGAAAATTATGACATGCTAAAGCAGGCTCTTTTGTTAAGATGTGAAAAGAATGCAGAATTTTATAGGAAAACCCAAGATCTTAAGGAAATGGTCCTTATAGAGCAATTAAGAGAGTCCATGGCTCCAGACCTGAGAAAGTTTCTCATGGAACAAGGTGCAGAGAGGCTGGGTGAGTTGCTAAATGTTGCTGAAAGGTATCAAGCAGCTCAAGCAGAGGTAACAGGTAATAAAAAGAAACAGGTGGACAACTTTAGGGCACCACAGAACTTTAATAAATTTGATCCTAAGGATCAAAATAAAGGTAAGCACCAATTTGATAGGCCACGGTATGAAAATAAAAATAAATTCCCACAATTCGATGAAAGGAAATATGATGAAAGAAAATCTTTCAACCAAGGAAAAAGGTGGTGTAAAAATTGTAAGATGAACAATCATGACACTGACCATTGTAGAAGGAAACCTCCTCATTTTGCTGCTATGACATCGGGGAAAAAGGAAAAGAAGGGCAAACCTGAAGAATTACAGGAACCATACCACCCCCCAGTGTGTGAAGATGTCATCTGTAATGGTGTCACTATAAGATGTTTATATGATACCGGTTTAGATTACGATTCCGTTGTGAGTTCTCACCTGGTGCAGGCCGATCAATACACCACAGAAACAGTGGAGATTCAAACTGCAACCAAGGATGTAGCTACCATGACACTTCCCGTCGCCCGAATAAAAGTGAAAACGCGATATGTGGAAGGAATCATAAAAGCAGCAGTGATAAATGAGCCAATCTACCCTCTAATATTGGGGTGTAGATATGTCTTCTTGGGGAATCCCAAGAGACCTGTGATATTGGCAACAGTGCAGACCAGATCACAGTCAAAGAAGGAGGAGGATAATCCCATAAATACTCACCCAGATGAGATGAGGAAGGCACAGGCTGAGGACAAAACACTCAAGCCATGTTTCAAGAAGTTGCCCAAATCTCATACACCTCCAGGCAAGAGAGAGTTTTATATGAAGAACAAACTGATATATAGGAAGGCTGGATCTGAATCCAATGGTCACGGACAGCTGGTCCTTCCCACTTCATATAGGACTAAAGTGTTGGAACTAGGGCATGCGATTCCCTTCAGTGGTCATATGGGAATCAGCGCAACAGGACAGCGAATAGCTTGTCACTATTTCTGGCCAGGAATAACTGAAGATATCAAACGATATGTAAAATCCTGTCCAGAGTGCCAACGAGTAGCACCTAAACATTGGACTGCACCAGCAACTCTGGGGGAAATGCCCATAGTGGGAACACCCTTTGAGAGAGTTGCCGTGGATCTTGTGGGACCTCTCACCCGAACCAAGAGAAGGAACAGCTACATTCTGACTCTGGTGGACACTTGTTCTATGTGGGGAGAGGCAGTAGCCCTGTCATCGATTGATTCTAAACATGTGGCAGAGGCATTGCTCACAATTTTCACAAGGTTAGGCTTTCCCAATCAAATCTTGACTGATAATGGCTCTCAGTTCAAGGGGAAACTAACTGAAGAAGTTTTCAGGATCTTCCAGGCCAAACACTTCCATTGTAGTGTGTATCATCCCCAAGGGAACGGCCAAGTGGAAAGATTTAACGGCACATTGATGTCGATCCTGAGAAAGTTGGCACACGAAAAACCAGATACATGGGACCAGTACCTGCACGCCGCCCTCTTTGCTTATCGGGAGGTACCCCATAGTTCAACCGGTATGGCCCCGGCAACATTATTGTTTGGAAGGCCAATAAAAGGTCCACTTGAAGCTTTGTTAAGAACGTGGACTGATGAAAAGGCAGAGGAAAACATTACATCTTCATACCAATATGTGAATGAGCTGACCACTCGGTTGAAAACTGGCTGGAAACTTGCCAATGAAAATTTGAAACAAGCCAGGAAGAAACATGCTGCCTATTATAACAGGAAGGCGAAAGACAGAAATTTGGCTGTGGGAGAGAAAGTACTGCTTCTTTTGCCCGGGAGTCAGAATAAGTTACAAATTGGATGGCAGGGTCCATATACAGTTCTAGAGAAGGTGTCTAGAACAAATTATAAGATAGATAAGAAGGGGAAAGAAAAAATCTATCATGTGAATCTCCTGAAGAAATATTTGGAAAGAGAACATCAGGAAGAGACACACTTGTTGACCTTGTCCATCGCCATGGAGATGAAAAAGGAACCACTTTCATCATTTGAATATCCATTACACCCCTGTGAGACAGCAGCACAGGTGAAAATCAGTACACATTTAACGAAAACTCAGAAAGAGAGAGTGCAACAGGTTCTAAATAATCATGCAGAGGTGTTAACAGACCGACCAGGGCATACAAACCTATTGGAATATGATATGAAACTGATAGACCCCACACCTGTCTGTATGAAACCATATTCGATTCCGTTTGCTAAGGAGAAAGCTTTGAAGGAAGAGATAGACTATCTGTTGAAGGAAGGAATTATTTCGCACAGTGAGTCTTCGTATAGTTCCGGTGTTGTACTTTTAAGGAAGCCCTCTGGAGAACATAGACTCTGTATAGATTACAGGAGACTGAATGCTATTACAGAAGGACAGGTGGATCCATTGCCGGATACAAATCAGCTGTTTGCCAGACTAAATAAAGCTAAATATTTCTCAAAAGTGGATCTGAGTAAAGGATACTATCAGATTCCAGTAAAGCCTGAGGTTAGACCATACCTAGCTTTTAGTACCTCAGAAGGACACTATGAGTTTAATAGATTGCCATTTGGATTGAAGAATGCGCCTAGTGTCTTCTCTAGAATGATGAGAAAATTATTGGATCCTCTGAATAATCCCTGTATAACAAATTTTATGGATGATATCCTTATAGCAACAGAAACATTTGAGGAACACATTGACTCTCTGAACATGCTGTTTAATCGACTTAGGGAGGCAAATTTAACAGCCCGACCAACCAAATGTTGCGTTGGATGTAAAGAATTGGAATTTTTGGGACACACAGTTTATCAGGGAAACATGACCCCTGACCCAAAGAATTTAGAAAAACTACAGAAAGCCCCGAGACCACAAACCAAGAAGGACGTGAGATCCTTTGTCTCATTATGTGGTTTCTACCAGAAGTATATCAAAAACTTTAATTCCATATGTGCACCTTTAACGTAATTGACACGTAAAGGACATCCAGATCGCATTACATGGACACCACAATGTGAAATGACTTACCAAGAATTGAAGGAAAAGCTCACAAGTAAACCCATTTTGAAATTACCTGACTTAAGTCAAGAATTCATTGTAAGGACGGATGCAAGTAATATTGGGTTAGGTGCAACTCTACTACAGAAATCAGATGCATTGGATGGGGAATTAAGCCCAGTGGCATATGCTAGCAGAAAGTTGAATAAAGCTGAAATCAACTACTCAACTAGCGAAAAAGAATGTCTTGCAGTAATATGGGCGATAAAGAAATTCAATATTTATCTATATGGGAAGGCATTTAAGTTGCAAACAGATCACAAACCTTTATCGTTTCTAGCACAGGCTAAGCATGAGAACTCCAGGTTACTCCGATGGTCTTTACTTTTGGCTCCATATAATTTTAGCATTGAGTATATATCTGGAAAAACCAATTTGGGAGCGGATTTTTTAAGCCGCCATCCGTGTGATGAGAATCACCGTAAACACCAGAAATAATAATGAATTTCTCTATGTGAATATAGAATAAAGGACTGACATATAATGTCTGTTTTAAGAGGGGAGGTGTCGTGGAATATTCTAATCCACATATATAAATTATCAAGTAAATATAAAGCCTAATAAATACATATAATAAATAAAGGAAGAAGAATGGTAAAGAACAGTGCTGTCACAATGACTGTACTCGAAATCCCCCTTGTTTTATGCTTCGTCTGCAAATTGTAACGCTTTCACGTTGATAGTAAAAGCTTACTGTATTATTACCCGCTTTCTTCAATGAAACGTGTGCTGCATTTCTAAGAAAAACATTGAGAGGCCCTGCGTAATGACCTAAATTAATCCTAACATTAATTATATTACGTTACCAAAACGAACGAACAGATGGACTCAAATAGAGAGAGAGAGAGAGAGGCGAATAAAATCGGGAACGCATGCAACACGCGTCGCGCGATACACAAATGCTGCCATCACGCGTGTAAGTCTACATGCACTAATTTTTTTTTCAGACGGACAGTGATAAAATACACTACCCTTTCCCAGAGTTAGGTTTATAAATCATAAAAAACGCTTATTAGAAAAGATAACATTAGATGGGTTTACGGTTGAAAACATAACAGTACCCAGACAGCACATCTTCGAAACAGGAGGTAGAAAATACATATTTTGAACGCAGCCACGTAGCTCCTTTAAATTGGGATATTTGGGTTCCTTAGGGCTTGCTGACAAATAATATGTAAAACGTTACGCAAATAGTCCAGGAATTAATAAATTATACCCAAAATAAAATAGTGAGGATGCCTGACAGCATGGAATCATTTCTGCTCATAAAATTTTTTTTTATAACGTGTTTGAAAAAACCTCACGTTACAGAATTAGCCTACCATGTAAACTCCAAATTGATTGGAGCGCAACAAATGAAAGCCTAACCACGATTGGTCGGACTATAAATACTATCTTTCGTTGTTAGGGGAAACGGGGAAAGGTAACATTTTTTCAAACACTTGTCGAAACGTGGCTCATTGGCCAGTCTCACTGATATACACTTGGGAGCGTTAGTTCGAAACCACTTGTTTAAATAAGCTTGATAAAGCATCAGTGCGTTGAAGCCAGCTCACAATTTTGCTAAAATAAAAGCCTGGAACATAAGCAGATGGAAATTTGTGCCAGTAATTGTGCCAGAATTCATTGCTAATCAACGTATCTGTGTTTATTTCCATGAAATTGTGGGACAGTGGTCTTGATGGTACTGAGCAGCACCTGGTCAGAGCTTTGCTGAATCCCGTGTCGGACAGCATACTCCTTGGTCCTTGTAGCTATCAGTGAGGTGTCTCCAGAGCCCAGAGGAGAATTCGAGCAGAGGAGTCCTTTCCTGCCGCCATCACGCCAGATAAGCGAATTGGCCAGCTGAGCTCAACATTATGTCCCCTCATCTTGAAATGACTTTGTAAAATTAACATTAAGAGGGGAAATTAATTGTCTTAATATCAGGAACTGAGAACATCTCCAATACTAGTTTCCTTAAGACAAACTATTGAAGTCATGATGACAACTACCAACAGAGCTTGAACAAAACAAAACCAGTATTACCTCATACTACTATTACACAACTGACACACATAGGATATTTTTAATAATATATGTCACTACCAGATTCATATTAATACATTCTGTACATAACTTGTAATTAACATTGATTGTGATTCCTGGTTCCTTTGTCTTTGAATCAGGACACACATATGCCTTTATGATAGCAATTAATACATATTGTTATTTGAAAAGTTACGAGTGACTTCTTTAAGATATTCTCATAGAGTGTTATATGTATGTGAGTGTCACAGTGTTGTTAAGAGTAGTGGATTAAATTAAATTGTTTATCTGTCTGTTGTTGTGACTTACACTTCATCATACACATACCCTAGACACATAACGTAGTCATCACACTATTCCAGAATAATTCTGACTGAGATATATAGATATGTGGTAGCAAGTAAGGTTATATATAATACACTACTCTTATTAGATATATATACCTTCACAGCTGATCTCAGTCAGTACACTAAGTCCCCTATAAATATTTATAACATCCCACTTCACCACATATATTGGGGGCTCGTCCGGGATTTTGAATCTTTCCCTATTAAAAATATTGGGGGTAATTCACTTCAGGGAATATAAGAATTAAAAGGTATCCTTGGGTGGAATTAAATAAGGTTGAGCTCACGGTGCCTGTGTTGTCCATTAGAGATTGAATTGTTGGTTAGACATTGTATAAATTTACATAATAGACAATGGCGGACCTGGCCAAATTTCGATCTGCTGCGGTTCAGACTGCAAAAGAGTTAGGATTAGATGGGCAAGTTATGGTTGCCTATGTCACGACGGAATGTGACAAATTTATTGAACGTGAAGAAAGAAGGTTTGAAGCCGAAAGAAAGTTAGAGGCTGACAAGGAAATTAAGAAGTTACAGTTTGAAGCTGAGGCTGAGACTAAGAAGTTACAGTTTGAAGCTGAGGCTGAGACTAAGAGGTTGCAGATTGAGGCTGAGGCTAAGAAATTGGAGGCAGAAAGAGAAGACAAACGATTGGCTGCAGAAAGGGAAGAGAAGAAATTAGCTGCAGAAAGGGAAGAGAAGAAATTAGCTGCAGAAAGGGAAGAGAGGAGATTAGCTGCAGAAAGGGAAGCAGAAGATAAAAGATTACAAAGGGAACATGAGTTACGACTAAGGGAGTTTGAGTTTCAAGGCCATGCTCCTGAAAATGGTGCCAGTCCCTTTGCCTCTGATGCTACGGTTACTCAAGGAGCCTCAACCTCAGCTATGAATTTTCATTTAGATCATTTTGTTGAGAAAGACGATGATATTGAGAGCTACCTAAATAGGTATGAACTATTAGCTACCACGTATGGGTTAGAGAGAGAAAGGTGGAGCTTAAAGTTATCTCAGGGACTTCGTGGGGCAGCTTATGAAGTTTTTGCAAAAATGAGCAGAGGTGATCAGGAAAATTATGACATGCTAAAGCAGGCTCTTTTGTTAAGATATGAAAAGAATGCTGAATTTTATAGGAAAAAATTTAGGAATGCTAAACTACTGTCAGGTGAAACCTATCACCAGTTCTCTGCACGCATAGAGACATACTTGGAGAAATGGACTTCTCTGGGGAAAACCCAAGATCTTAAGGAAATGGTCCTTATAGAGCAATTAAGAGAGTCCATGGCTCCAGACCTGAGAAAGTTTCTCATGGAACAAGGTGCAGAGAGGCTGGGTGAGTTGCTAAATGTTGCTGAAAGGTATCAAGCAGCTCAAGCAGAGGTAACAGGTAATAAAAAAGAAACAGGTGGACAACTTTAGGGCACCACAGAACTTTAATAAATTTGATCCTAAGGATCAAAATAAAGGTAAGCACCAATTTGATAGGCCACGGTATGAAAATAAAAATAAATTCCCACAATTCGATGAAAGGAAATATGATGAAAGAAAATCTTTCAACCAAGGAAAAAGGTGGTGTAAAAATTGTAAGATGAACAATCATGACACTGACCATTGTAGAAGGAAACCTCCTCATTTTGCTGCTATGACATCGGGGAAAAAGGAAAAGAAGGGCAAACCTGAAGAATTACAGGAACCATACCACCCCCCAGTGTGTGAAGATGTCATCTGTAATGGTGTCACTATAAGATGTTTATATGATACCGGTTTAGATTACGATTCCGTTGTGAGTTCTCACCTGGTGCAGGCCGATCAATACACCACAGAAACAGTGGAGATTCAAACTGCAACCAAGGATGTAGCTACCATGACACTTCCCGTCGCCCGAATAAAAGTGAAAACGCGATATGTGGAAGGAATCATAAAAGCAGCAGTGATAAATGAGCCAATCTACCTTCTAATATTGGGGTGTAGATATGTCTTCTTGAGGAATCCCAAGAGACCTGTGATATTGGCAACAGTGCAGACCAGATCACAGTCAAAGAAGGAGGAGGATAATCCCATAAATACTCACCCAGATGAGATGAGGAAGGCACAGGCTGAGGACAAAACAC
This sequence comes from Oreohelix idahoensis, assembly GCA_024509875.1. Lineage (NCBI taxonomy): Eukaryota > Metazoa > Mollusca > Gastropoda > Stylommatophora > Oreohelicidae > Oreohelix > Oreohelix idahoensis. The sequence goes on from JAMPIV010013559.1 coordinate 13,637, forward strand.
TCAAGCCATGTTTCAAGAAGTTGCCCAAATCTCATACACCTCCAGGCAAGGGAGAGTTTTATATGAAGAACAAACTGATATATAGGAAGGCTGGATCTGAATCCAATGGTCACGGACAGCTGGTCCTTCCCACTTCATATAGGACTAAAGTGTTGGAACTAGGGCATGCGATTCCCTTCAGTGGTCATATGGGAATCAGCGCAACAGGACAGCGAATAGCTTGTCACTATTTCTGGCCAGGAATAACTGAAGATATCAAACGATATGTAAAATCCTGTCCAGAGTGCCAACGAGTAGCACCTAAACATTGGACTGCACCAGCAACTCTGGGGGAAATGCCCATAGTGGGAACACCCTTTGAGAGAGTTGCCGTGGATCTTGTGGGACCTCTCACCCGAACCAAGAGAAGGAACAGCTACATTCTGACTCTGGTGGACACTTGTTCTATGTGGGGAGAGGCAGTAGCCCTGTCATCGATTGATTCTAAACATGTGGCAGAGGCATTGCTCACAATTTTCACAAGGTTAGGCTTTCCCAATCAAATCTTGACTGATAATGGCTCTCAGTTCAAGGGGAAACTAACTGAAGAAGTTTTCAGGATCTTTCAGGCCAAACACTTCCATTGTAGTGTGTATCATCCCCAAGGGAACGGCCAAGTGGAAAGATTTAACGGCACATTGATGTCGATCCTGAGAAAGTTGGCACACGAAAAACCAGATACATGGGACCAGTACCTGCACGCCGCCCTCTTTGCTTATCGGGAGGTACCCCATAGTTCAACCGGTATGGCCCCCCGGCAACATTATTGTTTGGAAGGCCAATAAAAGGTCCACTTGAAGCTTTGTTAAGAACGTGGACTGATGAAAAGGCAGAGGAAAACATTACATCTTCATACCAATATGTGAATGAGCTGACCACTCGGTTGAAAACTGGCTGGAAACTTGCCAATGAAAATTTGAAACAAGCCAGGAAGAAACATGCTGCCTATTATAACAGGAAGGCGAAAGACAGAAATTTGGCTGTGGGAGAGAAAGTACTGCTTCTTTTGCCCGGGAGTCAGAATAAGTTACAAATTGGATGGCAGGGTCCATATACAGTTCTAGAGAAGGTGTCTAGAACAAATTATAAGATAGATAAGAAGGGGAAAGAAAAAATCTATCATGTGAATCTCCTGAAGAAATATTTGGAAAGAGAACATCAGGAAGAGACACACTTGTTGACCTTGTCCATCGCCATGGAGATGAAAAAGGAACCACTTTCATCATTTGAATATCCATTACACCCCTGTGAGACAGCAGCACAGGTGAAAATCAGTACACATTTAACGAAAACTCAGAAAGAGAGAGTGCAACAGGTTCTAAATAATCATGCAGAGGTGTTAACAGACCGACCAGGGCATACAAACCTATTGGAATATGATATGAAACTGATAGACCCCACACCTGTCTGTATGAAACCATATTCGATTCCGTTTGCTAAGGAGAAAGCTTTGAAGGAAGAGATAGACTATCTGTTGAAGGAAGGAATTATTTCGCACAGTGAGTCTTCGTATAGTTCCGGTGTTGTACTTTTAAGGAAGCCCTCTGGAGAACATAGACTCTGTATAGATTACAGGAGACTGAATGCTATTACAGAAGGACAGGTGGATCCATTGCCGGATACAAATCAGCTGTTTGCCAGACTAAATAAAGCTAAATATTTCTCAAAAGTGGATCTGAGTAAAGGATACTATCAGATTCCAGTAAAGCCTGAGGTTAGACCATACCTAGCTTTTAGTACCTCAGAAGGACACTATGAGTTTAATAGATTGCCATTTGGATTGAAGAATGCGCCTAGTGTCTTCTCTAGAATGATGAGAAAATTATTGGATCCTCTGAATAATCCCTGTATAACAAATTTTATGGATGATATCCTTATAGCAACAGAAACATTTGAGGAACACATTGACTCTCTGAACATGCTGTTTAATCGACTTAGGGAGGCAAATTTAACAGCCCGACCAACCAAATGTTGCGTTGGATGTAAAGAATTGGAATTTTTGGGACACACAGTTTATCAGGGAAACATGACCCCTGACCCAAAGAATTTAGAAAAACTACAGAAAGCCCCGAGACCACAAACCAAGAAGGACGTGAGATCCTTTGTCTCATTATGTGGTTTCTACCAGAAGTATATCAAAAACTTTAATTCCATATGTGCACCTTTAACGGAATTGACACGTAAAGGACATCCAGATCGCATTACATGGACACCACAATGTGAAATGACTTACCAAGAATTGAAGGAAAAGCTCACAAGTAAACCCATTTTGAAATTACCTGACTTAAGTCAAGAATTCATAGTAAGGACGGATGCAAGTAATATTGGGTTAGGTGCAACTCTACTACAGAAATCAGATGCATTGGATGGGGAATTAAGCCCAGTGGCATATGCTAGCAGAAAGTTGAATAAAGCTGAAATCAACTACTCAACTAGCGAAAAAGAATGTCTTGCAGTAATATGGGCGATAAAGAAATTCAATATTTATCTATATGGGAAGGCATTTAAGTTGCAAACAGATCACAAACCTTTATCGTTTCTAGCAAAGGCTAAGCATGAGAACTCCAGGTTACTCCGATGGTCTTTACTTTTGGCTCCATATAATTTTAGCATTGAGTATATATCTGGAAAAACCAATTTGGGAGCGGATTTTTTTAAGCCGCCATCCGTGTGATGAGAATCACCGTAAACACCAGAAATAATAATGAATTTCTCTATGTGAATATAGAATAAAGGACTGACATATAATGTCTGTTTTAAGAGGGGAGGTGTCGTGGAATATTCTAATCCACATATATAAATTATCAAGTAAATATAAAGCCTAATAAATACATATAATAAATAAAGGAAGAAGAATGGTAAAGAACAGTGCTGTCACAATGACTGTACTCGAAATCCCCCTTGTTTTATGCTTCGTCTGCAAATTGTAACGCTTTCACGTTGATAGTAAAAGCTTACTGTATTATTACCCGCTTTCTTCAATGAAACGTGTGCTGCATTTCTAAGAAAAACATTGAGAGGCCCTGCGTAATGACCTAAATTAATCCTAACATTAATTATATTACGTTACCAAAACGAACGAACAGATGGACTCAAATATAGAGAGAGAGAGAGAGGCGAATAAAATCGGGAACGCATGCAACACGCGTCGCGCGATACACAAATGCTGCCATCACGCGTGTAAGTCTACATGCACTAATTTTTTTTCAGACGGACAGTGATAAAATACACTACCCTTTCCCAGAGTTAGGTTTATAAATCATAAAAAACGCTTATTAGAAAAGATAACATTAGATGGGTTTACGGTTGAAAACATAACAGTACCCAGACAGCACATCTTCGAAACAGGAGGTAGAAAATACATATTTTGAACTCAGCCACGTAGCTCCTTTAAATTGGGATATTTGGGTTCCTTAGGGCTTGCTGACAAATAATATGTAAAACGTTACGCAAATAGTCCAGGAATTAATAAATTATACCCAAAATAAAATAGTGAGGATGCCTGACAGCATGGAATCATTTCTGCTCATAAAATTTTTTTTATAACGTGTTTGAAAAAACCTCACGTTACAGAATTAGCCTACCATGTAAACTCCAAATTGATTGGAGCGCAACAAATGAAAGCCTAACCACGATTGGTCGGACTATAAATACTATCTTTCGTTGTTAGGGGAAACGGGGAAAGGTAACATTTTTTCAAACACTTGTCGAAACGTGGCTCATTGGCCAGTCTCACTGATATACACTTGGGAGCGTTAGTTCGAAACCACTTGTTTAAATAAGCTTGATAAAGCATCAGTGCGTTGAAGCCAGCTCACAATTTTGCTAAAATAAAAGCCTGGAACATAAGCAGATGGAAATTTGTGCCAGTAATTGTGCCAGAATTCATTGCTAATCAACGTATCTGTGTTTATTTCCATGAAATTGTGGGACAGTGGTCTTGATGGTACTGAGCAGCACCTGGTCAGAGCTTTGCTGAATCCCGTGTCGGACAGCATACTCCTTGGTCCTTGTAGCTATCAGTGAGGTGTCTCCAGAGCCCAGAGGAGAATTCGAGCAGAGGAGTCCTTTCCTGCCGCCATCACGCCAGATAAGCGAATTGGCCAGCTGAGCTCAACATTATGTCCCCTCATCTTGAAATGACTTTGTAAAATTAACATTAAGAGGGGAAATTAATTGTCTTAATATCAGGAACTGAGAACATCTCCAATACTAGTTTCCTTAAGACAAACTATTGAAGTCATGATGACAACTACCAACAGAGCTTGAACAAAACAAAACCAGTATTACCTCATACTACTATTACACAACTGACACACATAGGATATTTTTAATAATATATGTCACTACCAGATTCATATTAATACATTCTGTACATAACTTGTAATTAACATTGATTGTGATTCCTGGTTCCTTTGTCTTTGAATCAGGACACACATATGCCTTTATGATAGCAATTAATACATATTGTTATTTGAAAAGTTACGAGTGACTTCTTTAAGATATTCTCATAGAGTGTTATATGTATGTGAGTGTCACAGTGTTGTTAAGAGTAGTGGATTAAATTAAATTGTTTATCTGTCTGTTGTTGTGACTTACACTTCATCATACACATACCCTAGACACATAACGTAGTCATCACACTATTCCAGAATAATTCTGACTGAGATATATAGATATGTGGTAGCAAGTAAGGTTATATATAATACACTACTCTTATTAGATATATATACCTTCACAGCTGATCTCAGTCAGTACACTAAGTCCCCTATAAATATTTATAACATCCCACTTCACCACAAAGGGGCTATTATTATTATTAGCCGAAGATATTGTATGACTATAAATTATAATACTGGACTTACCAAATCCAGGATACTATATTTATCAGCCAACAGTGGCGTATACCTGAAACATTATAATTATTTTCCCAAACACCTGACAGTTGTAATCCAAGTGGAGTACTAAAATATACACTGTGCAGGACTGGCACTCTGACAAAGAGTCGGCCGATAGAAAATCCATCATCATCATTTGTAATAACCGGATTTTTCCAGATTATCTAGAAGTGTTCCCCTCTCTTAAAAAGATAAACACCAAGGATTCTCACACTATTCCATATTTGTACTAACTCACAGAACGAGCGGGAAACAAGAATGTTTTTCCCCGCCCGCCCTCAACACTGCAAGAGTTGTCGCAACGAAATTATTCAGTTGTAGTTCCTGTAATTAGAATCACATTCCCCTGAGCACACATCGGAGAAACAGTGCTATTTTTTTTAGAACAATGAAGACAGCCTCTCTCCTGGACAAATCTGTTATCGTACACGGACAACAAAAATGGAACCATTTAGGGTAACCCAGCCAGAGCAAACTGGATTAACTCTAAAATATAGCATAGTCTCTCCTGGACAAATCTGCTATCGTACACGGACAAACAAAATGGAACAATTGAGAATAGCCCAGCTAGAGCAACTTGGCCATCTCTAATATAGCGATTTCTCTCTTAGACAATCTGCTATCGTACTTCTTCTCAGTGTCTACAGCAGTGATGGTAGATGCAGTGTTACAGATAGAGTGTTGCGAAGTTGATGCACTGTGCTGTGCGATAGTTTGTCGCTTAGTGGAACGTTTCCTGTACAGAGCGTCTGTCGTAGACATTCTTCTATCGTGTTTCTTCTCAGTGTCTACAGCAGTGACGGTTGATGTAGTGTAACAGGTGGGGTGTTGCGAAGTTGATGCACTGTGCTGTGCGATGTTTTTGGTTTTTTTTCGCCGTTTTCGTGTACAGCTTTGCACGAACATGCTCCTGCGGAAGGCGTATAACCTTTGTCAATGGTACCGAGTTGTATGATGAAGTTGAGTAAGGTCGTTTCGAGGCGAACCGAATGGATGTATCCATATTAACGTCGGTATGCTCGTTATCATCATCGTTACCACTTTGGTGTTCTTCAGTATCAAGGTCTGATTCCTCTCGTTGTGTGGAAGTAGGAACGGGAGCATTTTGTTCCGTTAATGAGGCAGGTGATAACTCTGTATCGGAAGGTTGTGGTGTATCTATATGGGTGTCGGCATCTTGTAGAGTCTGTTGTTGTTTTTCTTCATTTAAAGATGTGTTGCTATCTCTGGACAACGATTGGTAATTATCTGCTTGAACTCGAAGATTTCGTTCTTGAATTCTCTCACGTAGCTCCTGCGGAGGGATGTCATCTTCACTCGTAGAAGCGTCGCGACATCTACGTAGTCTGTCGATAGCATCATGCGGGGGGTGAAGAGAGGGGTTTGAGGGTTCATCGTCGCAATGTAACACATCAGATGTAGAGGATGATGTGGGGGGACAAAGGAGGGTGGTTTTGCGAATCGGTCTGGGGTTTGTGAGGATAGGCTGGGAAACAGGACGATGATTATCTTTCTTGATTTGTGAAATGTGGGCTTTCGTCCTGATCTGTCTTTCTTCGTGCCACAGGATAAAATTTGTTGGTGTGGTCTGTTCTAAGATTTTGAAACCATCGATCCATTTGTCGTCAAATTTAGAATGTTGAACGTGTTTTTTGTAGTATACTAGATCTCCGATGTGAAACTGTTCAAGTTTTGTGTTTTTAAACAAAATACATACAATCTTTTTCAGAACGGTAAACGGCCCTTGCCATCCGATCCTCAGTTGGTTGTTTCCGGTAGGGAGTAACACCAAAACTTTCTCTCCTGCTTCCAATTCTCTTTCTTTCGCGACTTTCCTGTATCGGTTAGCGTGCTTTGTGCGTGCTCGCTTAAAGTTAGTCGTTGCTACGTCCCATCCTAGTTTCAACCTTTCCTTTAAAACCGACACATATTTACTTGCTGAAACAACTGTCTCATCCGCCTTCTCGTCTGTCAGAGACTGAAGTAAGGCTTCAAGTAGCCCCTTAATAGGTCTGCCGAATAAAAGCGTTGCTGGCGGAAATCCTGTGGAAGTATGAGGAGATTCTCTGTATCTAAATAAAGCTGCAGGAATACACAGATCCCAATCTTCAGGTTTCACTTGTGCCAGTTTACTTAGCATCATGTTGAGGTTTCCATTAACACGTTCCACGAGCCCATTTCCGGCCGGAGTATAAGACTTTATGTAGATGTGTTGGTTCCTCAAGATCTTCATGATCTCATCCATCAACAGGTTCCGGTATGGAGATCCGTTATCCGTCAGCACCTGCTGAGGGAATCCCAACAGCGTGAAAATCTGCACTAGGGCTTCTGCGACATGCTTGGCATCTGCGCATGTTAGCGGGATAGCTTCTGCCCATAAAATGCATGTGTCGACTAAGGTCAGGATATACCTGTTCCTTCTTTTAGTCCTTTCTAAGGGTCCTAAAATGTCGATCACAACCCGTTCAAATGGTGTTCCCATTATTGGCATTTCACCCATGTAGACTGGGGGTGTCGGTTGCTTGGGTGGTACACGTTGGCACTGGGCACAGGATTTGACATACCTGATAATATCAGTATTTACTCCTGGCCACCAATAATGAGTGGTTATCCGTTGGTTTGTGGCGTTCTGTTCCATATGTCCGCTGAAGGGAAGAGAGTGCCCCATTTCTAGGATTCGGCTTCTGTACTGTTTCGGTACTAGGAGCTGGTTATAACCTTGGTCAGGCTTGCCCGTTCTGCGATAAAGTACGCCATCCTTAGAAAAAATGTCCCCGTGCTGTCTGGGTTCCTTAGCCACGGGCAGTTTCCTAAAGCAGGGTGCCAAAGTAGGGTCATTTTGTTGCGCTTCTTTAAGTTCCATAGGTAACAAATTTTCCGCAGGCTCCCGTTCCTTCTTGGTTTGCCCTCTAGTAGTTACTGCTGCAACAATCGGCTCTTCCTGTTTCCCAATAAACTCGTATCTACCGCCAAGTATGACTGGGTAGATGGGGTCATCCATAACAGCCGCTTTGATCACGCCTCTGACAAACTCAGAGTGGATCTCCACCAATGCGATGGGAAGCGCTGTAGGTGCCTCACTCTTAAGAACTCCACAAAGTTCGACGGTCTCTCCTGTCTCTTGACCGGGTTTAACCAGGTGTCTGGCAACAATGCAATCATAAGAAAGCCCCGTATCAAATAAACAAAAAGTTTGAGAACCGTTCAATATAACTGTACCTTGCGTAGAGGGTCTCTCTCCCTCTACAGGTTGGGAATCACTGTCAATAATTCCGCCTTGCGAGACTGTTAATAAGCATTCGATGCGTTTAGGCTTGGTGTGCTCGGTCTGATCATATGTCCCGTGCTCAGGGGTTTTCCCTTTGTCACCTTGTCCTCGCTGGCTGCGCTGCAATGTAGGGCGGTCGGGTTGATCAGACTGTTTACTGTGGTTGGGGTACTTGTTTTTGTAGAACTTGGATTTTTCAGGAGGGGGAGTTTTGAGGTCCAGTTTCTCTGGTTATTCTGATTAGAAGCATGATAAGATTGATGTAGATTATTCTTTCGAAAATGCTCTTCTGTTGGTTTACGTTTTGTGGCCGGCAGTTCAGCCAGCGCATTGTGATATCGCTCAGACTTTTCCAAGATGTCTTCAAGCTTTTCTGCACCCTGCTCAGCTAGAAATCTCCGGGTATCAGCAGACAAAGTGTTCTTTATTTGTTCGGTTATAACAAATTCCTCAAGACTTTCATAGGTAGAAGGGAGCTGTGAAAGCTCAAGGCACTTTGTCAACTATCCCTTCAAACGAGACGAGAACTGCTGAAACCTTTCAGAGCTCTCCTTTCTGCTGTTGCGAAACAGTTGCAAAAACTTTCGCGCATTCATTTAAAATCGCTCAAGTAAAGCTTTCTTCAACACGTCGTAATTTTCTTGTTGGCTGTTTCCAGTTTGGCGTAAACATCATACGCACTGCTTTTCAACGCCTGAGAAAGCTTCATATTCCAACGCGACCTCTCTAAACCGTACAGAGTTGCAATTTCCTCAAATTTTTCTAGATACGTGTCAATCTTCTCATTAGGACAAGGGAAGGATTCTAGCGCAAAAGACATAGCAGTGAGATGAGTAGATTGAGTATTAGAAGGATCAGTTAAGGAAGAATGAGGAGAAAACTCTCCATTGCTGGAGGTAGAGGCAGCACCACGACTTTGGACTTCTAGAGCTTTAAGCGCCAGCACATGCTGTCGTCGTTGCTCATTTTCTCTTTCCTCATGCTGTCTCTCCATCTCCTTCTCTCTTTCCTCATGCTGTCTCTCATCCCTCTCCTTCTCATGCTGTATCCTTCGAATTTCCATTTCCTCATCCATCTTCCTCTGCTCTTTTGCTTCAGCTGATTTCCTCTCCGCATCGTATCTCTCAAGTTCGTCCCTGACAAACGCTTTCGCTTCTTCGCCTTCCAAACCCTCTTCTCTCACTTCGTCCCTGAGGATTTGCCTAAGCTCTGCCCTCTCGGCCATAGTAAATAGCTGACTGGGACTAGTCGAGAAAGAAAAGAAGAAAAGGATACACTGGTTCCTTACCACTTGCGAGAAAATACCAAAACAAAAGATGATATACTTTAACCTGGGATAACTCCTCCAAAATATATTGTATCTAACTATCGCTGCTATTAATCGGCAATAAAGCACCTAATGCAGACGACTACGCCAAATAAATGGTATTTAAGATTTACTCACTGAAAAATAAGTTGCTACAGTGGAAACAAAATAATTATTGCAAAAATTTAAGGAGGAAAAAATCCCCTAATTTTAAGTCCAATACAAGATCACCCCTGAAGTCAGTTAGGGTAAGGGAGGCAATTAACAGGACGTAATTGTCTGAACGCACTCCTTAGCTTAGCTCAAACACCTACTTCTTCAGAACTCTGTGACTGTTACACAATCACAAACTTTACCAGCGTTTAGTATTACAAAATCAGTAATTAACATATATTCCGACAAAATCAACCTGTAACTCAAATGTATATTACTAACAAATTCTGTGGAAAAACAATCATTAATTGTGTGCCCATAAACAGATCGATTGTCTAGGGGATAAATTATTTTTAAAGATATAAAAACTCACAAGACATCACACTCTTACTCTATATCAGAATAACGAAAATAAATCCTGCAGACGAGCTGATATTCGTATTTGCTCAGGACTAGAGTTCATATCCCGGACAACGAGCCACAATTCTGTCGTAGATTTTTGATAGGGGAATTAAGACTTGGGTTGGTCCTTTCTGAATAGATTAGAATGAGTGATAGCCACAGGGAGAGATGATAATAGAAATAGAGTTCCACGAGTGAGATGGTAGAAATCAATAGAGGCTGTCTCTGAAATCGAGAATCTTCTCTCTTTCTCAGCCTATCTTCTACAACAGATTTAGAGGAGTCAGACAGTCTATTGACTACATATATTAATATATATATATATTACCACTCACGTGCACACACACAATTGATGACAGTGAGACACACAGACGTGGGAAAACTATAACAATGATTATATAGATACTTGGGAACGAACTGACCACCACACTGGAGGAAGTTTAATAGAATTTTAATTATCAGACTAAAATTCCATCACAACACATAAAATTACATCAAGCATATACAAATAGTCATAAAGTCAATGAATTTCTACAAGAAATGATAGACCCACAGTATGATCCTTTCCCTCGATGTTTAGCCCACAGTCCTGTTAGAAGAAAAGATGATAGCCCCAAAGAGTCACGGATACAGCTGCTGTAGTCTAATGATTTTCCCTTTTAAAGGTATGAACAGACTTTGATAGTAGTATGATCTATCCTAAGAGAAAAATATACATGCCGTAGCAAAAATTTGCATAAATGGAATTACACAGTGGGTGAATAAAATAGTTATCATTTAAAAAAAAACTTCACTCAGTCTACTTTCACTCGGTTCTTTCATCAGGGTACACTGGCTCACGTTCTTACCTAATAACTTGCTGGTGTTCGCCATTTGGCGCACTGTATGACGCACCGTTCAACTCTGTCTATCTTTTGCTGAAGCGGATTCCCAGCTCTGCAGATCGTGGTTTCATTCACGGGGTCCGGGGAGCGTCCACTTCATTCGATAGTTTACTTTACAGATTTAAGTTAGTGTCACTTCACCCCGTTCAGGTAAGAATTAGTTTTAAGCGGGCACACAGTGTCAGAATCACTAGGTTTCCCTTATTTAGGAAGATGACCGGTTGGTAAATTCTTTCAATAGATAATTATTATTCACACCCACGGTTCGTCAAAATGTCGGAAGGTTACTGTTTGAAATGTTTTACTTGCCACAAGGGCTGAAATGTACTTGAGGTTTTTCTCTGGAAGAGTTAAATCAGGCTCGATGGGCCCGTTATTTCATTTAACCGTTAAAGTTCTTGTAAAGGTTATACACCAAGTCTTTAAGGAAAATGTTTTAGTTCTTCACAGATATTTCTCGTGTACTCAAACGCTGGCAAAGTTGAGTTACCACAGTTTTCACTGCATGAAGAAAAACAACATATCAAATACTTATACATACTATGTACTACGGTTATAACTTACATTATGAACTGCAAGCGTAGAGCTGGTCTTATCATTTAACACTCCCGTGAAATAAAATATTAGAAAATCAGTCATCATGAATTAGAAATACATGGGTATTTCGTCAATACTCAGTGATGAATCAATGCAGTTATAAGTTAGTTTAAATATTCTCGACTGGTCAGTTAAATTGAATTATTTTATAGCTGCATGAATTTTAAGCTAGAAGTTATAATTTATTCTGCTTTCCACTGAATATAACAGACTTATAAATTATTAATTCTGCACAAAAGAAACTAGGGAAATAAAATAGGCGATTTAACACTTAATCACTCGCAAAATACTAGAAATATTATATTTACCTCAACACAGAACAACAGGCTATCGCACACTTTAGAATTATACGCTGATATATATATTGGAAGTCTAGAAGCTCGGCAAATTTTCGAACAAACTAACAACTTCGCTATACAGCTTATTCTTTTCACGAGCAACCTGTCTACTGCGAATCTTGAGGACTGAATGAAATAAAGTTTAACATTCTCGTTAATATCTTAAAACCCAGACAAAGGATGCACGCTATTGCGAGACCCCGAAATCGTCTCCCCTGCTCGTCTTAACACTTACGTCGAGGCGTGAGTATCACCTCACACTATCGCTGAGAAAACTACCGTGAAGCTTCGTGTCAGAAGAAAATATCAGACTATATGTCTCCTCATCATGTCTGACAGAGTGAATTCTCACACGTTTACGTCGAGAATCTAGCCCATGAGCTCCGTGTCATGAGAGAAGTATAGACACATGTCTGCTTTCTGTGTCTGACTGGACGAATAGTCACACTATTCGTTACCATGACATCTTATGCAATAAATGCGTTACCAGTGTATGAGAAAAACGGTAAAGTCAGAATGGGAAAGAAATATATTTTTCGCAAACGAACGAATGCGAAAAATACAGGAAAAGGATAAAATAGCGATAATAAAGTAGAGGACCGAGGTAGAAAAGAAAAGAAATATAGAAAATTTATTTATCATAAAAGTCTATGCGACATCTTGATAATCTCAAAGACGAAGTTCTGTAAAAATCCTCTCGCCTAACGAATCCTAAAATCTGTACAAGCCCTGTCAATCACCCACGTCTCTTCTTTATATACAGCCCACTCTTTTTTCCCGCCAATTTTCACACGATGCTTTATTTTTCACACGATACCAAACATCTACATTTGCACACGCTTTTCTCAGCTTTTCGACTTTTTGCACACGACTCTCACTCTAGCAACGGTAAAAACCCAGATTTGCAACTTCTCCCAAAATTTTCCATTCAATAAACATGCACTTACTATTTTGTAGTTCTGGGACAGCTTCTCTCGAAGCCGTGAACTTTTCATGATACTGTATTTTGTGCACAAATATCTTAACTGCTTTTAACGTTGTTATTTCTCATTTTATGTGGTTTTTAACACGTATTAATTGTAGTGTATGCCAAGCGGTCACACATGATCCGTTCACAAGCATAGGTGTGAACTAGCGTGCGTCATTACAAAATTTCATATAAACACAACAGGATGGTGTTTATTTTTGATTACCATCACTGTACTGACCTTTGCTGACGTCAGATGCTAAATAAAGGGTACTGAAGTTGGCCATTGTTTTAGATTTTGTGATATTAAACACCAGAATTGTTTAACTTTAATTTAACAAAACATTCTCATTTCACTTATTTAAAATTGTAACGTATATCTTAAATACTCTTTATCATGCGAGAGTAATACTCCAGGTGAAGCATGCATGTACACTGCTACAATTACTTGGCATAAAAAAAGAGACGTGATGCCCCATCCAAAAATCAGAAACATCGGCCTGAATATCCTTGCACAACAGTCTGATCACAAGCAGCTCCATCCAGTTTGTTTTCAACTGAAAATTTCCCAGAATCCCCCGGCAACTGCACGGGACATGAGAGCAATAGATGTGGTTATATAAGAACAAATAACAACGAAGCGACATTGAAGAGATTATTCGCCATTTGAATCCCTAAGATTATTCGCCATATGAATCACTAAGATTATTCGGCACATTCTTCTTCTTCTTCGTTCGTCATGAAAAGGACGTTGGTTGCGTTGTGTCCGTTTACAGCGAAGCTGCAATATGTTCGCCTTTCGGCCAACACATCCGACTTCAGCACGGCATTTTTGGGACCGGGTTAGCCTTCCCTCTTCGATCCCTAATCACTCAGCCAGACTGAAGTGATGCAGCCTGTTTCCAGGACCACCACTTGGAGGTGGAGTAGGGTCTTGGTCAGCTCTGGTTCGCTGACCCTGACGCAAGCAGTCTAGCTATGGGTCGCTTACTGCATTCCTCACTGTTGACGCGTCTTAGGTCCCATTCGCCATATGAATAACTAAGATTATTCATCACATGAATCATTAAGTAGGCCTACAGAATAAAATCCCAGACACTCGCACCGTGTCTAATTTCGAATACATTAATCTAGTCATTATAATAAATTTATTTCATTTGTTATCCATGTTAAGTTTTTCGTGTTTGTTTTGTCTTAGAAACGGACTAACTTGCCCGTCTGCTCTTTATTCTCGAGATGCTGTGAAATTGTTAATTGTCGTTATACTTTATAGATAACAGTCGTTATACTGCTAACATTTGTACGGTTATTAATTTCTTTCCAATCGTTGTAATACAGAGTTATTGTCTCTGATATTGTAGCGTAGTCCTGAACCAATATCTAAGGGCAATTAACGAGAGCCTACCTTGCCTACATATATCAAAATATGTCAACAAATGTTTTCTACCAATCGCTGCACGAGCTGTAAACCGGTCTCAGTAACCGCAGGCGGCAGGATTGCTAGATGGAATCTGTGCAAACGTGAATGTGTACTTGTGACTTCAGGCCAAAAGATAAGTTATGTCCCTCAGAACAGTGAGCACAATAAAATAACAGGAATCGTAAACTTTCATTAGATACATGGATTTAGTTGTAGAAGCATGGACACAGGAGTTTTGAGTGATTTCATGCAGTATAACTTAGAGCGAAGACTGTTTTCCCCGGTTTCAACTGTGATTGCAAACGCTACAAGGGAGGCAGAAAAAGGTTAGCGTGTTTAAATGGTAGCGCCCAAATGGCCGGTTTAAACAAGACCGGGATGGAAAGAATCGGTTGGGAAACACCGGAAGAATAAATTATCGAAGTTTTGTATGATCGACAGATCGGGCAGAAAGGGTGTTTTTACAGAAATTTTTGTAAACATAAACTGACCCAGCCAGCCAATAGAATCGCTTGTCTTCCTTTTGCCCGCTACCTGTAATAAAAAGGGGAAACAAATCTGGAATATTGCTCTTGAACCGCCAGAACCCAGCTCCTTCGCCAATTGCCAGTGAAGCAGACTGCATGGGTTTAATTAAAAGCCTGTTGAATCTGAGATTGTGGGTCAGAGGTATCCTGTCACTCATCTTGTAGCAGAGAAGAACATTGGTGTTGTACCTAGCGGTGTATGATTTAAACAAGCACCCTGTACCTACATCAGTTGGAAGAGTGGGGACCCTCAGTGTTGGGCTTCTCCATCTTATATTCTGGCTTCAAGGAAAAGGCGGAAGCGAAGAAGTTAAGTTCTATTAGACAAGACTGACTCGCAGAGCATTGGCGTACCACACCCAGTTATAGTAGTAGTGATGAAAACAGTGATGATTAAATTAGTCTGGAAGCAACATAGACTTTAGTCAGTGTGACATTCTCAAAAGCTACATAACATAGAAATAGTTTGAACTCAAGTGATCTCAATAACATTGTAGTCAGTGTGACATTTTCAAAAGCTACATAACAAAGACTTTATTTTTAGCGATTGACTTTTATTTGGTGTAGATACATGCAACATCATCAGTGTGTTTTTATTTTTAGGGTTTGTGTTTACACAAACAAAACTAAACAGATGACTGTACATAAATAAAATTAAGAAAATTGTAGTGCACTGTTTTATTACTTTATGTCAGCTTTGAATTACTTTGAATTTAATTAAATCCCCTAGATACAATAACAGCCCATAGGTATAATTCTGAGAGGGGCACCATAGAATTCTGGTACTGAATATTACTATCTCGGCCAGAAATTCTTTACAGCCTGACTTTATACCTATGAACTCTATACACCATTGCTCTTTTCTGAGAATGGGGTATTTCTTTTAAGACCAGACTCTTCTCTGGCAACTATCCTAGTATCACCTGATACACCTTGTTGTCTTATACTTCATAAATTAAGGAACCTCTCGCGACAGATATCTGGAATGAACCGTAACTGAACACACTTGGAAACTATTGTACATCTTGAATTTTATGTCAGCCGTAATGCCGTTTTATGTCCCATTTCATATGCTTCTCCAGTCTTATGCTGCAGTCAAGTGCTTTTCTTTCTCAGCACCAGTTATTGCATTGAAATTGTCTACTACTGTACTTGAGTTGGTTCTTGAGAGATCGATGAGAGTAAGTGTTTGTTTCGTAATAAGTTCATCGGCGTTCCTCTTTTAACCCTGTTTCAGTGACGAATGAAAGATTAAACTATTCTATAATTACTGATTACCATAATCATCGTCAAGTGTTACCGGGCTCGGAAGGGTAGTAAAAAAATATATATATAAACATTGTTACCTACCAAGCATGTCGTCAAATGCTACTTAGGATGGTTGGACATTGGACCAGCTACCCCATCACGTAGAAACATTAAGCCACAATAACAACAACAACAACAACAAAATGAACAAGGTCATCAACGTGAAACTGATGACAAATACCAGACAAGTGCCGGTGGAACAAGAACTGGATATTGATTGAAGAAATCGGTTACCAGGCAGTACCCACGGTCAGAGAAGTACAGGCGAAGAACACATGGCGAAGACATCGAGAGACAGAAATTAAAAGGACTAGGAAGACAAAGAAATACCATGAGTTGATTGACACACAACAGAAGGACTTGACACGTGTTTGTTGAGGGTATATGCTCCAAATATCATGAGTTGATTGACACACGACAGAAGGACTTGACACGTGTTTGTTGGGGGTATATGCTCCAAATACCATGAGTTGATTGACACACGACAGAAGGACTTGACACGTGTTTGTTGAGGGTATGTGCTCCAAATACCAAAAGTTGATTTGCTCACGACAGTAGGACTTGACACGTGTTTGTTGAGGGTATATGCTCCAAATACCATGAGTTGGTTTGCTCACGACAGTAGGACTTGACACGTGTTTGTTGAGGGTATATGCTCCAAATACCATGAGTTAGTTTGCTCACGACAGTAGGACTTGACACGTGTTTGTTGAGGGTATATGCTCCAAATACCATGAGTTGGTTTGCTCACGACAGTAGGACTTGACACGTGTTTGTTGAGGGTATATGCTCCAAATACCATGAGTTGGTTTGCTCACGACAGTAAGACTTGACACGTGTTTGTTGAGGGTATATGCTCCAAATACCATGAGTTGGTTTGCTCACGACAGTAGGACTTGACACGTGTTTGTTGAGGGTATATGCTCCCTAGGGAGCTAAAGAGTATTGATTGATTGCTAATCATCATCATCTCTGTGTTCTTACATTATGGAGTATGGACCCACAATCATCATCTCTTACATTATGAAGTATGGACCCACAATAATCATCTCTTACATTATGAAGTATGGACCCACAATCATCATCTCTTACATTATGAAGTATGGACCCACAATAATCATCTCTTACATTATGAAGTATGGACCCACAATCATCATCTCTTACATTATGAAGTATTGACCCACAATAATCATCTCTTACATTATGAAGTATTGACCCACAATCATCATCTCTTACATTATGAAGTATGGACCCACAATCATCATCTCTTACATTATGAAGTATTGACCCACAACTGCTGATGGCCGTTTTGCAGGAAGCCTAGACCAAAGCGCGAGCTCCTGCAGCAATGTGTTTTAAATAATGAAGTTGCCAGCCACTTTCACCCCTCATATTAGTCGCCTGAAGGAAAAGTAATTCTATTTTTCCTTTGTCTTCTCCATGACTCCACTCCTCGAGAGTTTGGTTTGGTTTAAGGACTATCTTCATTGCATACGGACAACCCCATCAGTGCTCTGATCTATTCCCTTACATAACACAAGGAGGATCTCAGCACAGTGTACGAACTCCGTAGCACCGTCGAGAATCCCAATGTGTGTTAATAGGAATCGCACATTCTATAAATGTTTTTGTGGTGGGTAGGTTTATAATTTTTAAATTTTGCCACGGCAGCGGCCTTCCACTCCTCCCTACACTTTACGATTTCCAACTGTCGTGGGATTTTTAACGTGCGCAACTTGCACACGGGTCTTCCTATTTTTCGCCCTTAGCCGAGAAGGCTAGGCATCCGATCTCATTATCGAGGAGACCAGTGGGAAGTATGACATCATTAGGATCACTGCTTCTGAAAAAAATAAAAAAATTCCATAAATTATATTCCTCCAACTGGGAATCGAACCCAGTACCTCTAGAATCCCAGGTGTTCGCCATACCTCTTAGCCACTCCTATCCCAGCCTCCAGAGTTACACAGACCAAATACTAATTTTATGTTAATGCTACAAAAGTCAGCAAAATTTCATGTGCAAGGGACATAACCATTTAAATGTTTAAGAATACTATTTTAAATACCCTCCCTTAATGTGTCATGTTGACCAACCTTAAAGGGAGTTAATACTTATAATGTTGTCCGAATTGTTGGTACATAGTGATGTCACCTTACACTGATTCTGAGCGTAAATGTTTTAGAATCTGTGTTCAAGTATCACGTTGGGACTATTTAACTGTGTTTTTCATAAAATTTATTGTAAAATCGATTCCGAATCACCAATTCTGTTATTGTTAGTTCGATAACTAAATCTGTGACTAGTTAAATCTTTACCTTAAACAAAAAATATATATTTTTTAATATTTAAAAAAAAAAAAATCAATTCAGCATGCTAGCTTTTGAAAACAAATGTCAACACCGACTGTTCACTATATATATATATACCTGTTAAAAGTCTTGGCAGGGTGTACGATGCCTCATTAAAAGACTCAAAGGCAGTGCAACAGACAATAGAAATGGCAGACAGAGGGCTACAGATCATAGACCAAAGCAGACTCCTGGGGAAGTTCAAACTGTGGTGCCTCCAGTTCATGTTGATACCAAAGTTGCTGTGGCCACTGCTTATATATGAAATAAGCACAAGTACAGTGGAAGCCATAGAGCAGAAGGTCAACAAGTTCATGAGAAAATGGCTAGGAGTACCACCAGGTCTGTCAGATGTAGCACTGTACTGCAAAAAGTCAAAACTTCTGCTTCCTTTCAAGTCAGTTGTTGAAGAGTACAAAGTTGGAAAGGCAAGGCTTGCAATGATGCTACGCGAGTCAGCTGATGACGTGGTTAAGTCCATTCAGCCCACACTGAAAACGGGAAGGAAGTGGAAAGTGGAAGAAGCTGTTGATGCTGCCCAAGAGTCACTCAAACTGAGGGAGGTAATCGGATACACACAAACGAATAGACGGGGATTTGGTCATGGAGACATCCGCTGGTGGTCCAAGGCATCAAGCAGGGAGCGCAGAGACATGGTAGTTCAGGAGATACGAGAAGCTGAGAATGATAAGAGGTTGCAAAAAGCAGTGCAGCAGGTCCAACAAGGCCAATGGACTACATGGGAAGGAGCCCTGCAGAGGTCCTTGACATGGAATGATATATGGCATATGGCACCTCTTAGGCTCAGCTTCGTTGTCAGATCACTGTATGACCTGCTGCCATCGGCCACCAACCTTGTGAAATGGGGAAAGTCGGATGATGAGCAGTGCCCCCTGTGCCAGGGGAGGCAGACACTTGAACACGTGCTCTCAGCGTGTAAGGTGTCATTAGGGCAAGGGCGATACACTTGGCGCCATAACAAAGTGCTAAATGAGCTTGCTGCGACAATAGATCTGGCAAGAATGAAGGCGAATAGCAAAGTCCGGCCAGACACCGCAAACACATACTTTCTGAGGGCAGGAAAGTCAGCACACCCCAAACCGAATAAACCTGGTAGCAGTTTACCATCTCTTCTTGATTGTGCAAATGATTGGGAGATGGCGGTAGACCTACCTGGACGAGGGGCATATCCAGAGAGTATCCAAAAATCGCGGAGACGGCCGGATATAGTGCTTCATTCTGCAGCAACGCTTCAGGTCATACTGATTGAACTGACCGTGCCATTTGAATCCAGATTAGATGAGCAACATTCGTTCAAAGCGGCCAAGTATAGTGATCTGGCCGCGGATCTGAGACACGATGGGTTCACTGCAAGGGTCATGGCTGTTGAAGTGGGTGCAAGAGGGCTTGTGGCTGCATCAGTGTATGATCTATTGAAACTGTTGGGGCTGAGGGGACAGTCGAGAACAAGGGCCCTGAAGAGGCTTAGTGAAACTGCCGAAAAGGCATCAGGCTGGCTGTGGAACAACCGCAATGGGGAATGGAGATCGTAACAATAAACGCTGCGGTACAGAAAACACCAGGAATTTTTCTAAGTCCACAATACGCTGAGGTTTGTGGTGGACTAGTGAACGGGCTGCGACTCAGGGGCGACAAGCGGTGTATACTATAAGGGGTGTCAGTATCAAAAGTCCAGTGGGGAACGCGCAGTGGCGACTCGTTGACTTCGCGCTGGTGTCTCAGTGTGTGCGACGGAACGAACGGAATAATTTGTCTTCTCTTTGTTACTTTCACAATTGCCTCCACGGCTGGCGGAGTTGTGGAATTTAAAGTTGCTACCATAAGTGAAATGGGTTCATTTTTGATGCAAGACAACAGGAAGCTGAGACGCTTGGGAGTCATGACCCAAGTGGGCCCGCCCCCCTTAGAGTGTAAAGGAGTATATAGGGCCGAAACACTTGTCGGACGGGGGGGACTTCTTCTGATGATCAGATTGCTTCCTGTTGTATCGCTCTGTAAAGAGTTTCCTATCATCATCATCATATATATATATATATATATATATATATATATATATATATATATATATATATATATGGGTCCCGTTACATGCCCATAAAGGCATATTGGGAATATGGTGTTAGGCCCAAATATTCTTTGAGCCGCGGGGAGCGCAGTGGTTAGTGCACTGGCTTCCTAGCTCGGTGGTCCATGGTTCGATCCCCAATTGAGGTGGGATATTTTAGATCGCAAACGGCTCCGGGGTCGACCCAGCCTCAAAAATTGGGTACCAGAGCAACTCTGGGAAGGTTAAGGCGGCTGGCGTGATGCTGGCCACATCACCCCTAGTGTGCCGAGGGTCATGAAAATATGGGCCTGACACCATATTCCCAATATGTCACTATGGGCGTGTAACGGGATCGTTTATTTTTACCTTTTTTCCATATTTTCTTGACCATTGGCACATTAGGGGTGATGTGGTTAGCATCATATATATATATATATATATATATATATATATATATATATATATATATATATATATATATATATATTTTGTTTCCCCGGCACAAATCCAGCTTGAAAGGACACCATTTTGGGACTGTTAAAAACGTGCAAGTTGCCGTGACGAGTGCTTTGAAAGAGATCCCCGTTCAAGACTTCCAGGCGAGCTACGACGCGTGGCAGAACCGCTGGCAACGGTATATTGATGCTCAAGTATGTTATTTCGAAGAATTTTAAGTGTATGTAAGCATGTCTTGAAATAAACCAATTTTATGGAATCAGTCTCATTACTTTCCGGACAGACCTCGTAAAAAGTCAAGGGCCACTTAGAAAAACCGTGGTTGAAACCACAAAACAAATCTGATATAAACGTAATTGGTACGTATCAGTCAAAACGGCATTTATTGAATACCAAATTGACATGTCACGTAAAGAAATGGAAACACACATTCAAACGCAATGAATATATACATACATACGTCCATACAGAGCCGGATTAACGTAGCAGCACAAGTAGCATATGCTACGGGCTCCGCGCTTTTAGGGACCCCGCGCCAATAAATATGTACATAATTTTTTGGTCATCTTCTAATACGAGCGTTAAACCAATGATCTTGTGATTTATGCCATCTTTAGCGCCTTTTCATTTGGTGTCACGAAATTGTGAGAGAAAGAGCATAAGAGGGTGACTTACTGTGACTCTTCATTATTTTTATCTTAACTGTTTGCGGACGGAAGCCATTTAATTGGCGTTGAAAATTTGGTCACGTTTGGACGGAAGCCACTTTTTTGGCTCTAGGCGACCGCCCCTCTAATTTTCTTTCGTTCTTTGTGAAATGATTTTGCATTAACAATAAAAACTAGAATTTAGGAAACGGAAACTTCCTGTTTTAATTGAGGTATACGGCGTGCTCGCACTCTCTTTCGATCTTGATTAAAATTTCTTGATTTGTAAGGTTAGAAAACTCAAAAAACGAGCAGTAGACACAGAGATGTTTGACGTAATTATGCTTCTGGAAGTGAAAAACGTAAAGCGAAGGAAGAAAATGAAAGAACAGATCAACTTGTGATATCAAAAACACATAAGCTGACAGAATATTTTGATGCTCATGGTGGTGGTACTCTAACCGCTGAAGCTGGAAGTACAGGAACAACTAGTACTAGTGCAGGCTATGCAGCAGAAAACATACAGCAAAACCCAGTATACACTGAGTCTGAATGTGAAAGAATAAGTGAAACGAAGATGTACTCTAATGATATTGGTGACTGGCCGAACAATATAGATGACTGTGAGCGTGAATATTGGATATCCAAGGGAAGTGAAAAATGTCAACATGTTGATAGTGCCTTCTCTTCATCCGTGCGATTGTATGACACTAAAAAGAAAACTCGATACTGTCAGAAGTCTTATTTTACACATATTCATAAACTTACAAACAAGCAACATACAAGAAAATGGTTATGCTATTCAGAAAGTAAAGGGCCTATTCTGTTTCTCATGCAAGCTTATGAGTTCAGAATGTTCATCAAAGTTTACTGTGGAAGGGTTTCATTCATTCATTCATGACCCTCCACTCCCAAAGGAGCATAGGCCTTCAACAAACACATGCCAAGTCCTCCTGGCACGTGCCATCATCTCAAGTTCTTTCCACGTTCTCCTTATCATTTTCACCTCTGTTTCCAGCTCTCTTCTCCATGTGCTTTTGGTCTACCTCTGCTTCTCTTGCCCTAGGGGTTCCAGAACAAGGACTGCCTTATAATGCTATCAACAGGTTTCCTCATTGTGTGTCCTATCTATCGCCATCGTCTTCTTCTCATCTCTTGTTCCAATGGCACTTGTCTAGTTCTTGTCATCAGTTCCAAGTTGGTAACCTTGTCATACCATTTTAATCCCTCTATTCTGCGAAAGCACCCATTTATGAAAGTCTGTAGCTTTTTGGTAGTTGTCTTTGTTGTTCTCCATGTCTTAGAGCCATACAATAGGACTGACTTCACATTTGAGTTGAAGATTCTTATTTTCGTGTTGGATCCGATTTCTCATGATCTCCATATATTTCCCAATGCAATGAAAGCTCCTCTTGCTTTTTGTATTCTTATTTTGATATCACTGTCTATCCCTCCAATTTTTTCTATATCGCTGCCAAAATAGGTTATGGTCATTAAATTGCCTAGATCTTCTTCCTATTCTTTTACCCGGATCCTTTTAATTTATTATCTGTCTTTACCTTTTTCCTGTATTTTTCGCATCATTCGTTTGCGAAATATATTTCCTTCCTTATTCGCAAACTTTACCTGTTTCTTTTCTCAAAAACTGAGAATCGCACTAGCATTCTATTACATAGATGTCAGTCAGACGAGAAGTGTTATAATGCATTCCGTCAGACCGGAGAGCCGACATCCGTCTGCATTTTTCACCGGTCAACAACGAGTTGCATCGGCCGAACGCTTAAGTAGGAGCGAATATTTACACCTTATAGTCGCAGTTTCAGACATTTGTCTGGAAATCCCAGCTGACACGGCTCATTGTGGGCCCCGGTCAGCGTGAGGTGCGAAGTAGTATAAGTGTCAGTTCAGAGTCGTCGTCAGAATAGCTCCGGCTTAGCGTGAAAAATCGCTCAGCACTGCAGACCGGCTGTCTGAGAGTTGCAACTCACGCGCGCTCTCGGTCACTGATGGCAGTTACGACACGTGTTAAGCTGACGTAGGTGTTTTACACGTAAAAGGGGAGATGATTTCGGAGTTTGAGAAAATGTGGGATTGTTTGCCCCTGGTTTCAAATATCCACCCAGGAGCTGAAATCTGATTTCATTTCAGTCTTCAACATCTTCAGTAGACGGAACACGCGTACTAGCGAATGAAGCTTGTATAGCGAATTTCATAGTTCTCGTCAGATTTCTGACGAGCTTCTAACTACCTATCTAGTGAATTATCCTAGTCGTGGTGTTACCGTAGTTCTGGGGTGAGATTGATATATTATATCTAGTATTTTGTGAAGTGATAAAGTGTTAAGTCGCTTATTTCATATTTCACTAGTTAGATTTTGCGCAGAGTGCCAAATTTATATAGTCTGTATTATTTTCTAGTGACGTGTTTCAGTGGATAGCAGAATAAATTATAATTTCTAGCATTAAACAATAATGTAGCTATAATGAAGTTAATTTTACTGCTAAGTAATCAGACGAGATCATATTTTTCTAAACTAACTTATAAATGCTAGAAGCCTCATGAGATGTTGACGGAACACGCACGTGTTCCTAAATTCATGAGGATTGATGATTTTAAAAAAAAATATAACTTACTTTACGGGAAGTGTTAAATGATAAGTCAAGCGGTACGCTTGCAGTTTAAAAATGTAAGTTATATTGAGTACATATATGTAAATTATTTGATATGTGTTCTTTCCTTTTTATATAGTGAATCTGTGGTACCCAACTTTGCCAGCGTTCT
Organism: Oreohelix idahoensis; assembly: GCA_024509875.1. Taxonomy (NCBI): domain Eukaryota; kingdom Metazoa; phylum Mollusca; class Gastropoda; order Stylommatophora; family Oreohelicidae; genus Oreohelix; species Oreohelix idahoensis. The sequence goes on from JAMPIV010013559.1 coordinate 38,047, forward strand.
AGTACGTGAACATTATTTGTGAAGAAACTAATCACTTTCATTACCTGAACTTTAACAGTTAAATGAAGTAAGAGGCCTTCGCGCCAGAATTAATTCTTCCAGAATAACTCTTCAGTACAGTTCAGCCCGTTGTGGCAAGCAAATATCAGTAACATTCCGACAGAGTTTTTTTTGACTAGTATTGTGGTGACCAAATATAGTACCTTCCTGAAAGTAGACACCGATCTGACATTCCTTAAATTCTAGAAACCAAAGCTAATGACATTGTGCTCTGCTAACTTTCGTGCCTGGACAAATTTTATGTGACTTAATCAGACATTCGAAAAATTAGAACACCCAAGGAATCGTTCCCTGAGACAGAGAGTTCAGTACGTCTTTTGGAACTGGGGATTTCTTGGTCGATGACTGCATTTTCGGGTCTGTGTGAAGGTCCTAGAATTTATTATGTTCCCAGAGGCAGCGAGCAAAGTTGTAAGTATAAATGTGAGCACATGGCCATTGCTGAATGAATGAGTGTACGCAGGTCAGAGTGTTATTTTACCGTTGGGTATTGTCACCTATTTGCTGTCTTAATTTTTTTTTAATCTGCAGAATTTGTTGCTATTGCTAGAGTTTTCTTTTTCTTAGGCTAAATCAGATTATTCAACTCTGTTCATACATTTACGAGAAAAAAAAAGGAAAAACTCTTAGACTCAAACCCTATGTATCTATAACTCTTTGGGCCATCATCTGTTCTCTTAACGGGGCTGTGGGCTAAGCCTAGAGTTAAGATTCTAACGGGCTATCATCCTTGTAGCATTTTCTTGAATTTTATGACTATTTGTATATGCTTTTCCTTGATGTATTTTTTTGGTGTTGTGAGAAGATTTTAAATGATAATTAAAATCTATCTTGAACTTAGAAATCGTGTTGGTCAGCTCGTTCTAAAATATATATATATCATTGTTATAGTTTTCCCACGTCTGTGTGTTTAACTGTCGTCACGTGTATGTGCGTGCCCGTGAGTAGATAGAGATTTATGTAATATATATCTGTGGTTTAGACTGTCTGACACTTTAAAAGCTGTCGTAGAAGATAGGTAGAGAGAAGAGTTCCCGATTTCAGAGACAGCCTCTATACCACGATTCTATCATCTCACTCGTGGAATTCTATCGCATTTTCACTAACTCTCACTGTGGCTATCGCTTATTCTAGTCTATACAGAAGGGACCAACCCAAGTCTTAATTTCCCTATCGAAAATCTACGACACCTCTCATCGAGTGTTTTCAATTTGTCCTGTATCTGATTACGGCTATGGGACAGAAGAGCTAAGTCATCAGCAAAATCCAGATCATTCAACTGCTTAGTCAGAGTCCACTGGATTCCATTTCTGTTGTGTGTTGTCGATGTTCTCGTAACCCAGTCTATTGCTAGTAAGAAAAGAAATGGAGACAAGAGGCATCCCTGTCGCACTCCTGTTCTTATCCCAAACGATTCTGTAAGCTGTTCTTCATGAAGAACTCTGCATGTCATGTCTTCATATGTTTTCTTTATTAAATTAATGATCTTCAGGGGAACTCCATAATGCCTCATCAATTTCCAAAGTGCTTCTCTGTCCACACTGTCAAATGGCTTTTCGTAGTCCACAAATCCGATGTATAGTGGTGAATTCCATTCCAGACTTTGTTCAACTATTATTCTCAAAGTAGCTATCTGGTCTGTACAGGATCTGTTTTGTCGAAAACCTGCTTGTTCATCTCTCAGTTTCTTGTCTATGGAATCTTTTAATCTTTCAAGGATAATCATGTTTATTACTTTTCCTGGCACTGAAAATAACATAATTCCTCTATACTTTGCGCACTCTTGTAAATTTCCCTTCTTAGGCAACTTAACCAGATATCCTTCCTTCCATTCTGCTGGTATCTCTTCCTTTTCCCAGACTTTACCAAGTAATTTATATAACATCTTTGTAGCCGTGTCGATATCTGCTTTGATGGCCTCTGCTGGAATGCCATCAGGTCCAGACGCTTTTCCATCTCTTAGAAGCTTTATGGCTTTCTTTATTTCTTCCTTCGTTGGTCTTTCACCGTTAATTTGTAGCTCTTCTTCTGCTGGCTGGATGTCCGAGGGGTTGTATGGAGCTGGTCTATTGAGAAGGTCCTCAAAATATTGTGTCCACCTCTTCATTTGCTCTTGTATATTGCTGAGCAGTTTTCCATTCTTGTCTTTTATGAAGCAACTTGTTTGCTTGTATTTCCCCGTTAGCTTCTTTGTGCTGTTATACAGTTCTCTCATATTCCCTTTGGCTGCAGCATCTTCTGCCTCTCTTGCCAATTCCTCAATATACTTCCTCTTGTCTCTTTTGGTACTTCTTTTTACTTCTTTGTTTGCTTCTGTGTACACTTCTTGAGCCTTGGCTTTGGAACTTTTGGTTTTGCTCGTGTTTAAATCTGCTTTCTTGTTTTTCCTGTCTTTTATCTTATTGATGGTTTCTGTTGTTATCCATGCTTTTTTTGTTGTCGTTCCCTTTTCCCCAGTATTTCTTCACATGTCTCATTCCATACCGTTTTGATTTGCTGCCAATAGTCTTCTGTATTCTCTGCATCTTCCAGCTGTTAGAGCACCTGGAATTTGTTGGATATTGTGACGGCAAATTTGTCTCTTGATTTCTTAGATGTCCTTACGGAGTTCATGCACTGCGCTGAGATCCTCCTTGTGTGATCTAAGGGAGGAGATCGGAGCACTCATGGCGTTGTCCGTGTGCAGTGAAGATAGTATTAAAAAAACCATAAATTAATATGAAACAAATATAAAGGTATGTTATAAGGCACTCGTAGGAAATAAAGAAGTAGAACACTAAACAACAGAAAAACAACAGACATGAGTGGCTTACCCAGGATTTGAACCCTGGACCTTCCGTGCGACAACACCGCCTAGCTATGCAAGCGAATCACACTGTCCTCCCTGCCATCTACGCATCCCCAAAAAAGGATGTTTCAATGACAGGTCATTAGTGCGAACCTCTATACATAACACCGGAAGTTTACCATGGGCAGTTCAGCCTATTAATGACGCAATCACTTCTGTTGTTCCCCTATATATCAGTATTGGTCAGTCCAACAAGACAAAGACCTTAATACTGTGTCCAGTATGATAGTAGACTTAGAACAGTAAGAACAGGACAGAGGGTAGGTTTGGTATTGTATAAACATTTATAACACATAAGGAAGGGAAACCACGAGGCCTGTAAACAGTAAATTAATATGAAACAAATATAAAGGTATGTTATAAGGCACTCGTAGGAAATAAAGAAGTAGAACACTAGACAACAGAAAACAACAGACATCAGTGGCTTGCCCAAGATTTGAACCCTGGACCTTCCGTGCGACAACACCGCCTAGCTATGCAAGCGAATCACACTGTCCTCCCTGCCATCTACGCATCCCCAAAAAGGATGTTTCAATGACAGGTCATTAGTGCGAACCTCTATACATAACACCGGAAGTTTACCATGGGATGTTATAAATGTCTTTAAAAAACCAAAACAATCAAGATCTTCATCCATATTTGTTATGAAGTAACTTTGTAATCTCTTACTATTTTTCTGTCTACTGGTGAGAAAGGAGGGAGAACGGGTGAAACTTAAGAATAAGAAAACAGCATATATTTAACCATTCGTGTCCATTGATTTTCGGGGAACTACAAATGTCGTTCCCCTCTAGATAAAATTTGAATCTGTCGAAGAATGCCTAATTCATTAAAGTTTAAAACGCCAGCACATTTAGAAGCCGCTGTAAAGATAATAAAGTGTTTATAAATTGTACATACTTTTAGTATTTATAACATGTAACAAAAATGTATAAATAAATGAAACATTCGTGACAAAGCTAACAACTCAAATATTATGGTGAGACAAAATCTATGTCTTTAAGAACACATGAGGTAAAAGAAAGTTTAAAAGCTTCTGATTTTTGTGTGACAAATTTTAACGTAATGAATTGTATCCCTTTAATTAAGACTGGCTATAATTGAAAAACTTTTATCCTTCCAGTGATGAGCCTCCAGAGTTTTTCCTGCTTGTATACTTGTTTATATGTCACTTCTGTATGTTAAGACTGGCTCTAAATAATACTGAAGAACTTTCTTTCTTCATCCAGTCAGGGCCGGATTCAGCCAAGAAGGGCCACTATATTTTTGTGTGTTTCGCCCCGCCCCCCTCACCTAACGCAATAATTTAAATATTTAAAAAAAAAATCCCTTAGCATGGTGATGGTATGGACTAATATTATTAAAGACTGGTATGTTACTTTGTTAGCATTTCTTACCTCTTTTATTAGTAGTTATTTTTATTAATGTTTATTAGGATTATTTGTATTATTAGTAAGTTAAACACAATAAACACATTTGATTGAAAAACCTATGCATTACAATTTTTTTAAAACTTATGCACTATCTATCTATCTATCTATCTATC
>JAMPIV010013559.1:45000-57700 GCA_024509875.1 Oreohelix idahoensis
TGACACATACTGTTAATAGAGGAACAACAGAAGTGATTGCGTCATTAAGGGGCTGAGTTGCCCACTGTATAATTCCGGTGTTATCTTGTGTTTCTTACTGATAAATAGCCAGTAAAGCATCTTTTTTGGGGATGCCTAGCTGGCCGTGGGGTCAGTGTGATTCGCTTGATAGCTAGGCGGAGTTGTCGTACGGAAGGTACGGGGTTCGAACCCTGGGTACACCACTCACGTCTGTTGTTTTTCTGTTGTCCAAGTGTTCTACTTCTTTATTTCTTACGAGTGCCTGAAAACATACCTTTATGTTTGTCTAATATTAATTTACTGTTTACAGGCCTCGGGTTTCCCTTCCTTATGTGTTATTTATGTTCATACAATACCAGAAACCTACCCACTGTTCTATACTATTGTCCTTTAGTCTTCTACTATTTACTGGACCCAGTATCAAGGTCTTTGTCTTGTTTGGACTGACACATACTGTTAATAGAGGAACAACAGAAGTGATTGCGTCATTAAGGGGCTGAGTTGCCCACTGTATACTTCCGGTGTTATCTTGTGTTTCTTACTGATAAATAGCCAGTAAAGCATCTTTTTTGGGGATGCCTAGCTGGCCGTGGGGTCAGTGTGATTCGCTTGATAGCTAGGCGGAGTTGTCGTACGGAAGGTACGGGGTTCGAACCCTGGGTAAGCCACTCACGTCTGTTGTTTTTCTGTTGTCCAAGTGTTCTACTTCTTTATTTCTTACGAGTGCCTGAAAACATACCTTTATGTTTGTCTAATATTAATTTACTGTTTACAGGCCTCGGGTTTCCCTTCCTTATGTGTTATTTGGGACAATCTTCCACACGGACTAAAAAGCACGCTTGGTCCATATTCATACAATCGCAGACTTTTCAAATACATCATGAGTGCAGATTATATGGCACCCTAATTTAGTTATGTTCCCAAATCATTTTCTAATGTGATGTGTATTTTTTAAGGATTATTCTGCCCTGTTCATTATTGATTATGATAAAGTCCTGTAAATGTGTGTAACTGTTATACTTTTACAATGTTGGGATTTTACTTTATTTTATTGCAGGTTTTTTTTTAAAATAAATAATATTGAAAATGAATGTGTAGGATAAATGAATTCAGTATGGGAGACGAGAGAAAGGATGGGCAGAATGTTAGATAGGTCTGCGTGCTCAATTCTAAATCATTTGAAGATAAAGTTCGTACGTTCGTTCATTCGTCTATCTGATTCTGCTCTTGAGTTAGGGAGAGCAAAGAAAAACACGGAGTTCCTACTCACTCAATAGCAGACTGTTCAAATATTTCAAGAGTTCCGGTTCTATACTACCCCAATGTGACCATACTCGAATTATTGTCTGATTTACGGTATAGATTTTTGGATTTGTATGTTTGTTAGGGGGGTTTTTTTTTCATTAGGTTCTTGTTTGCTTAAACAAATACTTTATTTTGATTATGATTGGGTAATGTCATTGTATGCTGTTAAGTAACTTTTATAATGTTTCATGCCTTTAATTTAATGCTTAAAGTAACATGTGGGAATGAAAAGGTAAAGTATGCAAGATAAGTGAGAATGGAAGGGCAGAATGTTAGACGGGCCTGCGCGCCCAATTCTTAACCCTTTGAAAATAAAGTTCGTTCGTTATATCTATCTATCTATCTATCTATCTATCTATCTATCTATCTATCTATCTATCTATCTATCTATCTATCTATCTATCTATCTATCTATCTATCTATCTATCTATCTATCTATCTATCTATCTATCTATCTATCTATCTATCTATCTATCTGTCTATCTGTCTATCTGTCTATCTGTCTATCTGTCTATCTGTCTATCTGTCTATCTGTCTATCTGTCTATCTGTCTATCTGTCTATCTATCTATCTATCTATCTATCTATCTATCTATCTATCTATCTATCTATCTATCTATCTATCTATCTATCTATCTATCTACCTACCTACCTACCTACCTACCTACCTACCTACCTACCTATCTATCTATCTATCTATCTATCTATCTATCTATCTATCTATCTATCTATCTATCTATCTATCTATCTATCTATCTATCTATCTATCTATCTATCTATCTATCTATCTATCTATCTATCTATCTATCTATCTATCTATCTATTTATCTATCTATCCATCTATCTATCTATCTATCTATCTATCTGTTTGTCTGTATTTATGTGTGCGTGTATATATATATATATATATATATATATATATATATATATATATATATATATATATATATATATATATATATATATATATATATATATATATATATATATATATATATATATATATGTATATATATATATATATATATATATATATATATATATATATATATGACATACAACTTTCCTTTTTAAATGCACGAAATTATGAAATCTCTATCTACAGAAACCACGAAATAGAAATATAAAAGAATTTTTCTTGAACTTTGCTTTTCCTGGAACAATCCTGACACCAGGATCTGTAAATGGAAAGTCGTTTATTAACCATCCTTTTGTTGCGTTATCACAGGTGAGAAGAGGGTAATCATGTAAACAATATCGCTACATGAAGAATACAAACATTGATTTGATGATAGTTCATTAAAAAGTCTGTGTATATGCTTGTTTTTGGTGTTTACATTTGTTTCCAGGTGACTAGATTTCATTATAATCGACTACTGACATTGCTTATTTCGTTCATTCACATTCAACTCCCCATGACAAACATATGTCAAGCCTTCCATGTCCTGTGCCGTAAACTCAAGATTTTTCCATGTAGTCCTCTTTCGTGTGATGCAGCGATTTTCAACTGGTGTGTCGCGACACAGTGGTGTGACGAGAAGGGTCCGCAGATGTGCCGCTGGAGTTTGGGGAAAGGTCGAAAAGAAGCGAGGACAAAATTGAGGAATAAAAAAAAAATGGTCAGACTATTTTATTTACCACTTTTCATTATTTCATTGAGAAAAAGAGAAGGTTTGTCATCAATTCCACATTTAACACAGATAGAGAGTGGTGCTTCTTCAACCTTGTTATCATTTCTTGCATTTATTCGCATAATCTTTGTCTTTTCCCTGTGTATTTTCAGGCTCATTTGTTGTGACCTTTCATCGAGAATTTTCATTTTCTCTTGCATCTGATTATGGTTATGGGATATGAGAGCCAAGTCATCTGCAAAATCCAGATCATCAAGCTGTTTAGTCAAATTCCACTGGATTCCATTTCTGTTGTGTGATGTCGATGTTTTCATAACCCAATCTATTGCTAATAAGAAAAGAAATTGAGACAAAAGGCATCCCTGTCTCACTCCCGTTTAATCCTAAATGGTTCTGTAAGTTGTCCTTCATGAAGAACTCTGCATGTCATGTCTTCATATGTTTTCTTTATTTATTTAATGATCTTCATGGGAACTCCATAATGCCCCATCAATTTCCAAAGCGATTCTCTGTCTACACTGTCAAATGCCTTTTCGTAGTCCACAAATCCGATGTATAGTGGTGAATTCCATTCCAGACTTTGTTCAACTATTATTCTCAAAGTGGCTATCTGGTCTGTACAGGATCTGTTTTGTCGAAAACCTGCTTGTTTATCTCTCAGTTTCTTGTCTATGCAATCTTTTAATCTTTCAAGGATAATCCTGTTTAATACTTTTCCTGGCACTGAAAGTAACATTATTCCTCTATAATTTGTGCACTCTTGTAAATTTCTCTTCTTAGGCAACGTAACCAGATATCCTTCCTTCCATTCTGCTGGTATCTCTTCCTTTTCCCAGACTTTACCAAGTAATTTATATAACATCTCTGTAGCCGTGTCGATATCTGCTTTGATGGCCTCTGCTGGAATGCCATCAGGTCCAGACGCTTTTCCATCTCTTAGAAGCTTTATGGCTTTCTTTATTTCTTCCTTCGTTGGTCTTTCACCGTTAATTTGTAGCTCTTCTTCTGCTGGCTGGATGTCCGAGGGGTTGTGTGGAGCTGGTCTATTGAGAAGGTCCTCAAAATATTGTGTCCACCTCTTCATTTGCTCTTGTATATTGCTGAGCAGTTTTCCATTCTTGTCTTTTATAAAGCAACTTGTTTGCTTGTATTTCCCCGTTAGCTTCTTTGTGCTGTTAAACAGTTCTCTCATATTCCCTTTGGCTGCAGCATCTTCTGCCTCTCTTGCCAACTCCTCAATATACTTCCTCTTGTCTCTTTTGGTACTTCTTTTTACTTCTTTGTTTGCTTCTGTGTACACTTCTTGAGCCTTGGCTTTGGAACTTTTGGTTTTGCTTGTGTTTAAATCTGCTTTCTTGTTTTTCCTGTCTTTTATCTTATTGATGGTTTCTGTTGTTATCCATGCTTTTTTTGTTGTCGTTCCCTTTTCCCCAGTATTTCTTCACATGTCTCATTTCATACCGTTTTGATTTGCTGCCAATAGTCTTCTGTATTCTCTGCATCTTCCAGCTGTTAGAGCACCTGGAATTTGTTGGATATTGTGACGGCAAATTTGTCTCTTGTTTCTTAGATGTCCTTACGGAGTTCGTGCACTGCGCTGAGATCCTCCTTGTGTGATCTAAGGGAGGAGATCGGAGCACTCATGGCGTTGTCCGTGTGCAGTGAAGATAGTCCTTAAAAAACCAAAACAATCAAGATCTTCATCCATATTTGTTATGAAGTAACTTTGTAATCTCTTACTATTTCTCTGTCTACTGGTGAGAAAGGAGGGAGAGCGGGTGAAACTTATAATAATAATAATAATCATAATAGCCCCTTCAGTCATAACTGACTATGGGAATGCGCCTCTGAGGTGGCAGCCCTCAGCTGCTTATTTTCCCGGTGCTCCTTTCGACGTTTTCTCCTCACCTCTGCTTCTTGTGTGAGTGTCTCTTCGCCCAATCTGAGGTTGCGCCGTAAATAGCATCGCCACTTAGTGCGATCGGCAGCTTCATCCTCCCATGTTGCTGGATCCATGTCCAGTGCCCACATATCTCTCTTGCACACATCTTTGAACCTCAGCTGTGGTCGCCCAACTGTTCTCTTGCCATCTGCTAATTGTCCGTAGAAGATATCTTTTGGGATGCGACCATCTTCCATGCGGCGAACATGGCCAAGCCAGCGAAGTCTGCGCTGTCTAAGCAGCGTATACATACTTTAAAGGCCAGCTCGTGACAACACCTCGACATTTGTCACTTTATCTTTCCAAGAGTTGCCGAGGATGCGGCGTAGACACCGCAAATGGAAGGTATTGAGCCTTCTTTCTTGCTTAGCATAGGTCGTCCAGGTCTCGCTGCCATATAGGAGTGTGCTGGTGACGCAGGCATTATATACCGCAGCTTTGGTCTTCATTGTGAGTTTGGAGTTTCCCCAAACACGCGAGGTGAGGCGGGCAAAGGCAGCTGCAGCTTTGCCAATGCGGCTGTCGATTTCTGTATCCAGTGAGAGTTTGTCATTGATGGTAGACCCTAGGTATGTGAAGTGGTGCACCACTGCCAATTCATAGTTATCGATAGTGATAACTGGTGCAGCACCCACATCCTGACTCAACACATTCGTTTTCTTTAGACTTATTGTGAGGCCAAAGTCCTTGCATGCTTTAGTGAAGCGATTCATCAAGCTCTGAAGCTCCTGTTGGCTTTGAGTGACGACTGCAGCATCATCAGCGAACAACAAGTCTCTTATAGTGACCCTTCTGATTTTTGTTTTTGCCTTCAGCCTTGAAAGATTAAACAGACGGCCATCTGACCTAGTGTGAAGGCATTTTCCTTCAGTTGCATCTTTGAATGCATGTTTCAAGAGTAAGGCAAAGAAGATTCCGAAGAGGGTCGGAGCCAGAACACAGCCTTGTTTAACGCCACTTCGTATATCAAAGGGCTGTGACGTGCTTCCAGCATACTGGACTGTTCCCTTCATGTCATCATGGAATGACTTTATCATTTCCAGCATTTTAGAAGGCAGCCTATTTTCAGGAGGATTTTAAAGAGTCCATTCCTACTAACCAGGTCGAATGCTTTTGTGAGGTCTATAAAGGCGATATATAATGGTCTTTTCTGCTCTCTTGATTTTTCCTGAAGCTGGCGGAGAGAGAAGATCATGTCTGTTGTTGATCTGCCAGCTCGGAATCCACACTGTGCCTCTGGATATATGCGCTCAGCTAACTTGTGTAGTCGCATTAAGATGACTTTGGCAAAAACCTTACCAACAATACTAAGAAGAGAGATGCCTCTGTAGTTATTACAATCACTTCTGTCTCCTTTATTTTTATATAGTGTTACAATCTTGGCATCTCGCATGTCTTGAGGAATAGTTGTCTCTTCCCAGCACTGGCACAGCATCCTATGCAGGGGATGTAATAGCGTGCTCTTACAGCATTTGATTAAATCAGGAGGAATCCCATCACTGCACCGCTAAAAACCATCAGCGGAGAGAAGCTAACCGATAAGGGTAAGCAGATGGAGAGGTGGGTCGAGCACTACTCTGAGCTTTACGCTAGAGACAATACCGTTACGCCTGCAGCCCTTGATGCTGTCAATAGTCTGCCAACTATGGAGGAGCTGGATGCCGAACCAACATTAGAGGAACTCAGCAAGGCCATTGATAGCTTGGCCTCTGGCAAAGCACCAGGGTGAAACTTAAGAATAAGAAAAAAGCATATATTTAACCATTCGTGTCCATTGATTTTCGGGGAACTGCAAATGCTGTTCCCCTCTAGATAAAATTTAATACCAGAAAATTAATTTTAAATCATTAAAGTTTACACGCTAACACATTTAGAAGCTACTGTAAAGATAATAAAGTATTTATAAATTGTATATACTTTTAATATTAAAAATGTGTGATAAAAGTGTATAAATAAATGAAACATTCGTGACAAAGTTAACAACTCAAATATTATAGTGAGACAAAATCTATGTCTTTATAAAAACATGAGGTAAAAGAAAGTTTAAAAGCTTCTGATTTTTGTGTGACAAATTTTAACGTAATGAATTGTATCCCTTTAATTAAGACTGGCTTTAATTGAAAAACTTTCATCCTTCCAGTGATGAGCCTCCAGAGCTTTTCCTGCTTGTATGTTAAGACTGGCTCAAAATAATACTGAAGAACTTTCTTTCTTCATCCAGTCAGGGCCGGATCCAGCCAAGAAGGGCCTCTATATTTTTGTGTGTTTTGCTGCCCCCCCCCCCCCCTCCCCCCCCCCCCCCCCCCCCCCCCCTCACCTAACGCAATAATTTAAATATTTTTTTAAAATCCCTTAGCATGGTGATGGTATGGACTAATATTATTAAAGACTGGTATGTTACTTTGTTAGCATTTTTTACCTCTTTTATTAGTAATTATAATTTTTATTGATGTTTATTAGGATTATTTGTATTATTAGTAAGTTAAACACAATAAACACATTTGATTGAAAAACCTATGCATTACACATTTTTTTAAACTTATGCACTATCTATCTATCTATCTATCTATCTATCTATCTATCTATCTATCTATCTATCTATCTATCTATCTATCTATCTATCTATCTATCTATCTATCTATCTATCTATCTATCTATCTATCTATCTATCTATCTATCTATCTATCTATCTATCTATCTATCTATCTATCTATCTACTAATAATAGTTGCCCATCGCAAGCGAAGATGGTGACAGCTTCAGACTTGAATTGTGAGACCTCTGTGCCGTGATCTCATGTGGCTAATTAGTCCTATTTTGGCCCTACAGGCCATGCCACATAAGGGGCACGCATGGTTAGAGTCGATAGTAGTGTTGCTGCGCATTCTGACTTTTCTTGCAGCACGCTTGCCTTCTGCCTTATCAGCTAAATTCTGTTCTGCAATGCGAGCGCCTTGAGTAACGCTTGTCCGCCAGGCAGAGCGATCATGTGCGATAGTCTGCCAGGAGGAGACATCAATTTTGAAGTTGCTCAACGATGCTTTCAGTGTGTCTTTGAAGCGTTTCTTTTGTCTCCCTACTGTTCGCTTACCCATAGAGAGTTCGCTGTACATCAACTGCTTTGGGAGGCGTTTTTCGGGCATGCGAACAACATGTCCGGCCCATCTAATTTTGGCCCTCTGCAGCAATGTGTAGATGCTTGAGATATGTGCTCTGTTGAGGACCTCAGAATTAGATACTCTATCATGCCACTTGATCCTGAGTATCCTGCGAAGACAGCTCATGTGGAAATGATTAAGCTTCTTGGCGTGTCTGTAGTTCCAGCGAGAAACGACCCTATGGCCTGAGCCGCCTGTGTGCAGGATTGTGGCTGCAGCTTGAGTGTATCCACACTTTCTGGTTCGCCACTCCCCCATCGCCACAGGTCTTTAAGTGTAGTGTCTGTATGCAGTGGCGGATCTACTATGAAACTAATGAAGCTTAAGCTCCAGGGCCCCTAATCCCGGAGGGGCCCCCACAAGCGACTTTAGTCCACATTGCTTAAAAATGTTGGGTCTACTGTATGAGAAGGGTTTTTTTAAAAAAATAGTACGTAATATTAATAATATAGAGTAATTCAATACAAAATAATAGTTAAAATAAAAATTAAAAGGTTATTAAAGTATCATGTAGGCTAGCCGTAAACGAAAAAACGCTTTCTCGGAAAGTAGACCTAAATTTTTTTCCTTTCAAAGCATGCGATAATAGTCGCACGACTCAAATTGATTAATTTTTTGTTGTATATATTTCAACAATCCCAAAAAAGTTTGAGAGTCAGTAGCACAGATGTTGTAAAGGTGGAGTGTCGCGGTAAGTTCGCTGATCTGCTGTGGCTAATTTAATTTTTGTCCCTTTTTAACAGAGGTCAAGACCCTAGAGGAACAACAATGAGTTAACGAAAGTACTTAAGTGGATACCAAAAACGCAAACTCAAGGAAAAGCGATCTGACGAAATCTCTAAATGTCAAAAACTAACAAACTATTTGGCAATGTCAAGTTTGTCAACACCTACAGTTGAAACAAGCCAAGCAAACACCATTGAAGCCATTGATAGTGCACAAACTGTGGGAGCTCTTTCTAGCAATATTCAACCCACTGTTGACGCTTTTGATATAGATGACGATCACAGTGGTCAACATGAAAGTACCGCAGAACAAGCAGAGACTGAGCAGACACATGAAACAGAAAGCAAATTCAGTGATTTCAAAGAATACAGTGACCTCGAAAACTGGCCCATAACAGTTGATAATGATTTCATACAGAATTGTTTAATGCAAGACATAGGTTTTTTTCAAAATAAAAAAAACCAGAAGATGTATATACCGAATCAAACAGGGTTTACATGGAGCAAAACAGAAGTTTCTCAAACAAATATTTGGAAGAAAGATTGACAAATGGTCAGATTGTGGTGTGATCCTGGGTAGTTTACTCAAAGAGCAAAGGCTGTAAATACTGTTTTGTTTGCAAACTCTTTTCTAAATGCCAAACATCACTTACAACAGGTGGGTTTTCTGACTGGATGAATGTACTGAGAACTCTGGGGAATCATGAAGACAGCATGGAACATAAGAGGGCGATGTTGTGTTGGATAACAAGAAAGCCAAATAAAAATACTGTGGATCAGCAACTTGAAGAACAGATGACAAAAACCATACAGTATTATTTTGAAGTACTGAAGATAATTGTAGCTGTTATAAAGTTTTTAAGTGAAAGAGGTTCGGCATTTAGAGGTCATGAGGAGAAGTGGGGCTCACCAAATAATGGAAACTTCATGGGGGCCATTGAACTTATTGCCGAATTCGACCCATTTTCACATGAACATCTCGAGAAATGTACAAATGAAAAAGTAAATGCTACTTACCTATCCAAAACCGTGTATGAAGAATTGATAGAAATTATGGGACAACATGTGCAAGATGAAATTGTGAATCAAATCAACAACCTAGACACCAAATACTACTCTATTATTGTTGACTCTACGCCTGACCGGACACATGTTGATCAGCTGGTAATTGTGGTTCGATACTGCTATAATGGAAAACCCTGTGAGAGATTTTTAACATTTTTACCGATAGAAAACCATTCATCCACGACCTTGTTCAACAAAATACAACAAGTCCTGGGTGAACATAAGCTTTCACTTGAAAATATCCGTGCTCAGTCCTACGATAACGCATCTAACATTAAGGGCTCGGAGAAAGGGCTGCAAGCACTCTTTAAAAACATTAACAGGTACGCAGACTATGTACCATGTGCAGCCCATTCACTTAACCTTGTTGGAGAAAAGGCAGTGTCTACTGTACCTGAAGTTGTTGACTATTTTGGCATTTTGCAGGAGCTGTATGTTTTCTTTTCTGGATCTCCACGAAGATGGGGGATTTTAAACACACAGGGCAATCTACAATTTTCCCTAAAGAGCTTATGTGTAACTAGATGGTCTGCACACTATGAAGCAGTCCGGGCAATTAAAAATGGATATATGGGTATTTCACAAACTCTCAAAGATATTTTTGAAGATTCAGAAGAGAAGCCTGAATGTAAACGAGATGCAAAGAATTTATACAACAAGTTGGTACAGCTGGAATATGCTATTTTAACAGTGGTTTGGGAAGAAGTGCTGCAGCGTTTCAACAAAACAAGTAAGAAACTCCAAACCCCTGGTTTTGATGTATTTGAAGGTTATCTTCTGCTTTCATCTTTACTTTCGTTTATTAAAGAACTCAGAGAAAATTCAGCCGATAGGATTGCACACTTTGAATCAGAAGCAAAAGGTTCGTGTGAAGATATCACTTCAAGTTATTCTGATGCTTCCAAACGCATTGTTACAAGTAAATTGTCAGATGGAACAAGTGGTATTGCTTCTTTGAGAGGAGCTGACAAATTTAGGATAGAAGTTCTATATCAACTCTATGACTGCTTGATAATCCAGTTGCGCAAGAGGATTGACCCATATGAGCAGATTGCGAAAAGGTTCAAGTTCCTCTCAGAATTGGTGAACAATTCTGAAATTGATGAGGACAGTATTAAACTTATAATATCGTATTACAAAGATGATATTGACCACAAATTAGTAAACGAGTGTTATCAGTTCAAAGACTATTTACACCTTAGGAAATCCCAGAACACAGAAGAAAACACGCCATCTAAAATGCAATGCGCAGAAGTTCTTCAGCTTATTTGTGAGCAACACCTAATTGAAGTGTTCCCCAATATTACTACTGCGCTTAAGCTGTACTTGGCAATGCCCACCACGAGCTGTGAAGCAGAAAGGAATTTTTCAAAGCTATCCTTTATAAAAAAAAACAAATTTCGGTCTACCATGACTGAAGAGCGCTTAAATTCGTTATGCATATTGTCTCTAGAAAATGACATTGCAAGGAAGCTCTCATATGACAAAACTGTACGTGAATATGTTGCTAGAAAAAAACAGAAATAAGAGTCATTTGTAAAATGTGCTTCATGTAGTATGTTCTGTTAAGTTTAACTTTTAATTCTGAGCTCAAATCTCTTATGGATACACCTTGTCAGCTTTGTTTTTTAACAAATGTATTAACATATTTTATATTTTCCTCATTGCTAATTTTCTGACCAGGGCGTTCTAAGTGTCTCGCCGTGCTCTTTGCGTTCCACTCCGCGCTGCTGGTAGTTGCCTTCATATCCGTTGAGCTAGCTGATGGCTTCGTCCGCATAGTCCGCCAAATCCAGTCTTCACATGCTAGGTAGACAAGCCCTGTTTTTCACCGAGGGTTTTCATGCCCCTCGGCTACCCTCACCTGGTTTAGCCCGCCAGTCGAGGTAGTGTGCCGGGGTGTGGCCGCTGTGCATGCACCAGCTGCTTGGAGCCACAGGGGAGAGCTGAAATGTAGGTGGGGACCAATATCTATCTATCTATCTATCTATCTATCTATCTATCTATCTATCTATCTATCTATCTATCTATCTATCTATCTATCTATCTATCTATCTATCTATCTATCTATCTATCTATCTATCTATCTATCTATCTATCTATCTATCTATCTATCCATCCATCCATCCATCCATCCATCCATCCATCCATCCATCCATCCATCCATCCATCCATCCATCCATCCATCCATCCATCCATCCATCTATCTATCTATCTATCTATCTATCTATCTATCTATCTATCTATCTATCTATCTATCTATCTATCTATCTATCTATCTATCTATCTATCTAATCAAGCACTCATCATGCGACCTATTTGCCGATGACTGTACCATTTACACAAGTGATAAAAATTGCAACACACTACAAGTACTCTTACAAACTGACGTAGACAATCATATCAAATGGAGCAACACATTTCGTATGCAAATAAATATCAGTAAAACAAAATGTATGATAATTTCAATTAGTAAAAAATTACAAAACTCACAGAAAACAACACTTCAGCTCTATATTGGCACCTCACTAATTGATAATGTAAATGAACACAAAACACTAGGACTCATAGTTGACCAACATATAAGTTGGAATTCGCATGTACTAGCACTGACCAAACAAACGGCACAGAAAGTTTACCAGTTAGCTAAGATCAAACATTTTCTAGATGAGAAGACAAGGAAGATTGTGATGGACGAACTCGGCTGACCCTGAACTTTGTTGTAACTTCTTGTAAAAACGTTTATTCTTTCACGTGGATTCATTAGCTATGAAACTGTTCCACAGAGGGCAAACACGTTTGCTGATTGATATGCGGAAAGTTTACCTATAGACTACGGTTTTTTTTTATCATCT
>JAMPIV010013560.1:0-213860 GCA_024509875.1 Oreohelix idahoensis
TTGCTTAGTGATAGATCAGCCTGTACATAGATGAATTTTCGTGATGTAGCAATTTGGTGGTTCATTGTCGATGTTAAGCCTACATGGATTCACGCAATAATTTTATATGTCTAGACCTGATAGGAGACCATTACTCTAAGTCCGTGAAGGAGATCAACACACAAAACCCTAAAGAGAACAATTTCAAAGTCTAAAAGAGACCGAGTACGCAAAGTCATGGAGGAGACTATTACACAACAAAGTCCTGAAGGAGATTAAAAAACCAATTTACAAAACACCTTGAAGTGAAGATCAATACAAACAAAGTTCCTGAAAGGAGACCATATTTAAAATACATGAGTGGAGATCATTGCGCAAAGTCCCTGAAAGAGATCATTGCGCAAAGCCCGCTAATGGGATCATTGCGCAAACAGGATGCGGTATTTATAAGCATCAGACAGAAACAAGTCCCTTTTTTTAAATTTTTGTGGGAAAGAAGGGAGGTGGCTTAGGATGGGAAGAGACAAGTTGGAGAGTAATGTGACAACAAACACAATTGCTCGGAAAAAATAAAAAAAAGAAAGAGGTAAGACATGAATCCGCCCAGTTGTGTTCAACTTCACAAGAAGCGTAAGGCTCTCTACAAAAACATGTGCAAACCCGTCCAGTCAATGTGCCATTCGACCTAAGATCTTTCCATGTCATCTTTATCCCTCTTTACGTCTGTCCCCTCTTTCTCATGTGTATACGTGTATGCTTTCTTTTTGTCTCAATCAGTTTCTCTTACCCTGGGGAATCAATAACAGGAACTACCTTGTAGTGGTATCAGCTAGTTGTGAGTCCCAAATCCAGTACCAGCTCTGTTTTGTCACCGTTTCTGGGTTTCTGTTGCGACGAAGATCACCACCACCACCCATTTTCAATTACGGCTCCTTTATGGTGCATGAAGTCGACCACTGGCAACTGGTCACCTTGCAAGGAGCTTGCACCAATGACGATGGGTCATATAATTCTTGCATGACGAATGGTTTTTCTGTAGCAAGCAACGTGTTTTTTAGGTCATGAAGTTTCCAGCCACATGCACCGCCAACCTCCTAATAGCCTGCCAGGGACCATTCCTAGACGGTGCAGTAGTGTTTTATTAATTTTCTTTGTTTCCTTCAGAGACCCCCCGGAACAATACGGGACCGTACTTTACTTACTTAATCGCTCCCCTCTTCTAGCTGTGAAAGTGTAGAGGTTTTGGAGGAGGGAGCCCCATCGAGGCCAGCTCCTTGACGTGGAGCATGGGGCTCAAGTACAAGCCAGCAGCGCTGAAAAACCAAGACTGGCCAGCCCTCCTAGACTCGAGCAAGACCACAGTCTGCCCTAGCAAGTCAAGGTGCTGAAGACGGAGGCAACCAGCCAAGAGGCGCACCACAGCAATCAGGATGCCACGCACATGCGCTATGCGAAGTATGCCTATATCTGCAAAAACGTTTATGGCACTCGCCCTGTGACGGACACCCAGGGCAGGCGCGCAGTGCCGGGCCCTCTGCCTCGGAAGGGCCCAACCCCTACTACTGGGGGTCCTTCTCAATTGCCCCGTGGAGCCAGGAGGCATGAGAATAGAGCTACTGGCCAAGCAAAGAAAAGACCATTTAAAATAATGCACTGGAATGCTGAAGGCGTCAATAGTAAAAAAGACGGCTACAGCAAAAAATTAGAGCTCGAAAATATCTTGAATGAAGAGCAAGTAAATGTATGTTGCTTGCAAGAAACCCACCTCAACAAAGACATAGCCTTCAAAATCAGAGGCTACCAGTGCTACCGATCTGACCGAATAGACAGGCGAAAAGGTGGAATACTGACACTCGTGAGGAATAACATCAGTGCATGTCAGCTTGAAACATATATGGAGGGGGCGGAATACCAGATGCTTCATCTCAGGACAGAAAGTTCAGAATTCCACCTGCTCAACTACTACTGTCCGAGTGACCGCCCACTGGCACTAGATACAATCCCAGCAAAAGAAAGACTGATTGTATGCGGAGACTTCAACAGCCACTCACAGAGCTGGGGCTATGATCACATGGACAGGAGAGGTGAGGAGCTTGAAAACTGGCAGGATGACAATGGGCTTATCCTGATTAACCAGCCAATCGCCCCACCAACCTTCTACTCGAGATCATGGCACACCACCTCTACACCAGACCTGGCATTCCACTCACCCGGCTTGGAGTGGAACACCACACGCGTTGTAGGGAAACAACTTGGAGGCAGCGACCACCGTCCAGTCTTCCTAATTGTGGAAAATGAACTTGTCAAGGAGAGCAGCACTCTCTCTAGGTGGAACTACAAGAAGGCAGACTGGACAATGTACCAGCACCGTACTAGTATACTGGCTAGAGATCTGACTGTAGACAAAGACATCAATAAGCTAGTCGATGAATTCAGCAGATGCATATTACAGGCTGCTCGTGAAACAATACCTAGAGGGGCTCGTAAGCACTACAAACCATATTGGAATAGTGAACTAGAGCAGCTGCACAACGACGTGGAAACATCTCGAAAGCAGGCAGAGACCAGTCCATGCCAAGAACACCACAATAACTACCAGCAAGCGAAGTCCAAATTTCAAAGGGCCAAGTTGCAGGCCAGGCGAAGAAGCTGGAAGGAGAAAACAGAGTCCTTGAACTTCGAAAGAGATACGAGGAAACTGTGGAAGCTGGTAAAGCAACTTAACGATGAAGGTACAGAGAGAAACTCAAGGATTGCTCTGTACAAAGATGGAAACATCCTCATGGGAAAACAGGCAGCTGATCACTTTGCAGACTGCTTTGCTCAAGACACCAACATCGAAGTTAGCCCAGACAAGCAAAAGGAGACTCGTGAGAAACAAACAAACGCAGGACGAGATGGAACCATACCTGAAGTTATGGAGGCACCAATCACATTCAGAGAACTGGAGCTTGCAATATCCAAATTGAAAATGAGAAAGTCGCCAGGAGTTGATGGAGTGTCCAATGAAATGATTAAGAACTTGGGAACCGCAGCAAAAACAAAGCTGCTGCAGCTCTTTCAATATCTGTTGGAACTCAGGCAGAGTTCCACAGACCTGGAGGGAAGCAATCATGATACCACTCCTAAAACCAGGAAAAGACAGTTCCACTGCCTCCAGCTACAGACCAATCAGCCTTACAAGCTGCCTCTGCAAAACAATGGAACGTATCATCAACCTCAGGCTACAGTGGTACCTTGAAAGTGAAAACCTTCTTGTACCACAGCAGGCGGGCTTTAGGCAGTGTTATTCCACCGAAGATCAGGCAACTTACCTTTCCCAAGAGATTGAGGATGCGTTCCAAGATAAGAAACTGGTACTAGCAGCATGGATAGATCTAAGGAAAGCATTTGACAAGGTTTGGAAAGAAGGGCTTCTGAAGAAACTGAGAAATTGTAGAGTGAATGGTAAGATGTACAAATGGGTGAAAGCATACTTGCATAACAGAAGAGCCCGAGTACAACTAGATGGCCTCAAGAGTAAGAAAATTCTACTGCGTCATGGCGTCCCTCAGGAGGGGTTCTGTCCCCCACACTTTTCCTAGTCTACATCAACGACCTGGTTGCTGAACTACCACATGGAATGAAAGTGGCAATGTACGCTGATGACCTGGTAATATGGTGCACAGATGAGCATGCAACAGTGGCCACCAAACTGCTACAAAGAGCTATAGATGCTTTAACCTCATGGGCAAATAGATGGTGTGTGTCAGCATCAACACAGACAAGTGCAGCACTACGCTCTTCACCCTCCTCTCTCCCAAACAAAAAGCTGGTGTCATCAAGATAAACGAAGAGCTCCTGAGAGAAGATAAACAACCCACCTATCTCGGAGTTACATTCGATGATAGGCTGACGTGGAAGCAGCACATCAACAAGGCAGCAACAAAGGCCAGGAGGAAGCTAGCCATCCTGAGAAAACTAAGTGGAACCACATGGGGAGCCAGCGGGAAAATACTTAGTAAAGTTTACCAGCAGGGCATACGACCACACCTGGAATATGGGCAGCAGCGTGTGTGTCCAGCATCAAACACCACATTACAAGAGCTAGATAAGGTGCAAAACCAGGCGCTTAGGGTCATCACGGGGGCAATGAAATCAACGCCTATAGTGGAGATGGAGAAAATGGGGAGGATACAAGCACTGAGAGAACGCAGAGACACGAAAGTGCTAACACAGGCAGAAAAGTTCCTCTGTATGCCGAGCCATCCAATGAAGGACAGATTCCAAAACCTAGCAATGGGGCGACTGAAAAGAAGCAGCTTTATCCACCAGGCCAAACGATTTCGTAGACAAACCTCAGACCTGCCTGAAGTTAACAGCCCCCTAAAGTCTGTGCCAGAACAAACCCCTTGGAGAGAGGAGCATGGACTACCAGTACACATCCACACAAAAGTGAAAGGAATATTCGACAGGGATGAACAGAACAGCGTGCAACGTAGGACAGTCACTCTCAGTTTCCTGGATGATGAATACCCACAGGACCTCTGGGTCCGAGTATACACGGATGGGTCAGCACAGAATGCAGTAAAGAATGGAGGAGCAGGAGTGTACATAGAATACCCAAACAACACTAGGGATACGGTCAGAGTACCAACGGGGAAATTCTGTAACAACTATGATGCAGAAGTCCAGGCAATCAAGGTGGCAACTGAGAAACTACTGAACACCAATCTCGGTCCACAGCCTGTAGTATTCCTGACAGATGCAAGATCAGCACTCCAAGCACTTCAGTCCAGAAAATTGCCAGGTATACAAGCCCTACTTTCTGAACTGTGCAACCAGCGCAGGGTCGCCATGCAGTGGATACCGTCTCATTGTGGAATACCAGGAAACGAGAGAGCAGACGGACTGGCTAAAGAAGGTGCTGCAGACGAGCAACCGGATGTACCAGTTACGTACCATCAGAAGAAAAAGATGATCAAATCTATCAGAAAGCCACCAATATCAACGCAGGATGACTACCAAGCTATGAACAGATCAGAACAAATAGTCATTCTGCGCCTCAGAACAGGACACAACCGCCTCCGCAGCCACATGTATACAAAATTCAAGATTGGCAATTCAGCCATGTGTACATGTGGACAGGCACCCCAGACTGCGGAGCACGTACTTCAAGATTGCCCCGAATATGATATATTGAGGCAAACCCACTGGCCCAGAGAAACAACACTGGAAGCAAAACTATATGGACCTCTGTATGAACTACAAAAGACAGTGAAGTTTATACAAGAAACAACATTGCAGATATAGACAATATATTTCAAGCGAACGAAAGAAGAAGAAGAAGAAGGAGGAGGGAGCGCCATATCGGCTGTCTTCCTCCTGGCCTGGTTCAAATCTAGTCCTCGGTCCTTCAGAGATTGTCTAATGTTGTCCTCTCAGCGGACTCTGGGTCGTCCTAAAGGTCTGGATCCCTGGCTCTTAGTTTCCCATATTTGTGTTGGTAGCCGATCTTCTTTTATTCTGCAGACTTGGCCAAACCATCGTAGTTGAGACTGTTCTACTTGAGTATGCAGTGGCTGGGTTTTGAGGCCGTGCCGTATCGTTTGGTTGTGGACCAAGTCTCTTCTTATTACTTCAACCACCTTGCTCAGATACTTCATTTCTGAGGTTTGGCGCTGGCTTTTGTGGGTTGTAGTCATTGCCCATGACTCGCATCCATATGTCACAATACGGGACCCCGACGATGATACTGTACAGTTTAACATTACGTCACGTCCATGATAAGAAAGGCCGTTGGTATGGCTGGAAAAACAAATGAACCAAACTAGAAGAAGAACTATAAGTAGACGAAAAAGAAGATGAGAAAAAGATGAAATATTTAAAAGAATCAACGAATCTGTAATGCATGTCACTTAAAAAATTTCAAAGAGTATTTCTTCTAAAACAGTCTGTTAAGCTAAGTTAATAGTACTAATAAATCATAAACGCTCCGAGCATTCGAGTTTATTGATGGTAACAGATACCGATATGTGCTATAGATCGATACTAAAATAGTACTGTTATATAACTTTGATCCGAGTTTACTGTCCGTTTTGAAATTTTTTAATGTTTAAAAATATAATGCGCAGCAATTTGAGCCCTTCTCTTGAACGCCGTATAGATAAACTCAGCCAGACTCAAGATAACAAAACTGCTTATCCTGCATCAAAGTTTAGCACATCAAGGCCAGACTTTTTTAATGGTACCCCAGGTGAAAGTCTGATACCACGTGCGCAGGCGCGTTCTGTTGAAACGACCCTCCGTGTGTGGCACCAGTATATCTTGCCAGATCTTGATTAGCCATTCTCGCGCAGCTTTGTGCTTACCTTTTAATGATGTGGGTAAATTTCGGACATCTCATTTACGCTCAGGAAATCCTGTTGGACACCTTTGTTAGCAGGTGTGAGAACACGGTACCGAAAGGCGATTAAAGGATTATGCACTTATTGACAGGGACGTTTTTTATGGGCGAATAGATCATGATTGGATGATGGTTATACACAGAGAGACGCACGCTAATGAACAATTCAATAGACATTACTATGAAGGATAAATTATAACACAGCGTATACAGTTTGTGCTCTTGTTCACAGTTGTTGACTTCTATTTTAACGTTTTTTTTCTTTTCTTATTTATTAGGTTGTATCAGTGGCACGTTTCATTGACATCCCATTTTAACGCGCGGTTGGGTCTTTAGCTCCGCCTTCAAAATATCGCGTACTGCAGGAAGTTGAGTGTCTGGTGGAGGGGACATTGATGTATGTCATATTTATATCCGAGCATTCTGGTGTATTCGTGCGCCACAGTGCAATGGTAAAGCAAAGAATATCTGGTGTAACTGCGAAGAAGACGGACAAACAAACTGAGGGCTGAGCCTAGAAGTTTATGAATGCGCAATAAGAGAAATTTGATACAATATGTATTTTTTTATATTTGATTGTTTTCTTGTTGATTTGCCACGCTCTTTTGCAGTGCCATATAATATACATGTGTGTGACAAAAATGTTAATAGACTACATGAATTCGTCCGTCTTTGCTTCCCACCTTTGTTTCCTCATTAGTAGTCAACGTTTTGTTAACGCAGAACTCAGGCACTTCGATATCTGTCTAACTCATATTTTAGCCATGCCTATTTTTCTTGTTTCATGCGCTGAGGGGCAACTATCTAGATTTGTAACCGTCATTCCTTTCAAGGGGACGAACCAAGTGCGTT
The DNA here is from genome assembly GCA_024509875.1 of Oreohelix idahoensis. Taxonomy (NCBI): domain Eukaryota; kingdom Metazoa; phylum Mollusca; class Gastropoda; order Stylommatophora; family Oreohelicidae; genus Oreohelix; species Oreohelix idahoensis. Next base: position 7,217 of record JAMPIV010013560.1, read on the forward strand.
TACCTGAAGCCCGCATCCAAGCAGAGCCGTAAGCATTACGACAACTGACAGAATGCACGGGCCCAAAACACGTAGAAAGTAAACCACTTTGAAGTTCCCTTCATGCTCGAGCGAACCCTGTGATATTGTAAAATACAGGGAGACAATCGCCGAAATCAGAAGCCTTTGTTGTCGATGCAACGGCGAACAGAGCGAACGGAGGAAACTCTCTATCTCGGAAGAAAACCCCGATTTTCATTTCCCCTGATCGTCCAAGGCATGACTTTCGTCATCTCTTAGCGAAACCAACACTTTTCGTGTATAAATACTCCATCCCTTAAAATCAGGTTTCTAGTCGCTTCAGGACATTTTTGAAATATCTAGCTCGACATCATAAAGCCTCTGTACAAAGTGGATTACTTAGATTTCGTGGAGATAGTTTCATTTTTCTGTTTTGCGGTAAATATATATACTAGCATTTAAGTGATTTAGTGTGTTAAAGTTCTTCATTATATTTCACTGGGATTTTCTGTGTTAATTGACTAGCGTATTAAATAACATACAGCTAATTATTTCGAGCTGTAACGTAAATTTAATTACTTGCTATCACTCAGAAAGAGATGTTTTAATTGACTAGTAAATGCACTAGGCGACTGGCTACTGACGGAATATATATTTATTTCTACACTTTCATCATGTGTAATTTTATAAATGACTAGCGCTTATTTCACGTGTTAAAAGACGATAAGATTAGCTAGACACTTGTGGTTTCCAATCTAATTTAATAACAGAATGGTAAAGAGATCTTACCTTTACACGTGTTAGGATAGAATACTGATATTATGGTTAAATGTTTTATATTTCTTCCTAAATCTAGTACTGATCACAAACCAGCCTACCAGCGGCCTAAATCTGAGCAGCGGTCTAAGTCTAAATCATATAGTACCAAAAACATTCTTATGTAATATCGGGTCTTCGAGGTTGACCTGTTCTGTCTTCTTGTTTCATCCAGAGAGAGCGAGAGAGAGAGAGAGAGAGAGAGAGAGAGAGAGAGAGAGAGTACGAACATAGGAACAATAAGAATAACGATAACTGGACCTATAGCTACCAAGATTTTTTTTAAATTTTCATTATATTCAGCCCGATGTGGCGAAACATCAAAACATAACATTATCCCGACTACTGACCACTGTGTTGTGGCGAGGATTTATCCAGAAAGATTTATCCACCAGACATTCTCTTTAACTATTGGAAGTACTAACTGCTGTACACTGTGAACACTAAATCTTGGTAATTATTTTAAAACTGAACTAATTGACGTGACATTAACATATTCCAATTATCAACACCAAAGTAAGCGTTCCCCAATTAGGAGGATTAATTATTTCGTGGAGGAACTGTGATCACTTCACGAAACAAACACTGGATTTTTGTTACATTTATCATGGAGATATGTTAGAGATTTTGTTAAACAAACTAGTAAGTAAGCGAGAAAATGTATGGCCACAGATTGACAGGAGTATGAATCAGAGGAGTGAATAATTTTATTTGTATACTCATCTGTACGCACTTTTTGATTTGTTCGCAATACTGTTATCTTTTTCAGGGATAGATTAACTGGAACTCTGTTCTCTACGTTATCGTCTACTTTCTATACCACAGCGCAAATCTATTTGACCTTTTGGGATTACGAACTTTCTTGCGGATCTTGTGGCCAATAGAGAAGAATTGCAGTTATGGTTTCGTTTTTTCAAATTCTGTAACCTATTTCTTTTTTTTTTGAAATCGATGTTGATGGTTTGACACCGAGTTTTTATAGCGTCCAATAACTAAACTATAACCAGGGAACTTCATTACTGTGTTTGCAGCTCAGCCCATTATCCCCCTCCATTTCCCTAGGGTTTCATTTGTGCGTCTGTTTGTCGTCACTTATCTACATGTGTTTTTGGAATGGTTAATGGCAATATGTTAATAAGTACTGAAAGTAGAATTGTCTGATAGGGGTTCTAATGTAAAATGATAGGCTGGACTAAGTATCTTTAAATCATCCATCATATCAGGGGACACGTCGTAAACAGACACAAGAATTCACACCTTTAAACTATTCACTCGTATAATCTAGTACGCACTTTCTTTACCTTTTATCAAGCTAAAAATAGGATCACTGAGTTACCCATTATACGGAAATCTTCGCAAATCTACACATAAAAAAGTTTTTTAACAGTTCTATTCAAAGGAAACGGACCTAAAATCTATTATTAAATACCTATCCAAGAAAAATTTACGACAAGGAATATGACCTTTAATTAGTTTGACTCTTTTGTGGTATATTCCTATAAGATAAACCTGTTTACCTAGACTACCACGAAATGACACTAGATCTTCCGTTCATTAATTGTCGCGAGAGGTTCAGATGTTATTAAATGGAAAGATATCCATTTCGTAGATTTTGATAGGGAAAATTTGACATAGATTTGTCCCTTCTGAATAGAAATAGAACAGGTGATAGCTCAGTGGGAGATGATAATAAAATAGATTCTCACGAGTGAGATGGTAGAAATTAATAGAGTCTGTCCATGAAATCGAGAATCTTCTCTCTTTCAGCCTGTCTTCTACAACCGATGCTAGAGAGTCAGACAGTCTATTAGAATATATTAATATATATATATATATATATATATATATATATATATATATATATACAAACCACTCACATAACACACACACACAAGTGACGACAGTTAGACGCACAGACGTGAAAACTATAACAATGGAATATAGATATTTGGGACGAGCTGACTGACACACTGGTATAACTTTATGTAAATTTTATTATCATAAGACAATGTACCCACACCATAAATTTGAATATCAATCACATATAAATACACATAGGTTAAAGAATTACTAAAAGAATAGACCCATAGGTGTAATCCTTTCCCTCTCTGTTTAGCTCACGATCCCGTTAGAAGAGAAGTTATAGCCCCCAAAGAGTCACAGATTTAAACGCTATTGTCTAAGATTTCTCATCTATAGTTTAAGAACAGAGTTGATAGATTAATCTATCCTAAGAGGAAATCAGTATTTTCAACAAAAATTGCATAAAGAAATTTCAAAAGTGGGTGCATGAATATAAAAATGAAAGAATCACTCGTTCTGCTTTCTCTCTGTTCATTCAGCAGGGGCCCCTGACAAACATTCTTACCTACAGACGTGCTGTTTTTCGCCTTCTGGCGCAAACTTCAGGACACTTCTCTACAGTGAATCTGTGTTCTTTTGATAAAGCGAATCCCAGCTCTACAGATACAGGTTTCTTCCGATGTTCCGGGGAGCATTCGCTTTATAGCTATATTTTCAGATCACTAGTAAGGTCACTTGAATCAGCTTACGTAAGAAATGTTAAACTGATCACAAGGTCAGAATCTCGGGGTTTCCCGTACTTAGGAAAAAGGCAGGTTGGTAACTTCGATCAAAGGTAAAATTCTTGGTCACATCACAATTAGTTAAAAAAAAAAACGTCGGAACTGTTATTGTTTGTAATTTCTCTCGCCACAGGGGCTGAATGTACAATGAGATTGTTGGGAAGAATTATAATCTGGCTCGATAGGCCCAGTTATTGCATTTAGTTTTAAAGTTAGTGAGATGAGTACTCTGTCTCTTTCTGGATGCAAACACCATGCCAGACAGGTTGTAACTTGGAAACTCACTTATTTAAATTGCAAAATGTTTCTTCTATGTTTTTCTCATATACTGAAACAAAACCGTTGGTAGAGGTTGGGCTGACCCAAAAACTGTATAAGGAAGAGAAAAGTACAAAATACTTAACCACAATATTATACACACATCCTATCCTACCCTCGCGTAAACAAAATATTCACTTCAGTTATTAACTTTAAGTTAGAGACTATAAGCTTAACGCTTGTCTCATCGTTTAAACTTCCGTGAAATATATTCTAGTCATTGAAAAAAAATCAATCATCATGAATTAGAAATATATATAAATATATTTCGTCAATACTCAATGATGAATCAGTGCATTTACTCTTTAGTTTAAATAAATTCTCGGACTGGTTGCTAGCAATTTAATTAAATTTTTTAATAGCTGAATGGGTTTTAGCTAGAAATAGTAATTTATTTTGCTATCCCCTGTAACGCCGTAAACTTAAAGAATATAACTGACTTATCATTGAGTCACTCTGCACATAAATCTAGTGAAGATATAATAGGCGATTTACCACTTAAATCACTCACAAACACTATCAATATAGTTACCTCGCACAGTACTACTTAAACTATCTTCCAACGCTACTGAGAAATTCTACTTAAATAAAAGTGGTTTCTAGAACGTAGCTAGGTTGTCTAGCGAGACTGTGGATGTATGAATGAATGAAGTCTAAAACTGCTCTGGTATAAATATATCTCTGATGAAAGGAAAATCATTACATTATCGAAACTCCAGGAAAATTTACATAATTCTATCTCATTCTGCAAATTTCTCACGCTGAAACCGAAACAGACTCGCAAATCGAGCGGATAGTCTCCCTTTGATCTTGCGTAATATGATTTACCAGACCGTGCAAGAGATTTTTGCTCTCGATAATTCACACTATTACTGCCTTCAGACTGGTCATAAACGAAATACACGCACGCTCGTCTTTCATCTCACATCTTACATCGTGAATAATTAACTTATAGGCGAGCAGATTAGAGAAAAGTGATAGACGATCGTCTTACTTCTTATTCCTGTCGAGAACGAATTAACACGATTCGGTCTCATCAAAGAACTTAGCTTAACAGCAATAAAATGCGTTGTTAAATATTAGAAAGGAAAATGACAAAGGTACGAATTGCTAACAATCTAGCGTATGCAAAAAGAAAGGTAAAAGAGCGAAAGAAAGGTAAAAGAGCGGAATTAAAGGAAAAGACAAGTGTAGAATAAAGAATAGATATCTGAAATTTATTAATCATAAATCTCTCTGCCACAATCCTGGAAAAAAAGATGTATCAGATGATACCAGGATAGTGCCAGATAAGAGACTGGTCATAAGAAATACTCCCTTCTCCGAAAAGAGCAAGGGTGTATCGACAATCAAAGGTAGGGTCAAACTGTATAAACCTTCAAGTATGATGATAGTGTTTGTTACTGAAGGTCTAAGTGCTACCTCTCAAGATCCTCCTTTGAATAATGGTTGTTAATTTTTGTATTGACTCTGCTAGGGGATTAATTAGTTAATTAAATATGTAACAGATATATATATAACCAACAGAACCTAAACTCAATTTAAATAATTAAGTAAGACTGATTATATATATTTACAATTTATTGATCCTATACCGTTTCTCTTTTCGGTTAGGACAATGATAAAGAACTCAAATGTTTTTACAAGATAAAATAAATAAACATGGAATGTCCATTTCCACAATAGTTAAATACGATAGAGTTGTATTTAAATATTAATTATTTATTTCACATTTATATATATATATATATATATATATATATATATATATAATATATATATATATATATATATATATATATATATATATATATATATAATATATATATAACATATAATATACATATAAATATAATATATATATTATATATATATATATTATATATATATATATATATATATTATATATATATATATATATATATATATATATATAAATATATATATATATATATATAATATATATATATATATATATATATATATATAATATATATAATCTATATGAACACACTTTCACTGGACTGTAAAGTTGGTATTTAGTTTATTAAAATTCTTCATGAGTCATCACTCAAACTGTTTTTGTTGTTATTGTTATTTTATTTGTTTGATAATGTCTCTGGATAGGCTGATCAGTGGAATTGTGTTACCACTTATCTCCAAACAATGAGGAGCATCCACTATAGCTAGGATCACAAAATGTCTGGATCTTCAGGCTGGGAAACATATTTGTCTAGTTCTAGGTATATTGAGAACGTTTGCACCACAGAGTCCCTCAGAAGTGAATGTCTCGTACAATCTTAGTAGTTGCAGGATAAAACCTGTAATACAAATAATCACAACCCTTGTATGGTCCCGCACTATTCTATCCACACACACACAATGGACGTAACAAACAGTTTCAGACATGGTGCTAACAGTTGCACAGGACAATTTACCTCAGTACCACTTACAGCCAGTTCAATGTGATTACACTTTCCTTATAAATCCTACGTTAGATCCATTTGTCCATGATCTGCTTCCATACAATGATTTTGTTCAGTTCAAACTATTAAGTGACACCTTGATTGATATATGTTAACAAATTCTATGATCCTTTCTCATGGTCCTGATCAGTGTGTCTTTCCTTTAGGAAATATTCCTTCAAATACATTATTAAACCTACAGTCGTATTTTTGCCATAATTCTCAAATATTCTACACATTACCCAATGCTAGTTTTCGTCTCTAACAGTCAACACATGCTGGCGTTCAGATGGCAATACACTCGTCCTGTAAGTTTTTTTCTTAACACACTCAACACACTTACGAACACACAAGTGGATTAATCACAAGAAAATTACAGAAATATATACATATATATTCTTTCTTACCCTCAGGCAATAGACATAAGCTGTAACAGGCTGTCAAAAGGTATCTAGGTCTGCTACGCAGATGCAGGGGCAAAGTATGTGACAGCACACTTTTTTGCCGCTCTCTTCTGTACCGCTTAGTGTTTTAAAAAGTTGTGGCTCCAAATCAACCAAGTTCAAGGACTTTTATACCGTCGCTCCCCCGTATCGGAGAACACGGCCAAAAACCGGTGTTAGGAATCTAAAAACGAAGCATCTTTTGCCTGCTTGTCCAATGTGCAAAATTTTTAATATTTATTATCTCTCTTAATTCTGAACCGATTTTGCTCATTTAAAGTTAGAGTTATACTGTGAATTTATCTCTACCGTTCTATCTAATAATTGTTTAGTTAGCAAAATGCATTTAAATCTATGCAGACTTTAACTAACTAAATTGGGGACTACCCTGGTGTATAGATGTCAATTTAAACGATTTTTCTCTTTAAATGAACTACTATTCGAGGAAGTCTTTGCACTTACCTCTTAAGTAAAATCCCCGTTGTTGAACTATCTATATCTTTCCTTCTAAACATCTCTAGTTCTTAAGAAATTAAATGAATTCTTACTATCCTTTTCACAAAATGGGCCTCTATGTTAAGCCTAAAAAGTTTTCCTTATAAACACTAGAAAAAGGAGCGTTTTTATTGGTTCTTATATCGGTCCGTTTTCCTATAGTATTGCCTGCGGTAAATATGACCATGGTGTAAGACAGACCAAAACACGAGAAATAGCAGTGACCAAATTAAAATCTTTACTATCACGATGAAAAGGCTTCAAAATGCATATCTTAAACTAGTATTTATAAAAAATAAATACTAAAAAGTTACAAAACATTGCAGCAAAACAGCAACAGCTGGTAACTTTGCAGGAAAACTGCACCAACAAATCCATGCGCTATTGCAGCGGTTATTCCTGTAGCAATGTGTTTTACATGATAATGTTGTCAGCCCCATCCACAACCTCGTATTAGTTGTCACGGGTTGCCTTCCCTTTGCTCTGCAGTCCAGCAATGGCCAAAACCTAGGGTATCTAGTGTTGGTCTTCAAATGTATCTACCTTCGCACAAGATTACTCTTGGCAGAGAATCAAATAGAAGGATGATGATGCTTCTACCTTGAGGGACTGTTCACAAGATATTCCTAAATCAGGAACAATGCTGAATATGTCTTAGCACAGTTAACTTATTATATGCCCAAGAACCTTTGTGAATAGATATATTATATGATTTAGCTCGTTCAAGCGCCGATTTAATTCAGTGAAATCTTAATTTAGCTCTGTTTTAAGTGTATTTAAGGTGATTGAACATGCGGGTGCAGTACACTCAAAAGGATTAAATCAACTATAGATTTGTATATACACAAATAACAAATTTAAAAATCAGTAATATTTAACAGTGTAAATGAATAATTCTTTTTAAAAAGTTAATCGTCACAGGGTGATATTATGGATATTTAGGGAATTGTCTGAAAGTTCACTTGGCAGCTTTTACGTTTGTACTTATCTGCTAGTAAGTTTGTTGGTTTCTGCTCCAGCCGATGTTTGGTTCTTTGCAGAGTATGGACTGGTTCACTCAAGTCACTGGTCAAGTCTGGAGGTTGTGACAAGTTCCAAGAAATAGCAGGGAGTAATCACGAAGCTGGTCCAGCGTCTTCAAGACCCGTCTGATGATGGTGTCTAGCGTTGACAACAGGCCACTAGTACTACACACTTTGTTCCAGAGATAGCACCCTCAACTGGTATCACCGACTAGTATTATGAAAGAAGATAAACAAATACTCTTCTGAGTATTGGATTTCCTGACACACAGTTATTTGCCCCCTCCCCTTTCCTGTTCATTCCACCAATCGACCTACCTCAGAACCTTACCCTCTCTAAGCATTAATATTAATCCCAGTGAGTGGAAAACATTCTTTACATTTATGTTGAATATCGTTGCATTTGCACTGGTTGAAAATGTGAATAATATAATATGTGCATCAGTTCTATCATCATCCACTCCCTGCTCCATAAGGGTCTTGGGACTACCTCTGCTTTTGGTTCTCTATGAGAAATCCGCATAAAGCAGTCACCATCTCTTGCAGTAGTGGGTTATGAAATCATCATTCTATAGGCTGAGGTTGCCAGCCTCGTATGACTTGGACATCCATTAGCAATTTTCACATGCTAATAAATGCAAAATATAGAATTTAAACATGTACAATTCACCCCAAAATCTCTTCGGAATACTGACTTCTGGCTCAGAGAAATAGTTAAGGCAACTTAGTTTAAGATGCCTCTTAAACGCGATCTGGGGTATTACTTTACACTAGGCTCTCACTCTGACTTTATGTTCAGGTACCTAGGATTCCGGCTTTCCGTCTTAATGTAGATAGAGTTTTCCTTATATATAAGTCCACAAAATACTCAAACAAGGTCCGGTCCAATAAATGGAATTCTGATCGTATTCCTTACTCTTGCTAGCTGGCTGTCTTATTGACTAGGTGAATGTCACAGTGCTCTAAACCAGCGAAAGTTTAAGATTATTGTCGTAAAGTATGGGTACCTCTTCTTCAACTTTATCATCATCACACAGCATCGCCATACGTCATCATTATTTTCCAGTTTTATTATAATTTAATGTCGTTTGGTGACACACACCCAACCCAGCGTTCGACCTGCCAAAACATGATTGGCGCGAACAAACGGCACCAGGCACGAAACAAATCTCAATCGCTCGAAAATAAAGAAAGAGACGCTAACACTGAACCATTCGAGATACAAGCCTTCAAGTGAACGGTTGTACACTCCCGACAGCTATTTTAAACTCTGAATTTAATTTCACAAGTGTTTAGTTTGCTGCGTGCAAGGTTCCATTGCAGAAGACCCTGAGCAAGGTAGAGCGTCGTCTCCTGACCTATGCGTCTCACTGACAGAGGAAACTTCAGTTAAAAGGATCTTGTACTTGGCTGTCTACGGAAGTGCTTATTCGTGTGGTGGCCCAACCTGGTGGTGACAGCACGGGGGATATAGTCAAAGTCTTGAAGTCATCGTGACCGGCATCAATACCTCATGACCAACAATTCTGTACGGTAACATAAATACGTACAGTGATATCCCTCAGTGGATGCATACACCTTTCTCCTCAGCGCCGGGGTATATCTATATATCACACCAATGCCACATTCAAGTTTCATAATATATGTGGAACTGTTTGAGCTTGCAACATTGCAACAATAAATGGAAAATTAGGACACTGGTCATCACATTACGTGGAATCCCAACTAGCACGCAACCGAGCTCCTAACATTTATCAGAAGGAACACTAGACACACACGTTACTTTAGTTTAGTTAAGAGTGGGCCTACTCTGTTAATTAGTGAAGTATTTTTTCATATCATCATTATTTGTTACGATGCATTGTATTATTCTTTTTATTCCTGTTCTGTTTTACTTAATTGTTGAACAATAAAGGGAAGCATTTAGTGTCGTATACTTACTGCACTCGTTGTCAAGTTCTTCACTCATGCTGTCGTTTTTGTACGTCTATTAACAATTCTTCCTATATAGTTAGTGAGTGGGGGCTATCTTTAATACTCTTTATCAAGATACAGGGAAGAGAGACTGTCGCCAGGAAACCCGGGTTTATTCTCAGAATTTCTTCGAGTTCAGCGCTCGGACTGTGGGTGCTCAAAATCCGTACTCATCTTCGCTATCTTAAGTAGGTTCTCATTCAACGAGCCATTTTCTTTGAGAGCCTAATTCTTTATCACCAAACTCATCTTTTACACTCAACCTCACCACAGCTGTGACAATTATATTGTAACTTTCGTCCCACGCACGTTACTATCTGACCAGGCTCCAATCGGAAGTGTTGTTTATAACATCTAGAATTGCCCAGCCAGTTGTATTCAATCATGCGTGTTATGATGGGGTTTATCCCAACAATTTCCTCGAAGGAAAATTCTGTGTGATTTTTTAAAAGACACTTTCCATATAAGGAATTGTTATTTCCGTCGACTATCGTTTCTGTTTACGCTCACGACTTCCTACATTATCACACATATTATCTTCGTAACAATTCTGTCCGAAAACGATTACATTTCCGTCAGGTGTGTCTGTCATATGAGCGGCGCTCCCTGTGCAAACACAAACACCATATACGAAAATGACTGGCGGCCAATCTGGTCTTACCTGTATGAACTCTCAGCGAGGATAGGCAGGCAAGCAAACATGACGAATTATTACTGGACGAAGTGTAAACAATGACTCGAAAATACCAAATATTGTCCGAGGAAGGAAATTAGAACGTGAAGAGCACAAAATAAATTACGGGATGGCACAAGAAATGAAACGTTTTGAGGTCATTCTGTGACATTAGTTGCCCCTTACGACACGCCCGAGGTGGCAGTTGTCCTATTCTTTCTTTGTTTCCTTAGAAACCCCCGGAATCTAAAGGGTAATTGAAAAGTTACTTCCTGTTTTTAAATTGCTGTATCTTCACTCCTATGCAACTAAATTATATGATGCAAACGTCGAAATAAAGAGATTAGAATGTCATTATATTTCCTAACATTCTCAGCTACATTAAAATTAAACTCAGTGTGAGATCCGGTCTGCTCAACGACATAATTTCATAATCGGCAGCAATTTATGCCGTCTTTTGTAAAGTCAGTTTAATTGATCATTTTAGATTTTGTTTTCCTTTATTCTGTTTCTGGAAATATAATTTTTTTTTTTTTAAATGATAAAATAAAATAATACGTATTAATCAAGGGGCAACTATTTCTCCTCATAGTGACATTTAGTAGTAGTAGTAGTCTCCCTTTCAGTCATTACTGACTATAGAAACGAGCCCCCGAAATGATGCTTCTGTGGGCATGAGGATGGGCGCTTCGATAAAGCTGTTGCCCATGCAGCGTGACTCTGTTGTTGAGTCCAGTGACATTTGTTTCATAAATAGCCAATAAGTGCATGTGAGGATATAACAATTAAAAAATAGGAATTGATTCTTCAGTCACCATGTACACTGAGCATGGTTTACCTAGCCCATACAAAGTACTTAGAATTTCCATTTTAACTGGGCAGAACGTAGCTACGTTTGTTTGTTTGTTTGTTTGTTTGTTTGTTTTCACATCGTGGTGACGACAGGACGCGGCAATGAAAAAGGAGGGAAAGGGAGATATCTCGTTAAAGACGCGACATCAGGTCATACTTGTGTACATCAGTCAGATATTTCGTTAAAGACGCGACATCAGGTCATACTTGTGTACATCAGTCAGATAACTCGTTAAAGACGCGACATCAGTGTTACGTGCAGTCTTTGATATCTTACAATATTATACATAGGTAATTTTTTAGTGCTTAAGGGAAAGTCATTATTGAGTTACTTCCCTTGAAAGTTGTGTCGGCTCTTTCGATCAAACTCCGCGATATCCCCCGATATAGGGACTGTGTGTTTTCCATGTCGGCCTGTCGCCGGGGGAAAAAGTGATCTCAGTATTTGTGGGGAAGGTGATAGTCGTCTAAAACCTATCGTGTATGCTTTACCCCCCAGTGTTTAGTCGTATTGCCAAGGAATGGCAGTTTCATATTTCCTATACCAAGGTAATCAAAGATACTCTTATGAAAAAAAACTCTCGATCGAAGCCAAAAAAAGAATAGAAGCCACCATTTTCGATAGTTACGATTTGAATGTCTAAGAGAATATATTTGACTCGATGAAAACGACTTCGATTCCTAGCAGCACTATATCCTGTAGATTGCAGTCAATTGTTCATGATCAAATCTACAGAGCAATGAAATGTTTTATGAATGACTAACTTTAGGACAGATTCATTATCTGTATCCAAACGTGAGTGACAGCTCACGAGTGAAGCCATCTTGGAAAAAACATGTAGTGACTTTCAAGAAGAGAAAAGGGGATGCCCGTATTATCGCTTGTTTAGTCCAGAGATCACTGCTACACATGAGAAGAAAACCCGTTATTTAGCGGTTTCAATAATATCAATATTATTATATGGAAAAAAAAATATGTGCTGAAACATTATGTGTTGAAGAAATCGTCGCTAGACGAGATTAGGTTTAGAGAAGCCATCTGAAAAATTGTTGTTTTATAAGCTGACGTGCTCCTTCAGTGAAGTCAGATGATATATGTTATGGGGGGCGATACTGAGTGGTTTGGCTACTGAAGTTCACCATGGACAATCATCCATTATAACAACTTTATACTCTTCTACATGAGTGCCCATGTATGTAAACATGCAAACGTTTGCAAAGACCATGATTTTATCCACTGTTTGTAACTATGAATGTATGGTATTATGTAAATTATGGCAAACCCTGTGATTTTTTTTGTCACTAATCTCTGTGCTTGTGTCGAGTGTGTTTTAACGTCCAATTAAAAACTTTAGAAAAGGTATTTTTCCCACGTGGGTGGTGTCGAATGATGACAATAGAAAGGTCCCCCAGCCATACATGAGTGTGTGAACATTTTTTGTGGAAAACCAGAAACCAATTATTTTTTGTCGCCAAAAACACCTAACAAAACCACGAATTTAATTATCATCAATTCCCGACATTTATACACTATACTACATCCATGTTGTAAATACTACTTCACCACACTCAATCCATGTTACAATCCAACACCACTTTCCTAGGAAACCACTAGTGTCAAAAAAAACCTTAAGTGTGATTCCAAGTTGTGATTCCATTTACACTACATTAGTGTTGACAAAACTACCATGATGAGAGATCTGAATCCAAATGGGGTGATGATTGATGATTGAGTCCATACTGCTGGTCCATCCACTTATAATCTATTTGGATTTGGTTATATGTTGTGGGATTTTTGTAAAATCATTAAACGGTATGAGTGTAAAATAAAACAATCCAAAATTTTTAGAATCCAACGTTATCCACAACGAATATATCTAAAAAGAACTGGGTGGACCAGGCCATTGTCCAAAAAAGTACTTTTTCTGGGTTTGGGGACCTCGACCAATTCAATAGCAAGAAAAGTTTTCCGAATAGTGATCATAACAGGAATAGAACCGATTCAACAGACCCGATTTGTCCCGAAAAAACTGAGATGATCTACGAAAACCATTTTTGCTAGGTTGGTATTGATCTTCTTGATTAAAAAAAACACCTCGTTATTAACCGTCTGCAAGATCATGACGTTCTCAATTGAAAGGTCTAGGTTGGACCAGTATCTTCCATGGGTGATTGAACCTGCACGTAAAAAGCAGTAAACTATCAACGTTTTGTGGGGGACATTATTTTTACATTAGAATTTTAAGGTGCATCCAATAGAAGTTACAAGTTGCTTGATATGAAAAAACAAATGTGCACATGACAGAAAGTATTGGGTTTGCTCTTTTGAGGTCCACTTCGTCAGGGTGACCCCTGTCAGGTGAATGCAGTTATGAGGTTCAACTAAAGAAGGGTTGTTGACATTTTTTTATCCTTTATACATTATAGATGTTTCACAGAAACAGTTGGATCTTGTTTCTTGTCAATGTTTTAACAGAAGACTAGTATGAGTGAACTAATATGGTGGAATGTTAAGTCCGCTATTTTTTTCATCGATGGATCTTCTTGTTTTCCATATATGAACTTTAATATTTAAGGCCAGAATGTTTAATTGAATAAAGTGGCAGTTTGTTTGTTTTCATAAAAATAACTTTGCCATTACTGTAAGACTGAACCTATTTTGCAACACATACTATCATACACATAATTTATTATTATTTTATGTTATTAAAGATATTTTATGTTTTACATTGTGGTATTATTTGTTTGTATAGTATGTTAGTTTTCTCTATGTCAGCGGGTTTGTGTTTTTTTGGGCGGCGTCCTCACAAGAAAAACAGAATATCCCCACGTCATAGAGGGTCCGTTGTTGTGGGGCGTTTTTTTTTCTATAGGTGCAATTTTCTTGATTGAAAATTTGCTGCGACAACTGTTGCTTTTGTGTTAGCTGTGAAGTCTGTAATTATTGTTATTTTTGTAATATTTCTTTGTTCTTTAGTTTTGTTTTGATTTGTTTGTAATTTGTTGGTCTAACCTTTTCTATCTTTCAGTTCTATTCATAATTCATATTCATATATTGTGACGTCATTTGTGTTGTTATTCTTTGCAGATTCAGTGATTATTTTCATTGATTTCCCTATTTGATTTATTTTGATTTCTGCAAACGTTCTTGTATTGTCAGTCCTATTTGTACTTTATGTATTCTGTTGGTTGACATATGTTTTATATAGGGATATTTCATAAGACACAATTGCCTGTGCACTGCACTTGGATTATGGTATAAACCAGTACCTGATTATTATTACTATTATACAAGACCTTATTAAAGGCTTGTGACCCACAGATATTGGGATAGTATACTGATTAATCAAGTCATTGAGAACTTGTGGTATTATTATTGATTCAGGTGATTAGTATTATTGTTAGACATCATGGCTACATTAGAATACTTCATTACACAAGGGAAAGCCCTTGATAAGACTGGTCAACAATTAGAACAATGGGAAGTTGCTCAATATGACAAAGCATTAGCTGCAGAAGAGAGAAGAGCTATGGCAGAAGAGAAAAGATTAGCTGCAGAAGAAAGAAAAGCTATGGCGGAAGAGAAAAGATTAGAAAGAGAAGCTGAGGCTGCTGCTGAACAAAAGAAATTGCAGATGCAGGTGGAGGAAAGGAGATTTGAAGCTGAACAAAAAAAATTAGAAAGAGAAGCTGCTGCGGAACAAAAAAAAAATTAGTAGAATAGGAAGCTTGCTGAACAAAAAAAAAAAGATTAGACAGTGAATTAGAAAGAGAAGCTGCTGCTGAACAAAAAAGATTAGACAGGGAAGCTGAACAAAAAAAGATTAGACAGGGAAGCTGAACAAAAAAGATTAGACAGGGAGGCTGAACAAAAAAGATTAGATGCTGAAGAGAAAAAAGCAATAAGAGAACATGAATTTGAGTTAGAGAAATTGAGATTGACAAGTATGAGTAATGTTAATCAGGCATCTAGTGGTAATGGTAAACCTTCTACTTACAAGGTTAAGGTTCCACCGTTCAATCAGTCCAGTGACGATATTACATTCTGGCTGGATAGATTTGAACGTTTTTGTCGTACACATAATGTGGATAAATCACAATACGCTAATCAATTATCAGAAAACTTGAAAGGTGAATCTTTGACTAGATTATGCCTTGTAGGAGAAGCAGATAAGGATAATTATGATGTCATTAGGGCGGCTTTGATAAAAAAAATATCAGCTAAGTGAGGAAGGCTATCGCCTTTTATTTAAAACGATGGTGCCTGAGACGGGTGTAGAATTCTCAGAATTCACTGCAAAGGCACGTCTCACAGTTGATCGTTGGATTGAGCTTTCCAAAACAGAAAAAAACGTATGAAGGACTTATGGATTTGTTGCTCAGAGATAAGATTATGTCATGTGTGAACAAACCTTTCCTTGAATTTATACATGAGCGTAAACCCAAATCTCTAAAAGAAATGGAAGAATATTGTTCCCAATATGTCACTGCACACCCCGACGTGACTTTTGGCAACACTAAGATTAAGGAGAGTATGCCAGTTGCTTCAGCAACACCATACAATCCCAATTATTCACACAGATTTCAGGGACCTCAAAACAGATTTGATAAAAAAGGTAACCATAATAGTTATCAAAACCAAGGTAACCAATCATTTCAGGGTTCTTCTTCAAAGAACTGGAGACGAGCTGATAGCTCTCGACACAGGGGTGGTCATAATTATAGGAATTTCCGTAGAGGAAGTAATTATAGAAACTATCAGGGTTATCCGTCTTGGAGTCAACAAGATCATAATTACAGAGATACTCATTATAATGAATATGATAATGGTAACCAAGGGAACTATGACTCAAACCCAAATAGGGGTTACAATAGAGGTAACAATAACTACAGAGGTGATAATAACCGAGGTAGATCTCAAAACAAAAGACATAAACCACATTTTCAGGCAAACTCTGCACAACAAGAGTCCCATGAAGCCTATAAACAGAGTAAAGATAATAATGATGCTAGTAATATGGCATGTGCCGCTTTTGATTTTGGGAGAGCATCTCAGTGCCCCCAATGCAAAACGTTATTTGAGCCAACCACAGTGTCTACTTTAAGCTGTGGCCATCCTCTTCCTGCTCTTCCGGCATCAGTCGCGCATGATGGAAGAGGTTCTCTTGTCTTACATAAGGGTTTAGTGAATAACAATCCAGTCTCTGTGCTATTTGATTCTGGATGCACCACAATTGGTGTTAGGCAGTCACTCGTAGATCCTTCCCGTGCCACTGGACAAGTAGTCAAATGTGTAACATTTTGGCGGCACATTAGAGAAATACTCTACTGCTATCATTAGGATTGCTACTCCTTTCTTTACAGGAGATGTACACGCATGTCTTCTTCCGAATCCGATCGCTGACCTCATCATCGGTCGCATTCATGGAGTCAAAGAATGCACTCCGCAACAAATTTCCACGTGGGAAAGGCAAAACATGCAGATTGCTAACGCTGTAGTCACTAGAGCTCAGGCTCTTAATATGCCTCAAACTTCATCTACTGAAGATAATGAAGTGCATAACCAAGATAATCCCTTGGTAATTCTCGTGACTCGTTTATAAAACAGCAAGAAGATGATCCCACTCTGAAGAAATTCTTCATTCTTGCAACTAAAGGTGATCCGAATAAAGACACAAGTCGTAAATCGTGGATTACAAAGAAGAATGGCGTACTTGTACGTATGGTTCAAGACTCCATTACGTCAAGTCATTCTCAAATCCTGGTTCCCAAGAATTTGAGAGTTAAAATTTTGCAGCACGCTCACGACTCTCAGTGTGCTGGACACATGGGTTTTTCCCGTACTAAGTCAAGAGTCCTTGCGGCTTTCTTTTGGCCATTGGTAAACAAGGACATACGGATTTATTGTCGATCTTGTAAAGTATGTCAGGAAGTTAAATCCAAAGGTCCACGGCATGCTGCACCCATTCAGGCGGCGGACATTCCTATTCGGCCGTTTCAAAAAATGGCCATAGACATATTGGTCCATTTAAGATCAAGTCTGCCAGAGGACATCAGTTTATCTTGACGTGTGTTGATATGTGCACACGTTGGCCAGAGGCTATTCCTCTGAAGAGCATTACTACTGCTGATATTGCAGATGCTCTTTGGCTTATATTTTCTCGTCTGGGGTTCCCCGGAGAGATATTGTCAGACCATGGCACCCAACTAATATCAGATACCATGTCTCAAGTAATGTCTACCCTGCAGATAGATAGATCTTTAAGTAGTATCTACCATCCAATGTCTAATGGTATGGTCGAACGCCTTAATAGAACACTTAAAAACTTACTGGGGAAGATAACTGAGGATCATCCTCAAGACTGGGACAGAGTTTTACCTGCGGCCCTCTTCGCTTACAGAGAGGTACCCAATGAACATACGGGATTTTTCTCCCTTTGAACTCGTCTTTGGCGCGCGTCCGCGTGGCCCTATGTCGTTGCTTCACGATCTCAAAACATCTGACAATATTGACGATGACACAAAGTCATCCTACGAATATGTCATCGCGTTGAGACAAAAAATTATCGAAGCATGCAAATTAGCAACTTCTTCTTCTGAATTTGCGAAACAGAAGGCAAGGCAATTTGCCAATAAGAAGAGATGCTTACGACAACTTTGTCCTGGTGACAAAGCATTTGTATTACTACCTTGTAGGGAAAACAGATTACTTATTTCTTGGAAAGGTCCGTACGATATAATATCGAAAATTTCCGATGTCGACTATATTGTCGATATTGATGGGAAGCATAAAACCTTCCACATCAATATGCTTACTGAATTCCATGAACGTCCGGATTATTTGCAACCCATTTTCCAAGCAACGGACAATTCTCCAGTACAACATGGTCATTACTCATCACTGTCCGTGATACAGGATGAGGAAACAAGTTTTTCAGATGTAAATCTTCCTCTTCCAATGATCCCACTTCATTCCAGTGAATCATGGAAGAACGTTACTGTCTCTCCTGATTTGTCTCTAGGAGAACAGCGACAAGTTTCAACTATGTTGCAAACATTTCAGGATGTACTCACTGACATCCCTGGACAAACGAATGTCATTCAACATGACATTGTTCTAACTGACCATACTCCTATTAGGGTTAGACCTTATCCTATACCTATACATTTTCAAGCACAGGTCGAGAAAGAGTTGGATGAGATGATAGATTTGAAAATAATCGAACCATCCACCTCTGCATATTCTTCGCCGATGGTTATTGTGCGTAAAAAGACAATAACATACGTCTTTGCGTTGACTATCGAAAATTGAATCAAGTAACGAAGTTCGATGCCGAACCTATGCCTTTACTGGAAGAGCTACTTACTCGACTCTCCAAATCTCATTTTTTCACTAAACTTGATTTGTCTAAAGGATATTGGCAAGTTCCTTTATCTGAACGCGCCAAACCTCTCACGGCTTTTTCAACACCTAGAGGTTTGTTCCAATGGAATTTTATGCCTTTCGGTCTTATGAACGCACCAGCTACGTTCGTACGCATGATGCGTCGAATCCTATCTTATCGGTCAGATGTCATTGCATATCTAGACGACATCTGTCTTTTCAGCGATACTTGGGAAGATCACTATTCAGGGTTAGATGAATTGCTGTCTACTTTGCGTGAGCACAACCTGACAGCGAAACCCTCTAAAGCCTATATTGGTTTTAGCGAAATTTCTTTCCTAGGCCACCGAGTTGGTCATGGTTTCCTAAAGACAGAGGACCATAATACTAGTAAGATACTTAACATCTCAATCCCTAAGACTAAAAAACAGGTGAGAAGTCTGTTAGGTCTTATTCAATTTTATGGCAGATTCATTCAGAATCTATCCTCTATCATGGCACCTCTCTCAACACTTCTAAAGAAAGGTTCGCCTAATGTGGTCCACTGGTCTCAGGAATGCCAATGCTCTCTGGATAAGATTAAAACACTGTTTTCAACACCACCTATTTTAGTGCTACCCACTAAAGATAAGACATTCGTTCTTCGTAGTGACGCTTCATCCACTGGGATTGGAGCGGCACTAATGCAAGAGTACTCTGGAACTCTGCATCCTGTAATGTATATTTCCAGAAAACTTAATGCGGCAGAAAGGAATTATTCGGTTTTAGACCGTGAGCTATTAGCTATGGTTTGGTCGATCCTCAAACTACAGAGATTCCTTCTAGGCGCACATTTCATAGTAGAAACCGACCAAAAAGCTCTTACTGCTATACAGAGTAAGAATTTGAAGAGCTCGAGGTCTACTCGATATTCAATTGCTCTTCAACCTTTTCATTTCTCTGTGCGAGCTATTCGTGGATCAGATAATGTGATGGCAGACATTCTGTCAAGATGCCCACATGATTCCACATAACTATTAGGGCTTAGACTTCTTGATATGTCTAGTTCTATAGTAGTTCCTTTTCTATATCATGATAGATACACATTTGTAATTTAATAATATAATGATTGTATCACTACATAGCGGTTCATTGATGTTTATTCACCGCTGTGCTTTGATGATTTTTTCTTCATAAATCATAAATTTAAGATATCTAATACGAAATGATGATATGAATTTTTTAGGCATTGTGTAATTGCCAGAATTGTATTATACTTTGATGACACCTTCCTGGAAAAATATACTTGTAGAGAAATAATTTCTCTCAGTTTATGAGACACATTCTCACCAGTCGCTCCATAAGTCGACTTAGCCTCATATTAGGCGTTATAGGTATTCCTGATATTTTCATCTGCGCATTATTCATGCGTTGTGAGCCTATTGTACGTTGCTCCTAGATGTATTTCAAAAAAAAAAAAAAATGTTCCATTTTTTTTTCCCGGGAGGTGTGGTAAGACTGTTACGTGCAGTCTTTGATATCTTACAATATTATACATAGGTAATTTTTAGTGCTTAAGGGAAAGTCATTATTGAGTTACTTCCCTTGAAAGTTGTGTCGGCTCTTTCGATCAAACTCCGCGGATAAATCCATTTTACTGCGATTTATTCGTTGTTTGGGTAATAATAGATTGTTCTTGCTTCAGAATATCTATGGCCTGAATTTATGTGTATTGTTTGTCTGAGTAGGACGAGTCTGTCTTATATCTGTATATCTTTACATATCTAAGTCGAACTATATGTTCTGTTGTCTCTAGAGAGGTCGAAGGCTATTCGGCGGATGTGTCGCTAGAGTGTGGTGTGATTTGGCTTCGTCCTGATAGGGACTGTGTGTTTTCCATGTCGGCCTGTCGCCGGGGAAAAAGTGATCTCAGTATTTGTGGGGAAGGTGATAGTCGTCTAAACCTATCGTGTATGCTTTACCCCAGTGTTTAGTCGTATTGCCAAGGAATGGCAGTTTCATATTTCCTATACCAAGGTAATCAAAGATACTCTTATGAAACTCTCGATCGAAGCCACCATTTTCGATAGTTACGATTTGAATGTCTAAGAGAATATATTTGACTCGATGAAAAACGACTTCGATTCCTAGCAGCACTATATCCTGTAGATTGCAGTCAATTGTTCATGATCAAATCTACAGAGCAATAAAATGTTTTATGAATGACTAACTTTAGGACAGATTCATTATCTGTATCCAAACGTGAGTGACAGCTCACGAGTGAAGCCATCTTGGAACCAAAACATGTAGTGACTTTCAAGAAGAGAAAAGGGATGCCCGTATTATCGCTTGTTTAGTCCAGAGATCACTGCTACACATGAGAACCCGTTATTAGCGGTTCAATATTATTATATGGAAAAATATGTGCTGAACATTATGTTGAAGAATCGTCGCTAGACGAGATTAGGTTTAGAAGCCATCTGAAATATTGTTTATAAGCTGACGTGCTCAGTCAGTGAAGTCAGATGATTTATGTATGGGCGATACTGAGTGCTTGGCTACTGACAGTCCATTATACACTTATTCTACATGAGTGCCCATGTAACATTGCAAGACCATTTATCCACTGTACTATGATGTATTATGGCAACCTGTGATTTGTCACTATCTGTGCTGTCGAGTGTGTGTACGTCCAATTAAACTTTAGAAAAGGTACACAGTCGTTGGTGTCGATGACTTCCGGTCATACATGAGTGTGAGAAAAGAACATTTTTTTTTTTTGTCAACACCACGAACCTTTATCATCATTCGCACATTATACACTCAATCCATGTCTACACACCACTGCGTAGGTCAAGTTGACATTCCATACACTACAGTGGAGCAAACAACACCATAGAGATCTTATCAACTGATGATGATGATGATGTCTGCTTCCATCCACTTATATCTATCTTTTGGTGGATATCATTAACGGGAATAAAAATCCAACGTTATCAACCTTATCAATCAGGTGACATACTTTCTGTTGACCTACAGAAAGTACATAAGTCAACTATCTACATGAAGAACTCGTTTAGTACGCTGATACGACACATCAGGTCATATTGTTGAGTGACACCATTCGTCTATCTACTCTCGGTTAAAGACGCTGACATCAGGTCAGTACATTAGTGTACAATCAGTCTTTATCTAACATTATCTCGTTAGAAGACGTTTTTCACGAACAGTCAGGAGATCATACTTGTCATGTTACAGGAATCAGTCTATCTACATCTCGTTTAAAGTGACCTACATCATGGTCATACTTTGTGTTTCCATCAGTCTGAACTCTACATCACGTTTTAAAGCGACGCGAATGTTTCAGGAATAAAACAGTTTTGTTTAAATTTTTGTGTACATCATGCTTATCTACATCTCGCTTTAAAGACGCGACATCAGGTGCATTACTTGTGTACATCAGTACTTATCTACATTCTCGGTTTTATCTACTACATACATCCCGATTCTTAGTCCTGTTCGTGCGTTTTAGTATTTCACCGTCACCGAGGTAATTCAGTATGTCTCAGCTGGGCGTCTTTCAAACCCGTTATAGCGGGCAAGTTCAATCCCAAGTCTATAGTCCCACAGTCATCAACCCGTGTAGCGTTTTCCCAGGTCAAGAAAACCGGTTGTGGCACAAGTTGCTAACACCCGTGTAGCGCTTGGTTTTAGCCGTGTAGTCTGGCGCCATTTTATTTTTAATTCTTTGTGGTCTGTGCCAAGTTCAAATCCGTTTGTAAGCACACCAGTATTCTAACCCGTTCGTATTTCAGCCAGTATTCTATTTCTGTATTGTACGTTCATTCCGTTGTTATATCTTTGCAGACTGGAATCGAAGAAGATAAAACTGATTTCTCATAAGGGATTATTTTTTATTCCTGCAAGTTATTGAAGATTCCATTTGTACTTTGTCCCATAACCTGGTGGAATAAAACCACTTATGTTTGCGATTTCAAGACAAAATATAATTTAAAAAAATGTGCCTGTGATGCTTGGAAGATGTATAAATGTTTTTTCATAAAAACTGGTTTGTCCCTATGTTGGCGATGCTCGCAGCCCTATTGAACCTGTGAAAACTAAGGTAACGGAATGTCGGTATATATATAACGAAGGACTGGTGCGATTTCGGCGCCAAACGTCCAAATATTAGAGACCTTGTGGGTCCCCCTGGTAGATGATTTAAAATGCACAAGGAGTATCGCTGTTGGATTTCAGGCGCCGCTTGTTACAAGTACTGCAAGGATTCCTATTCAATTTTTGTAAGCACTGCAATATATCAGCCGAATGATTTTTCATCGTAATGTTCACAGATTACTTCTCTAAGTTTAAATAAGATACATAATTGATCACAATTTGTTTGAGACGAACTTGTAAACACCCAGTCACTATTTCGAGCACGTTTTAAATAACACAAATTAAAGAGTTTCATAAGAATCGGTTGACAGTCAATGTCGCATCTTTTTTTGTGCTAACCCCCCAACTGTTCCAAGCTATACTCGCATCCCATATAATACTTGTCGAAGGTACTGTATCTCCTCTTCTTTTCATAGGGACAACTTTGTGTCAGTCCATAACGCGTCAATACTGGATACTTTGGAACAATCCCTTGCTTCATTACTTTTTTAGTCAAGTTTGTTTTACTCCGAGCGAAGCTCCTGTTATAAATGCTAGGGGCGCATCAGAGCATTTTCATTCCGCTGGAATTTAACTAAATTTATTAGTAAAAGGGAAAGCGCAATATATGGTTAAAACACATGAGAGAACCAGATTTAGCGCACTGATTACCAAACTCAGTGAAAACACCGACATAAAAAACTTTTCCCATAGTAAAAGTTAGATGAAAAAAAAAGGAAAATGCACAGAGAAATACTCATCATGTGCTAATGTTGTTAATTTATCCAGTCCATATTCATTACTGTAACTCAATTGCAAGATACTTATAACATTTTATTTCACCGAAGTCTGTTGGAGAGGTTGTCAGAGTGAGTAGACGTCACGCTCGAGTATACTAAGAAAGGCAGCTAAAAAGCAGAAGCGTAAATGAGGTATTTTAATCGTGCTCATGAAGTTAGGGAAGAGCAAAGACAAGCGTAGCGGGAATGAGAGAACTGTACAGCCAACCATCCATAAACATGGACTTAAGTACAGGGATAAGCAATACACTTCCTATCTTTTCGACCAAATCGTTCCACATACTCTTAAAAAACACATCCCTGTAACATATTCATATTCAGTAGCGGATGTTTTGGAATATTTTATGAGTTACTGATTAATATGCCACCCTCTTCTGGATTATGTGTCAAGAAGAGTTTGATTTTAGAGTATTGTTTGTTTTTGCTTTTGTTTTATTATTGCTGCTTCCTTATAAATTATTTCTTTGGTTATGATTAGGGATTAGCTAGAAATGGGGGAAGACTCCGCCCAAGCTGCAGCAATAGTGTATATGCAGTCAGCGAACCCCAATAGCTGTACACATGCATGTCAGGACCCAGCGAACCATAGCTGGTCAAAGAGCCAGCATTCCAACCGTCCTCGTGGTGGTCCTGGAAGACAGTCCTGCGCATCAGTGGCAGTTCTGGCTGAGCGAGATGTGCGGAGTCGCAATGGAAAAGGGGCAAACCCGGATCCCTCTAAAAAATGCCGTGCTGATGTCGATGTGTCGACCGAAGGTGCAGAATAACACGAGCCTTATGTGCGTAAACAGACACAAATAACGTAAGCCACCGTCCTTTTCATGTGCTGAAAACGAAGAAGAAGAAGAAGAAAAGGATACTAGAAATGAATGCTATTATATTACTTTTAAAATGTGGCATGCCTTTAAATTAATACTTAAACGCATGTGAGAATAAATGGATACAGTACAAGTATAAAAGACGAGACAGAAGAAAGGCAGATTGTTTGACGGACTGCGCGCCAAATTTTGAACCCCTTGAAAATAAAGCTAGTTCTTTCTGTATTCTTCAGATTCCCTGAGCTTAGGCGCCTAAGGCCCCCCCCCCGCCCATCCAAAATACACACACCAGTTCTACCTAGTCCTCTATCAAGTTCCATCTATTTCTTCTGTTATCCTTTTCATTTCTTTCTCCAGCTCTCTTCCTCGTGTGTTTTTTTTTTTAAACCCTTCCTTCGACGCCCACTTACATCCTGAGGATTCCAGACACAAAGACTTTCGCCTGTGTAATGCTATCAGTATGGTACCGTAGATGTGCTAATCCTTACCATCGCCAGTATCGTCTACTTGTCATCTTCCTTTTCCCCTGACGTCACTCTTGGTTCTCTGTAGTCAGTTACTCAAGAAATCGTGATTCTTTTCAATTCCATTTCAATCTCCTTGCATTCCAACGCAAGCATCCATTTTATGAGTGTACTGCTTTCTTGGTTGGTTTGTTATTATTGTTCTCACAATATTTCAACAGCCCTAAGCAATAAGGGAACCTGACGTGACCATATGAGTGTTGGAGATTTCTGGAGTTTTTTATGTTAGAATTTGATATTCTTTGATCCACCAAGCACAGTTGTTTAGCCCAAGCCAATTAAAGCGACCTTGTGCCATTTGGTATTTAGGTTACTATGATATTACTGTCTCCTGCCTCTTCACTCCCAAACCAGGCGGGCTGGTGAAAAAAAATCGAGTGTCATGTAGTCGTTCATTTTTAGTGGCGTCGGAGTGTGGTAAAAAACTATATCCCGACCACGACTCCCATATTATAGCTCCATAATTAGAGTTTTTTTGAAGAATTCGTAAACGATGCTCAGTAAATCTTAACCCTGATTCCGTTTTGTGTAAATTTTACCGTGAATCACATTTTTGTGAACATGTACATATTCTAAACTGTAGGGAAATGGATAGAGAATTGTAATATATCAAGCCTTAGGGGGGTACGTGGATGTGGATACAGTTTGCTACCGGTGTGCAGGTCAGATCATTTTGTATGAAATGTCTTTTATATGGCACAAAACAGTTAACTTAGAAGAATGAACGGAATCTTACCAAGTGACAAATTACTGGTGATAAAAATTAATTATAGTGATTCTAACTTGGTCTTTTGGTATAATGTTCTCAGAAGCATCAAGTTTACGGGTCAGATGACGCATATACAAGAGGGGTGAGAATGGTGACACACATTGCACTTATGGCCAAAGGACATATTTTACGATGTTATTCACAGATAAGATGTGAACTGTGGTAAGCGCATTCCTTGAGCAGTAAAAAATACAGGTATTGAGTCAATAATTAGTATGTTGACCCTGTGTGGGATTAGATATGAAACCGTTTAGACATAATGATATTTTGTAGATTCCCTGTTTTCTGGTTTATCACGTAAGTTGTTTGTTCGTCCAGGCGCATTTGATTAAGTTGTCGTACCGTCTTTTTTCAGAGATACAGTATCTACGTCGTTACTGCATTAGGGGAGATAAGCCGAGGGTTGTCCTCGAGTTATTAATTATCGATTTACTATTTCTGGGTGGACGATACAAATATAGAACGGAATGTATTCTTCCACATCGGTGTTTACCATTATTATATTGCCAAAAGCTCTCGGTGATACCCAAGCAGGGGACCGATTATCGAATGATGGTGAACAGAGATTATGGACAGAGTGAACCAAGAGTGATTTAACACATCTGAGTTACGTGAGAGGTGATGGGGGGATATATGGAAAGAATTACGCAGAGTAATGTATAGCAGCATCGTGCCGGTAGACTCAACAACTGAGCCGAACTGACGAGGCCGTTGGAGAACGTAATTTCTGTGACTTTTGTCTTTCCTCTATTATAGTTATATTGTCCGTAATCAGTTCTTTTACCATTCTTGAGACTTTCACACTTATGAGAAAAATGTAGCATTTGTGGTCCATATTGAATTAGGATTTGATCTCTCCAGAACTTGGAGTTGCTTCTGAACTGCCATGGGACCGGACGTTCTGTTGTTCGATATTCTAAGCGCCCACTACACCTGCTGTCCGTCTATTTTTCTTTCATACTCATGTCATTTTATGACGATTAGGTACTGGAGGACCCGTGCTTATCCCCAACCTACGTGTTTAACTTCTAGGTAGTTGATGTGTTCTATTTACTGGTCAAATGATATAAAGTTATTTGCCGCCTTTATTGGATATAGGATAAAGGACCACCGTCGTTTCCGGCTTCTACTTATGGTTCTAACGAGCTGCAGAAACCGACGGGATTGTGTACTACCACAGCTCGCGATATGAATTATTTAAGCAAACGTACTAGACCAGGAAGAAAATAGGGGAAAAGTAAAATAATCAGAAGAGATGCTATGGAATGAAGTCTTTCGCCTCGCTCTATCCAACCAGAGAATATTAGCATTTCTCATAAGTGAGATAGCTCATTTGCTGTTCAGTGCACTGGGTTGCGGGTGGGTTAGGTTTTGGGTTGGAGGAGTCGTTAGGATGAGGTTGTGGGGGGAGGGGGGGTCGTGTGCATGTAACGTAATTGTTGGGGTGTTTTAGAGAAGAGTATTGGTGGTATAAAATTGTTTTTTTTTTTTTTGTTTAATATTTGATTTATTGTTTTTTTTTGTTTTAATATGGTGATGTAGGAAAAACTTTTTGGTTGGTAGATTTTTTTTGTTATAAGTCTTACTTATGTGTTTTGGTTTTGTGTTTTTTTGTTTCAGAATAAGTACTGTGGTTTTTTTTTTGTTAACAATATTTGATGTTAATAGCTGTTCTGCACCGTTTTTTTTATGTTGAGGGGTGTAGGGGGTGTTGGTTTGCTTGTAGTCATGGTTGGTGTTAGGTTAGATTGGTGTGTTCAAGGTAGTTGTGGCACGGTTAGTTATACATTAGTAGACTAAGAAATGTAAATAATAAATTGTGACATATTTGGGGTCTAGGCTTTTAATTTTGTTTAGACGGATGAATGTCGTACTACGGTTTTCTGTTTTTTTTATTGGTGTTTTTTTGTTGCGTTGAATTACGCACATGTAGATGGAGAGAGTTGTCAGTCCAAATTAGTTCATTTTAATTATTTCACACGTTGAATTGTAGATTCTACAAAATTGTTCATCGTAGAAAGTACGAGTTGTTTAAGTTTTTATAGTGCACTGAAAGTTCGTTGGTACGATTTTGCACTATTTGTCGTATATAATTCGCGTAGTTTTATTTAAGATGTTATTTTATTTATTATTGCGGCTATTAAGTTATTGTTAATGTTGTTGCAACGCTCACTAGCTTGGTCTGGAGTGTTGCGTAAATGGTTGTGGGGGGGCAGTTATCCAAGATTGTTTCACCGCGTTATGTTACAGTCTTCGATTTGTTTTCTTATTTAGCTTTAGAGTTTAAGTGAAGTTAATAGTTAGTTTATAATTTTTTTAATATAATTTGTTAATAAGTATTATATAAGTGCGACATAAATTTTATCGCTGTTTTTTATACAATTTGGTTTTTAAATGTGCAGTAGCTTCTGATCATAGTATAAACTTTATATGATGGGCACAATTGGAAATTTGTTTGCAGGTAGTGGATTTCTGCAACACATGGGATGGTAAAATAAACTAGAGTTTTTATCGTTAAAAAAAAAAATATAAATTAATGAAAAAAAAATAAATTATAGGTATAAAATAAGTATATAAAAAAAAAAAGAAAACAATAAAAGTTCTAATAAAAAAACTAGAAATAAATTAAAAATACCAAAATATAAAAAATCATAATTATAAATATTTATAAAAAATATATTAAAAAAGAAACTATAATAAATATTACCAAAAATCTTAATAATATAACTAAAAAATAATAAATAAAAATATAAATAAAATAAAAAAAAATATATAATAATAAAAAAGATACAATAAAAAATAAAATAAATAAAAATATAAATAAAAAATAATATAAAAAAAATATAAATTAAAATTTGATAAAAAATAATTAAAAAAATAAAAAATAAAATAAATTAAGCAATAAAAATTAAACTTTAAATTTAATTAAAAAAAATTAAAATATAAAAAATATAAAAAAATAAAATTTACATAATAAATAAAAAAATAAATAATAAATAAAAAATAAAAAAAAATAAATAAATAAAAATAAATTATATAAAAAATATATAAAAATTTAAATAAAATAAAAAAAAATCAATTTAAAAAATTTAAAAAAAATTATATTATTTTTACGAACATTTTAATAAAAAAAAAAATTTAAAATTTAAAAAGATAATAAACAAATAATTAAAATAAATATTAAACAAAACTAAAAAATAAAATTTAATAAACACAAAATTAATAATTAAAAAAATAAAAAATAAATAAATAAAAAATTTATATATTAATAATAAATAAAAAAAAAAATAAATAATAAAAAAAAAAAAAAAAAAATAAAATTAAAATCCAATATAAAAAATAAAAAAAAAAAATAATAAATTAAAAAAAAAATAAAAAAAAAAACAAAAATAAAAAAAAAAATATAAAAAAAATATAAATATATATATAATATAATAAAAATATATAAAAAAACAAAATATAAATAAATATATAAAAAAAAAAAATAAAAAAATATAAATAAAAAAAAATAAAATAATATAAATAAAATAACTAATATAAAAAAAAAATAAAAAAAAAAATAAAAAATAATAAAAAATAAAAAAAATTAAAAATAAATAAAAAAAAAAAAAATAAAAAAAATAAAAAAAAAAAATTAAATAAAATATAAAAAATAATAAATATAATAAAAAACAAAATTTAACATAAAAAATTCAAAATCTGTATAAAAAATAAACATAGACACCGTCTGAAAATCGATCTCCATCATTGGTTAAAATGAAACTAAATCATAACGATGCGCATCATAGGTATAACTAAATATATCAATAATTAAAAACCTACAAATAGAGTCGGAAAAAAATCGTGTATGGCCCAATAAATAAACCTATAAAAAAAAATATTTCCGTCCTAAAGATTAGGATGTCAATATAACCTTTAGGGTATGTGTCTCTAAAAAAAATTAGGCGGTGTTTGGTAAAAAAATTGAATCCCAAAACCAATTAAATACTAATACGCACATTCTAACTTTACACATACCTTCTAATGGCAAATTGGTTGATATTATTATGCTTAAAATGTAATTAATTAATAAAACAGATTAAGGCAAAATAAGTTTATAAAACAAAAAAGTTCCCAATCTTAGTTATAATATATAATCCAAAAGCGAAAGGATATAAAAAGTTGCCTTTGGGGTAAAAAACCTTTAAAATTATAAACGAGCAGGGGGTAAAATTAAAATTTAAATATGAAAGTTAAAAGGAAAAAAAAATATATTAGAAATTATAAAATTTCAGTGAAGAAATTTAAATAAAATATATTACTTATAACCAATATATAAAAAAACTGTTTGCAAGGATAATGTAAACATTAAAATTGTTCGAATATATATAAATTGGAAATTCCCCCAATTCCAATAGACCGATTACTTTTAGAGAGGGATGGAAAAATGAAACCTCAATTCTCCCCGAACCTCGCGTCCGCCCCGGCCTGGTAAAAAAGTTTCCCCCCCCCTAATTGGTCTGCTCAAAAAAAGTCCAAAAAGAAAAAAGAACCTGCAATGGATTAATTCCTTTTATCCGGAAAATGCCGAGTATCTATAATAAAAACAAAATGAAGGAATAAAAATTCCCTACTCCCAATTATCTAAACTAAATATTATGGTAAAAAAAAAAAATAGAGACCACCTGCTATTTAAAAAAAAATTTTTTCCACATGGAACGTAATAAAAATAATGAATTATATAAAATTATAATTAAAAATGTCTAATTATAATATTTATAAAGTCTGAATATCTATTATATAAAAAATATTAATAAATCGTATAAAATAAACAAGGCAAGTTACGGGAAAAAATAAATGGATTTATAAACTCCCTTGATGCACTTTAGATAATATTAAAAAATGGGGGAAAGGTAAAGTAAAATATAAACCAATGTGGTAAACAAATAAATTGAACGCCGTGACTTTTTACTAAGTTGTAAAAAAGGTAAAAATAATTACTTAAACGCACCCCAGTTCGTCCCGATAAAAGAGTGACTTCCCTTTAACTGAAATAAAAAATAAAGAATAAAAAAAAAACGTTAGGAGTGTGTATGGCAAAATATCTAACCAAAAAGGAAAGAAATTTTAAGTACATCAAATGGTTCTTAGTTATTGACTGGTTTCTCAACAAGAATTTTTGCAAAACCTATCGCTTGTCGTAAGAAGAAATAAAAATTAAAATTTTCTGGTTTAGGGTGTTAAAAAAAAAAAAATTTTTTCTAATTTTGTATATATTGAATTTGTTTGGGTTTTGAGCAATCTATCCATGTTTATCTTGTAAAAATAATTTAGGCTAAAACAAAATCATATTTAACTTTTTTTTTTCCTTTTCGTGTTATATTGAAATGCTTGCAAGCAATAATAGTTGATAAATTGATTATTATTTTTTTTTTTTTATAACGCACCATGCTCCATAAATCACAAATGAAATTAATGACGAAAACAATTTATTTGCCTTTAAGAATTGTTCCACCCGTTAAGACTTATATTAATGGACGGTAAGAAAGAAACTGATAAGGTTCTCTTTGCAACATGTGCTTTTGCAAACCATGAAACTTGCCTCTAGTGTTTTTATGAGGCCTTAGGGACATTGTTGATGGGGGGATTAATTAGCGACCCTAGAACGTTTGAAGAACTGTTAGCCCGTTGTTAACTTTCCCTTGTTGCACGGATCTCATTGTAAATTAGTTGTCTTTTTGTTTTTTGCCAATCGTTAGAATGTTTATGTTTGGTAACCCAATAACGGAGTTAATAGTGTAATTATTGATTACGGAATTTTTTTTACGCAGTAACGCTAGGGGTATTTTTTTTGCACGTGTATATTAATGTTATGGACCTTTTTGGTTTCTTTGTGGAATTGTGTGTTCCGGATAAAACGGGGTTAATGGGATGCTAATTTCATTGCAACCGACGGCCAATTTAATTTAGGTGTTGCACCCGAATGCTGATCCTCAGTTTTGAAAAAGATAACAGGTGTTTTTAATTGTGACCAGAAGTTTAATGGCCATGTAGAAAAATAAATTTGGTAACATCCCATTGGCCCTTTAAAAAAAGAATAGGGAGGAAAAGGGAAATAGATAATCCGGTTAGTAAGATGGCTTTAATTCGTGGTTAAGTTTTGGATAGGATTTATAAGTTGTATTTACACACATCGATAATGGGCTCTCCAGAAAGTGTAATGTCCCGTACAATATACAAGAGACCCCCCATCCTGACGGGCCAGGAATATTGTGTATAGTCCCTGAAAATAGGACTCGACATTATCCGTTGTCTTTTTCCGTCCTAAGGAATTATGGGTTGTCTTACTTATCTCTTCTATCTTCTCTACTCTCTAGAAAACTGTTGTGTATGTTTTGGAATCAGGACCAACCGAGGGTTCCAAAACTTAAATTCGAGGGATTGTGTTGGGTAAAAGTGAACAGATGAAAAAAAGGAAAGGTTTAAGAACCTTTGGGGGAAAACAATTGATCTCTAGGAATTTTAGACTTGATTCCTTCTCCCTGTTCGCCCCATTTAGGCTCCATTACAACGCCATCCGTTTTCAAAGTTTGTGTTGAAAAGTGGCAAACTTCTTACAACAACAAGGGCGATAGAAATGTTATAACACGCGGAGCCGTGACATTATGTTGTGGTTCTTAAGGGGCAACAGTAGTTTAAGGGAACCTAGATTTTTAACCTATGTTACCATTAGCTTTATCCCCGTAGCAACGCCCTATAAATGTGGTGATTTATTAGGGTATCGAAGCTAATTAGCAAATAAATTATATGATTTGCAATCCGAATTTTTAAATGTCCCTGTTGTGTTCTTGTCTCCTTTCAATCCTTAACAAATAGTCTGGACTTTTCCTGGCTAAAGACGAGGTACGGAAATCTAGCCCCGGTTTGTGTCTTAGGGCTCAACGTTTTAAATAGTAATTATTCTCAATCAACCTAAAATGGTGTTATATTTGGGTAATCACTTTGCAAAGACTTGTTTATTAACCTATGCAATCAGTTTAAAAAGTAGCCTTTACTTTACAATAAGGGTCTTCAGCCTACTTAAGATCCTAGATTTTTCTAAAGCATGGCCTCTGAACTGGGTAACTACTTTCTTTTTAAATGAGGGACTCCCCCCCGTAAATCCGCTGTCCCCAGGCCCCGCTGTGTGGTTCTCTATCCTAATAACTCTATTTTTTGTTGTTACTGATTTTATTATCGGGAGGTGAACCGCATTATCGACAAAACTTTTCTTTTCTTCTCTTTCTTTCTCTTCTCTCCTCGTAGTTTTTCTGCTAAATACAGATATTTGATTTTATCAAAGGCACTTCTGTAAGGAATAAATATCACATTTGCAAGTATCGACCTGATATGACACAAATACTCGAACCACATTTGTCTTGAACCTACCACTCAGATTTTGAGTTAATAGGCGCGCGATTAAAACGTACATCGGTCAGGCTATCTACATAAAACCCGATAAGACACGGATTTTTGCGTACTCATAACGACAGAATAACGAGAATACTGTCTGTGTGACACATGTGGGCAGACAAGAGATTGATATAAACGCTCCGGTCACTTGGTTAAAAGTATTCATGGATTTAATTACATTTTTAGAACAAATGATTCCTACAAATGTGTTGTGAGAGTTGAATTATGCAAGACATCAATATTATTCCAGATTGATTGAGACGTGACCTTTCGCAAAAATTTTCCATGTAGGAAGATATTTAGAAAGTGCCACACCTGACCTGGTTTTGAAGTGATTGGATCTCCTGATTAGATTCATATCAACATTGGGGGAATATACCTGACCATTTTTCGCAGTGTGTTAATTTCACTGTGGATTTTTAATGAAGCGTCGCCAGGACAATCTACAGGTAACCTCGCCTCGGAGTTGAAAGACTAGATTTCATAAAGTCCTGTTTTGTGAACACGACCTTTTTATTGGAGAACCAGATACCCGGACTTATCAAGAGCACAGGAATAATCTCTTTCAAATTTTAATAAGGAAACAACGGAGCTAGGAAAACTGAAAAAAACACGGAGTCAGAAGGTGCAATCTATTGTGTAAAAGTTAAAGACAAGCCCTAGACTCGCGTGTAAAAGAAAGATTCGGCGTTTCTTTTAATTTCCTCTGACTAAAAAACGTCTTGAAAGCCAAGATTGGCGTAAGTTGTGCATTTTCCATTCTATGTTTTTATTGACTAAACATTTTTAACTAACATAATATTTATTTTGATTATATTATTAATATATATGATATAAATATAGTATATATTTATATACTATATATCATATATATATATAGTTATATACTATAATATCATATATATATATTTATATCTAATATATATAAATATATATTTATTATATATATATATACATATATATATATAATATAATTTTATATATATCACAATATATATAAAAATTATCACATATAGTTTTTACAGTGAATTTGTAAATTGTGTGGAAACTCGCTATAGGAATGGTCAAGTCATTTGGGGCTGGCCAACCTGCAGTTGTCTAGAATATTGATTCATGACCACCACTACATGCAGAGGATTGGTGATTGCTTTATTGTATATTTCGTAAAGAGAACTAAAACATAAAGTATTTCCAGGTACCCCATGTGACCGGGAGAGAAAAGATGAAAAGAAATGATGTTTAACATTCTAAAAAAAATACTTACATTTACAAAGCAGTGTAAAAATGTCCCTATAAACATATTTCGCGCTTTAAAAAATAAATGGACTAGTGAGATCAAGCTTTTAAACCAACCAGTGTAAAGATGGCCCTATGTTTATAATAATTCATTTTAATTAAATCGAAGTTTAAAACATTTCCATTAAGTGTAAATATAAAATGAAACATACATCAAATTTATATTAGTGAACATTTTTCAAACTGTGGAGATGTTAAAATCGTACAAACAGTTATATCTGTACGTTTTAACATAACCTTTCGCTTTAGAATTGTAAATGTAAAGCTAAAGCGTATTCAGTTTAGAATGTACAGGATGTTTTGTATATCCCGATGGTATTAAAATTTAATTCTCCATACGAGGATAAATTCTAGACATGGGATGGAAGAATATGAAAAGGGGGGGCACATTAACTGTGTCGGCGAAAACGCATAATTCAGGAATAGACGTTTTCGTTTATAGTTTCTATTACCAGTATTATTGTGGAGTTAAACCGCCAGCAGAAAAGTAACGATCTCTGAACCAAGATGTAAGGTAGAAGTGGACTGACGTTTTGCAAACGAACATCATAAGAGGTTCTTATATAGACAGAGCGCAGAACCACCATACTTAGAGCCGGTTACTCCTTGGACGGTTCTTGGAACGTTACTGCGGTGCGCGCTGGACTTTAGAGATCAGAGGACGAGCGGAGAGCAGAGTAGAAAGGAACTGACCCAGCGGAGAAGAAACTACCATTGACAGCTAAAGTGAAAATATCCGCTGACCAAAAGTGACCCTCTTTTATTCAAGTTAAATCCCATCCAAGTGATGAAATTTTATCCATAAATTTTCAAATTATTTTCCAACTGTTAAAACTTAAAGTGAATTATTAAATTTTGTTATTTTGTAATGTTACAAATTTAACTTCGATTCAATCATTTTAAATGTACTACATGTTTGTCTCAGGCAAAGTTTACCAAAACACACACTCTAATCATAGCTATATATATATTATAATAATAATTCCACTGATTAACTCAGGGGTGGGGGCTTAACGAGCTAGAATAAAACCATTGCTAAATTCTTCATAAAGTGTCGGCAGATTATAGAATTAAACGCCGCTCAGCGACAGCCAGCATTGGTTTCGCAGCTATCTGAATATCTTTATGAAGACTCCCATGTGATAAGAAGCGTTTACTACTCTATCTATCGAAATTTCTGCCAGAGTAATCTTTGTGTAAAAAATAGACTCCATTGAAGCCTATAATAGATACTCTTGAGTTTTGGCCATTGTTCAACCACTACTGCAAAGCAGGGGAAGCAATACCGTCACAGTTGCACCGCTTGGTTTGCCAGCGTTTCAGTTTCGCAAAAATGTTCTTATATTAGTTGTTGTCGATTCTGTATTTGTAAATAAAGGGTGTGTACAGACCATAGAATACAACTCGTAATACTATACAGGTTGGAACACACTCAGCAATTATTTTAACACCTTATAAAAATGGAAATATTGGAATAACACAGGGACAAGAACTGATGAATGTTGTAGAAGATAGATGGATATATAAATAGATGACCCAGACGTCCCATTTTTAACGAGGTCTTTTTCTTTTTTCACTTGCCGCGTTTTTATAATTCTCTACGAATATAAGAACATGATCATGTAATGTCTAGTTTTGTTACTTACTCTGCGCTATGATATACAGCATATATAAGATTTGTGTATATCGTGGTCACATAAATATATAAGATTGATGTAAATAAATTAAGGGACTGCTGTAAAACTGGTAAGGAATATAAGTATTTAATCCAATAAAACGGTATTGAATCAGTTTTACAAATAACGGTTCACAAAAAACAAGGACGTTTCGTGTTTTTTACCTTCGTCAGCTCCACAGTTACAGAGAGGTGACAATGAAAAGAATTACAAAAAGGTACTACAAAAACATACGATGATGAGAAATATACATCAAATGGGCGATACAAGAAGATGGAAAAAGTAAAAAAAAAAGTGATGAGAGAAAAAAAACCAATAATGATACCAAAAAATCGTAAAATCTAAAAGAAATACCGGAACAAGACAGTTAAAAAATCAACGAAACGAAAAAAAGAGAATTAACAAAACTTTGGAACAAGTAAAAGTTCACTGAGCTCGATCCGAAGATATTGTGAAAGAAAGCCGTAGTATTCCGTCACAGAAATCACAAGGAAGTGGCATATGATAGCGACAAAACAAAAGATATAAAAGGATACGAAACGAACCAAAACATAAGAAGATAGATCTAAAAGACAACGAATCAAGAATGAAAAAGAGAAAAGCTACCAGAATTTATGCAAAATGATGTTGGATATTCAAGCCATCAAGAGCTAAAACGCCCATTTTAAAAATAAGACGATTCTCCAACGAAAAGCGAGTCTTGTCATTACCGGCACATGAAAGGAGGGCTGTAACATGAATATCGGAATTACATGAATGGTCAGGCCTATTGAAATGAAGGGCCACCGGTAAATGTTTGCCATGATAGATGTCATTCAAGTGCTCACGAAACCTGTCTGCCAAACGCCTGCCAGTTTCACCAATATAGGTAATGCCACACCTCTTGCAAATGATAGCATAAATCAGGTTTCTGGATTCGCACGTGAAAAACTCTCTAATGATAAATTTTCCTTTCGGAAAAGTGACTGTCTGAGTTTGGAGTACAAACGGACAGCTCTTACATATCCGGCGTTGGCACTGTTTAGTACCAAAGTATGAAGGGCTAGTATGTCGCAAGCGACTGTGTACAAGAATATCCCTAAAATTCCTATCCCTACGATATGCTACCAAAGGTGTATCACGAAACAACTCTTTGGTATCAGGATCAGAGTGGAAAATAGGCAGATGTCGAAACAGAATTCTCTTCACCGCTAGACAGTGAGGATGGGAAAGTTAGAAACCAGTTTGAGTCTGTCAGATTGGACAGAAGGTTTAGTAGTGAGTGCCGTCTGACGAATGACGCGTATGATACGATTAAGAGTAATCAGATAAAACATGTTCTGGATAAAGACGTCGGCGAAAGAACTCGAGCATCTCTTGAGCTCGCTGATGAAAATCATCGTCATTGTGACATAAACCGACGCAAGCAGACAAAGGTGGTGCTGTGGTTGTTTGGCGTAAGGACTTATACATTCACGAAGGAGTTACTCAGCTAGGTAACACCACCTTTTACTCACCTTGTTCTGGTGATGCTACAGTCCGTAATAATCTTACTGTTTATGAGACTATCCGTGGCCTGGTTCATGATGATCTTCTTCATTCTGGTGCTTTTATCTCTCCATATTTTTTATAGTAGTCTTGGTAAGCCTTCCTTTTACATGCTTCCTAAGTGCATAAAAATTGCTAACCCTGGTAGGCCTATTGTCATTCAGCCTGTTTTTGTCCCACTGAACGTATTTCTGAATTCCTTGAAGTAGTATTTTCCAGCCTTTAGTCGCCAATATGCCTTCTTAATTTGAAAGAAACACTACTCATGCTATCACTAACTTTTGATTCGATCAGATTCACGCCTGATCGTACTTACCGTCTTTTCCTCCTAGATGTTTGTTTCCCTTTACACTTCTATTCCACATGCTGATGGTCCTCAAGGCACTACCCATTTTTTTTCGCGACCACGTA
Organism: Oreohelix idahoensis; assembly: GCA_024509875.1. Lineage (NCBI taxonomy): Eukaryota > Metazoa > Mollusca > Gastropoda > Stylommatophora > Oreohelicidae > Oreohelix > Oreohelix idahoensis. Next base: position 45,630 of record JAMPIV010013560.1, read on the forward strand.
CTGATCTTACTATTTTAGTAGCAAAAATCTGCGAGAATAAACGCTCAATTCAGTAAGATTTAGGCATAAAACGATAATAAATACATTAGCCCGTAAAATGTGTCTGACGGGGTCTTGGCATCTTCGACGCCAGCAGCGGCGCTAAGCTTTTTGCACAGTGCTAAGCCTATGGACACGATTTTCACGGTAAAGTATAAAGTCCTGACACGCTTTTAGTTTCGTTTTCGAGAAACACTACTAATATTTAACTTTGTGCACAAATCTGTTTTGCATACACTTTGTAGTCTATGCAGCCTTACTAATAAACTATTGGCGGAAGTCGTGCCGCAATATAACTATGTGATTTTAAACGCTTTCTGTCAACTGTAACGCAAAAATTTAGTAGTAATACTTACATTTGTTTGGTAGTATTACACGATACAATACTAATTAGTAACGCAAATTCTTAACCCGCCCCGTCTACGAAAACCCCGCTTCGCTGACTGACAGTCTGCAACGCTATACACACATATACACACAACTGCGGAAAAGCCAGCCAAGGCATAACCACGCAGGACAAATTTAATTTCCTCCTAGTGTGAGCATTTCTGACGTAAACTAAAACAAGTTAGTTATTTGAAAAATAGCACATGCACTAGCAAGATGAAGGAGAGGAAAGATGGCGGACTTGTGCAGAAAATTTTATTTGACGATTGACGATGACATAAATTAGAAAATTTTAAACCATTATGTAGTTCCCCCCATAAAAATTATATGGTAGTATGACGTAGAGTTAGCTGAGTAGAAGAATGTTACTTTAAATAATATGATAGTCCCAGTATTAAAGAAGTTATTGAAGAAATACTAGTAATATCTAAGGACATTCGACCAGACAGACTGGCGTCCCTGCTCAATATGGTTTGTTTTTGTAACGTTAGGGGGACGCGAGCTTGGGAAAAGAGGCAGGGATGTACATTCAAAATTCACTTGGTAAAAAAGAGTAATTAAATGGGAAAGGGGAGCGTAGGAGAAATGTCTTTTATCCTAAACGAAACATCTTTTTGTATTGGGCATGACAAAAGCAGAACTGGCCAATCGACCACTCAGACCAGAAATTGTTGTCGAAATTATTTTGGTTTTTCATTAAAACTGCATTTGCAATTTCAAGTAATCGAACGTTTCGATTGGCCAGTGCTAGTAAATATTAGCAAAAGGCTTTGACTATTCATTGCCAGTTTGAACTCAAAAAAGTGTATCAGATACGCTGAAAAAACAGCTGTGTTAATTTTAAACTTAAATAAAGAATAAATTTCACAGTCTGTGCAGTTCGGAGGAAGCTGAGGCCATTTCTTCACACAGTCAGCTTCATTTGTTTATATATTTCTTGATTGTGGTAAGGATATTTTTATGAAATTTAATATGTTTGGGTCCAACTACAACGTTAGAATACTGCTATTGGGAAAAAAAGTGAAGGACATGTCGGAAGCAGACATTGTTGAGTCCTCACATTAAACGGTATCTGAATGATGTATTTTGTTATGATTATGTTGTCATATTATTGTATTAAAATAGATTAGCAAGCCTCTGTGTTCAATGAACACTGTTTACATGCCTGAAGCAAAAATAATTTGAAAAGAAAAGAAGAAGAAATATCATATCAAAGGAAATGTTGGTTACTCCACATTATTGTATGGAGGAAAAGTAATGTAAACGTACAGTGGCGTATCTACTATAAGGACCTTGAGGTGTGGTCACAACAAGGTGGCAGTCTTGTACAATTCAAGGGCGAGTGCATGTTTGTAAGCACGCGAAAGCTGACCCCATTACCCACATAGGAAATTTAAGTGTTAGAATAAGTGATCAGAGATAAAAGGCCAGGGTGTCCTTTTGTTGCAGAGGGTCACTGGTTCCTGTTGCCAGAAGGGCTGGTGACAGGAAACCTGCTGAGTAGCTTAATAAACGCCAACCAGTCTCCTAACCAGTCTTATATGCTGTCGAGATAATGGCACAGTAGAGCTTTGGCGAGTGGTGAAATTGAACTTTCTGCAACTACATATTGAAAAATGACTTACAACAAGGACTATCCAGGGGAAGTGATGTTAAAACATCTGGGGCATCTCTGACAGTTTCTTGTGTTTCAAAATATTGCACAGGACGTTTATGGGGGTAGATGAACTACCGCCCTCATAAAAACGTGACTCACCCTTTAGATGAACAAAGATGAACTCATTTAATATTTCCTACAGAAAGACACATATATAAATACATAATAACTTTTTTTAGTTTAGTTATTGGGCAAATTTGTCCCAAAATTTTTTAATTGTTCTTTTCTGTAAACTATCTTGTCCTTATTATTCAAAGACCTGTCCACAAGCAATGAATGGACAGGCAAAATAAATTGTAAATAATTGTTCAAAGAAAAACTTAACTGCATTAGTTATTATTATCTTCTTTTATAGAAACTTAAAGTGTTTGACTGTTGTGTACCATCATTTCATTTCTCCCCTAGACACTAGTACACCATACACCATACACTAGAGCCAGAAGAAAGACCGTGTGTGACCTAGGAGGTAGCTGATAGGTTTCTCTGCACATAAATACATCATCATCATCATTTTATAGAATCAGAGGCCTACATCTGTGCTTGACCCTCTATACTCACACGGTTAAAGCAGACACCTTTTCATTCTTTTAGGATACCATCATAACCTCCCCAGCAAAATCAACTTTGATACATAAATTGGTAGGCTTGTCCGGGCACCTAGAATTTCTCTTAGTAACTACATAATACATTGGGGTCTGGGGTTTAACATTAACAACAGTATAAATTATCCCAGGGAATCCCCATATTTTATTACCCAAGATTTGGGAAGTTGAAGAAAGTTTGCTCAGAGCCCAGATATTAATTAAATAAATTTATAATTAGTTAAATAGGAGAGTTAGTTAGAAACATTTTATACTTATCAGAATGGCAGATCTGGCCAAGTTTCGCTCTGCGGCTGTACAGACTGCTAAAGAGATGGGCATGGATGGACCAGAGTTGGTTCAATATGTAAACTTCAGAATGCGAACAAGTATATTGAAAGGGAAGATAGGAAGTTAGCAGAAGAAAGAAAATTACAGTTACAAATTGAGGCCTGACAAAGAAATTAAGAGGTTGCAGATTGAGGCTGACAAGGAGGCTAGGCATTGGAGGCAGAAGAAAAGCGGTATGACTGCAAAGGAGCAGCCAGAGAAGAAAAAAGATTGACTGCCGAAAGGGAGGCAGAAGAAAAACGACTGCAAAGGGAGGCAGAAGAAAAAAGATTGACTGCCGAAAGGGAGGCAGAAGAAAAACGACTGCAAAGGGATGCAGAAAAAGAAGACAAGAGATTGACTTGCCGAAGAGAAGCAGAGGAGAAAAGATTTACAGAGGGAGCATGAGCTACGACTAAGGGAGTTAGAATTTCAAAGCCATGCTCCTGAAAATGTTGCCAGCCCTTTTGCCTCAGATGCTACGCCCAGTCTGGGAGCCTCAAACTCAGCTATGGGGTTTCATTTAGACCATTTTTGTTGAGAAAAGATGATGAATATCGAAGGGTATATTTAAGCAGGTTTGAAACTTTTAGGCCACTTCTTATGGGTTAGAAAGAGAAAGATGGGGGGTAAAGTTGTCTCAGGGACTTCGGGGAACAGCTTATGAAAGTGTTTTCCAAAATGAGCAGTGGAGCGATGACCAAGACAACTATGACATGATGAAGCAAGCTCTTCTGTTAAGATACACAAAAGAACGCGGAGAGTTTTATAGAAAGAAATTCTAGGAAATCTGAGAGCCAGCTCCCTACTGTCGGGTGAGACTTATCACCAGATCTGAATCTCCGCCCCGGTTGGCAAACGTATATGGAGAAATGGGACCTACTTATTCTTTGGCGGAAAAACCCAAGATCTCACAAGAGATGATACTCCATATTGAACTGATGACAAGAGAGAGTCCAATGGCCTCCAGACATGAGAAAAGTTTCTCATGGAACAGGGTGCGGCGAGGCTGGTGTGGTTGAGATAATAAATGTCCCGCTGCTGAGAGGTATCAGGCAGCCCAGGCAGAGGTAGCTGGCACAAAGAAGAAAACAAATAGATCAGTAAGGCCCCTTCAAAACCATAACAATTATCGATAATAGAAATAAGCAGAAATCCTTGGATATGCCTCAGATAAATGAAGTTTAAGAATAGACCCTCAACAATAGCCAATGATATAGAAGAAAATGAATGAAAGAAAACCTTTTTAACCAAGGAATAGAGGTATTCGTAAAAAATTGTCGGAGCATATCGGACTACCATAACTGCAGAACAGACTTGTAGAAGGAAAACTCCAAGTTTCGCTGAGCCATGAAAACAGTGGTGAGGAAAGGGATTAAAGAGTCAACTCTATATATTGAACAGCAGGAACCTAACCACCCCCCAGTAGTGTGCTAGAAGATGTAAAAGCAATGGAGTCCCATAAGGAGTGTTATATGTATGAATTACGGAGATAAGATTATGAATTCAGTTGTGAGTTCTCACCTGGATTGCAGGCAGTGCATTATTTTTTTTTTTTTTTTTTTTTTTTTTTATTTTTTTTTTTTTTTTTTTTTTTTTTTTTTTTTTTTTTTTTTTTTTTTTTTTTTTTTTTTTTTTTTTTTTTTTTTCATTACACCTCCACAGGAACAAACAGTGAGTAGTAATTCCAAGCGGCAACCAAGGACGTAGCGACCATGGACAACACTTCCCATCGTCCAGGAGATAAATGGGATGCGACTGACATGTGATCGATATGATGGAAGGAGTAATCACACAAGGCATGCAGTGGTTAAATAGAATCGTCAATCGTACCCTCTGATATATTGGGGGTGTAGATATGTCTTCTACGGTGGAAATCCCAAGAGACCTGGTGATCATTGGCAACAGTCCAGACAACCACACGATCTCCAATCCCGGAAAGGAAGAAGAAGATGAACCCATAAATACTCATCCAAGACGGAGATGTGAAGAAAGGTCACCCAGGCTGTGAAAGATAAGTCACTGAAGCCGATGTTTACAATAGAAACTCCCAAAGAGCCATACACCTCCTAAATAAAGGACAGACAATTCTATATCTGAAAGAATAAATTGCTATACATGGAAGGCCGGCACTGGATCAGCTGGAGTCACGCGGCGACAGCTGTCTCCTTCCTAGATCAATATAGGGAGTAAAAGTAATGGATTTAGGTCAGAAGTGATATCTTGTATGGAGATTCCCAATACTTTATCCCCTTCACTGTGTTCACATATGGAGATTAGCGCAACAGGACATGCGAGTATAGCTTGTCCATTATTTCTGGCCAGGGATAACGAGAAAGACATTAAGAGATATGTGAAATCCTGTCCCGAATGTGCCAGAAGGGTAGCTCCAAAGCATTGGACTGCTACCACACAACTCTTTGGGGACTGCAATTACCATAGAGTGGGAACCCCTATTGAGAGAAGTTGAGCAGTGGCATCATTGTGAAAACGGGACCTCTCACTCGGACCAAGAGGAGGAACAGTTACAACCGTCCTTACTCTGGTAAATGACACTTGTTCACTATGTGGGGAGACGGCGGTAGCCCTGTCATCAATCGATTCAAAACATGTGTAGTCAGAGGCATTACACTTATTAACGATATTACACAAGGTTAGGAATTCACCGCATCAAAATCTTGACTGATAAAGGCTCTCAGTTCAAGGGGAAGCTAACTGAAGAGGTTTTCAAGTTGTTTTCAAGCAAAGCACTTTCATTGTAGTCCGTATTCATCCCCCCAAGGGAAACGGCCAGGCGTAGAGAGGTTTTCAATGGGACTCTCATATTCTAATCCCTGAGAAAGCTGTGGCACAATGAGAAACCTGATACGTGGGACCACTACTTGCACTGCCGGCATTTGTTTGCCTACCGGGAAAGTACCAACATAATTCAACTGGAATGGCACCCGCAACACTCCTATTTGGGAGGCCTATAAAAGGTCCGTTATGGAAGCTTTTGCTAAGGAACCTGAGGACAGTATGAGAAGGCAGAGGAGACAGCAGAACTGTAACCAATCAACATACCCAAATATGTGAACGAACTGAACTCACTGACGGTTTCACTTCGTATAAAAACTAGTTGGAAACGTTGGCGTCAAATGGAAAATTATGAGACAAAGCCAGGAAAAAGCATGCTGCTACATTAAATAAACAAAGCCGAAAGGATCTAGAGAACTTGCTTTGTAGGAGGGAGAAGGTACTTCTTCTATATTGCGCCAGGCAGACAACAATAAACTTCAGATCGGATGGCAAGGGCCATAATGACAGTTTTGGAAAAGTGGTATCCAGGAACACATAATTATAAGATAGACAAAAATGGAAAGGAGAACAGTCCTATCTCATTGTGAACCTTTTGAAGAAAAATCTGGACAGACAAAATCCAGGGGGGAGGGAACACATTTAATGGGCCTATTGTCTATATCGCAACCGGAGATGAAAAGTGAATCTGGAACCTCTCTCCTCGGTTGAATATCCACTGAACAACCAGTGAAACGTTTGGCACAGGTGAAAATCAAGTAATCACCTGACAAAAGGACAGAAGATAAGGTTCAAACAGGTCCTTGAGAATACATACAGATGTGTTAACGTTGGATAAAACCGGGGCACACAAATTTGTTGTCATAAATGATATGAAACTACTAGACCAGCACGCCATATCTGTATGAGGCCTTATTCTATTCCGTTCGTTCGCATAAGGAAAAAAGGCTTTGAAAGAGGAGATTGATCTTATTTTGTTAAAAGAAGGGATTATTTCTCACAGTGAGTTCTCCCTTACAGAGATTTCCTGTGTGGGTTTTTGTTGCGAGAAACCCATCAGGAGAACATAGACTGTGGCATCGAATTACAGGAAACGGAAAGCTGTCACAGATAGTCAGGTGGAATCCATTACCTTGAGATACAACGTCAAACTTTTTGCCAAGGCAGAACAAGGGCCAAAATATTTTTAACTAAGGTGGATCTTAGCAAAGGGCTATTACGCAGATTCCAGTAAAGAGCCTGGAGGTTCTGACCTTATTTAGCTATTTAGAGCACATCGGCAATGTCAGTTCATTATGAGAGCAAACATGTTACCCTTTGGATTGGAAAAAATGGCCCTGAGCGTGTTTTCTAGGATGATGCGAAAAAATAGCTGGATCCCACTGAAAAAATCCAGTATTTTTCGAAATTTATGGATTGATAGTCCTCATTGCTACGGAACACATTTGAAGGAACACAAACGTACTCCGACACCACCGTTTTGATCGTTTAGATATGCTGTTTTTTGATTAGACCTCAGAGTAGGCTAACTTAACCGCATAAGCCAAGGGTCCAGCTGTAATGGTTGATAAAGAGTTGGAATTAATGAAACATAAATAATCAGGGTAAATGTTACCCCAGTCACTCGCATGAATCTGGAAAGAACTTAGAACTACCACTACAGACCAGAAAACAACAAACATTAGAGTCTTACCCAGTATTGTGAACACTCGTTTGATTCCTTACCAAAAGATATCAAACATTTTAACTTACCCCTGCTCCTTAGACCGATGCAACTCGCAAAGGTCACACCTGATACCGCTCTAAATTGCTGACTGCACATCTAGGGAAATTGGTTACCAGAGTTAAATGAGAAGTTTTCAGCCAATGCGCCAGTGTGCAATAGCCTGACTTGACTAACCACAATTTATTGTGACAACCAGTGACGAAGTCAATGTAGGATGGTCGCAGTTCATTATAGCAGATGTAGCTCCTCACAATGACTGGGCAACTGACACTTCTGTTGTATTTCTAGCGCAAATGAACATATAGAAGGATATAGGAACCGGATCCACACCAAGACCATTTAGGCACCTTGGGATACTGGTGTCCAGGCCCAAATGATAGTAGACCGTCGGCCACACGAGGGGTGATGTGGTCGGCATCACGCCGGCAGCCTTAACCTTCCAGAGTAGCTCAGGTACCCATTTGGGGCTATTTTTAGGTCAACGCAAAATGCTGTATGTGGCCTATTGTAAAGATTTATCCGAATCATCTGGGGATCGAACATAGACCAGTACAGCTCAGGTAGCCAGTGCACTAACCACGTGATTGCCCAAGCAGAATCCTGGAAAAATTAAAAAAGAGCGGACCATAGACCTACTCAACAGTGAAAAGAATGCGATCTTTCGTGTCATAATGTGTGTGGTTTACCAAGAAGTATTATCAAACATATTTATATGGCCTCGGATATTGTGCTCCTCTGAACAGGATCATTAACTAAACTCTGTGATCTTGTCCAAAGGCCTAGCATGACCAGATACTATAGATTATTGAGCTGGTCGAGCAAGTGTGCACCATGTCTGGCATAAACCCAGGAGTCCCAAAAGAGCATAGGCCCTTCAAACAAACCACTGCAAGTTCCAGTGTCGTGGCATTATCTAAGTTCTGACTATGTTCTCCTAAGAAATTTACTCTGTGAGAAAGTGACGCATCTCAATGTAGGCTTCCTGGGCTTCCTACTGCATTATCTGCCCAGGGGGTGTCCAGAACAAGACTGCACAAGTATTGCTATCAACAGGTTTCCTGTGTGTTGTCCTATCCATCGCCATCGTCTTCTTCTAATGTGCTAGTTCCACTGCATTTGTCTAGTTTTGTCATTTAGTTCCAAGTTGGTAACCTTGTCATACATTTTAATCCCTCTAATCTACGCACGCAACCTTAGTAAGAAAAGTCTGTAGCTTTTTGAATGTAGTCTTTGGTGTTTACAAGTCTCTGAGTCCATAAAAATAAAATGATTCACATTTGAGTTGAGATTATTCTATATCGTGTTGCCAGTACTTTTTTGTGCTTGGATCTCCATATATTTCCGATGCACTGGAACGCATTCACTCTTGCCTTTCGTGTTCTTGTCAGATTCGCAAGAGCTGTCCGGCCAAGATTTGTCTTAAAAATACCACAGCTATGTATTTGAATGAGTCCATCTAGTATTAGTGCAGCCCATACTTGCACTACGTTTCTGTGACTAGAATAACATTTCCCTCAGCCCATTTTAAAAACTGTTGGCCAGTGCTGACCTAATTCTGTGTACCTGGACATCCTTATGATGACGATCAGAAAAACCGAGTAAGAAGCTTGCATATGAGCTAAGTTATCTCGCATTATTATAACCTGCCAAATGATATTGCATGTTTTAGAGGATATGGTGGGAGGTAGTGGTAGGCAAAATCTGGCGAGAATAAAAACGGCTCAATTTCAGTAAGATTTAGAGGCATAAAACCGATTAATAAAATACATTAAGCTAGCCCGTATGTGTCATGACGTGATGTTGGTGGCATCTTCGAACGGCCTCCAGCTAGCGCTGCTTTTTTTGCACAGTGCTAAGCCTATTCAGACCGATTTCCACGGTAAGTGAGTCCAGACACGCCAACTCTTTTAGTTTCGTTTTTCGAGAAACACTACTAATATAACCCAGTTTTTTAACGTTTTGCCCAATCTGTTGCATCTTGCATACCTTTGGTTAGTCTATAGCCTTATAAATTAACTATTGGTGTGGAAGCGATGCCGCAATATAACTATGATCTCTGAAGTACAACGCTTTCTGTCAACTATATATAACGCAAAAATTTAGTAGTTAGGAATCCTTTAGTCCTTTACATTGTTTGGGTAGTGATATTACACGATACAATTTACTAAATTAGTAACGCAAATCTCTTAATATAACCCGCCGCCCGTCTAAATCCAGTACGCCCCGCTTGTACGCTTGACACAGTCTGCAAACGCATATACACGAACATTATGCGCGAAAAAGCCCAGCCAATGGCATAACCACGGCAGAACAATTTTAATTCCTCCTAGTGTAGCATTTCTGTTATCTGACGTAATCATAAAAAAGTTGTTAGTTTTATGAAGAAATACATGCTGGCGATATGAAGGAGAGAAAGGATGGCGGACTTGTGCCAAAATTTTATTTGACTGATTTGAAACGATTGACATAAATATTGGAAGATAAAAATTTTTAACAACCATGTATGTAGGTTCCCTTCCATAAAATTTAATAATTGTAAGTATGAGATTTAGAGTAAGTTTAGCTGAGAAAGAAATGTGTAACTTTAATAATAATAGTGAAAGTCCCCCAGGTAGTATGAGAATGTTATTGGAAGAAATAACAAATATCTAAGGACGCTACTCGAACTCAGGTACAGTACTTTGGCGATTCCAGTGGGCATTTATGGGTTTATTTGTAACGTTTATAGGTGGACGCGAGCTTGGAAAAAGAGGCAGGATGTAAGGAGTTGTGATTCAAATTCACTTAGTGAAGTAAAAGAGTATAAAATGGTGAAAGGGGAGCGGTTATGAAAAAAAGAAATGTAATCCGTACGAAACCGGAATCCTTTTGTATGTGTTGGGCATGACAAAAGCGCCAGACTGGCCAATCGAAAACCGACCAGAAAACGCAGAAATTGTTCGAACTAGAGTTATTTTTGTTTTCATCTCATTAACGGAACTAGTGCATTTGAATTTCAGATTAATCGAGACGTTTTGTCAGATTGCTGCCAGTAATGATGCTAAATAAAATATTAGCAAATAGGCTTTAGATTTATTCCATTGCCATGTGAGACTAAAAAAAGTGTAATTACGTAAATAGCGCTTGTAAAAACAGCTGAGGTTAAATTTTAATCTTTAAATAACAGAATAAAATTCACAGTCTTTGAGCAGTTCGGGAGAGAAGCTGAGGTAGGCCAATTTCTATTCACACAGTCGAGCGTCATGTTGATTATATATATTTCTTGATATAGAGTCGGTACAGAATATATTTTTATGAAATTATAATCTGTTTTGCAGATCCAACTACAAACGTTAGATACTGCTATTGGGATATAAGGAGTGTAAGAGACATTTCGAAGCGAGCAGACATTTGTTGAGTAAGTCCTTCACATATAAACCGGTATCATAACTGAATGGTGATTGTTGGTTAATGATTGATGGTTGTCATATAATTATTTGTAAGTAAAAATAAGTATGCCATAGTCAAGCTACTCTGTAGTTCACTATTGATAACACTGTATTACACCCACTATACACCACAATGCCATGAAAGCAAATATAATTGAAAAGAAAAGAAATAGAAAATCATAACAAAGCCTACATGGGTTGACTCCTGTCCATTAATTGTACCGTGAGCCCCCAACGAGAGTACAATGAGACGCCTACATGTGGACCGTCCTAATCCTACTATAAGGACACAATCACACGTAGGTGTGGTATAAACAAGTACGGTTGATACGTACACTTGTACAAGGTGTGAGACAGACCAATATATCGGTGCGAGTATGCACTTTGTAAAGTGCACGGGTGCGAAGGCTAGACGGCTCCAGTACCCCACGGTAGGGAAAATTAATTGTTATCATGAAATTGTGAATCAGAGATTTAAAAGAAGGTGCCTAGGTGAGTCCCTTTGTGTTGCTAGATGGATGTCTATGTTTTCCTGTTTTGCGCGGCTGGTGAACAGGAACACCTGCTTGAGTATTAGTAATACAAGCGCCAACCAGTTACTCCAACCCAGTCTTGATATAATTCTGGATCGATGATAACAGTGGGGAGCTTTGTGCGAGTGGTGATAATTGAAACTTTCACCTGCAACTATCAGTATTGAATATAGTCTTAGCAACAAGGACATCCTCCCAGTGATAGAATGGGTTCTAGACTTCAGGGTGCATCTCGTTGAGTCAGTTTTCTTGCTTGGTGTATTTATCAAAACAAGTATACCACAGGACGTTTTATGGTATGATGGGTGTAGTGAGGAACAAACTGGCCCTCATATGACAGTGACGGTCTCACGTCATTCCACTTTACTCTCCGCTCCTTTATGACTGAACACAGTAGTACACAACTTATTTAATATATCCTATCAAGAATAGTGGTTACATATATAAAGCTTACATACAATAACATTATATAGTTAATATGGTCAAGAAAAATGTCCCCAAAATATTTAAATTGATATTGCTTATTCTGAAAAACTACTAGCTTGTCCCCTATATTTTCAAAGACCCTGGTCCCCACAAGCTGTGAAAGGGAAGAAGGGTTTGTGGTTGAGCTAGACGAGATTGGTGTATTTGGGTGGCAATAAATGTTGTAAATAATTGATTTCAAAAGAAAAACTTTAAAACTAAACTGCTAGTTTTATTATCTTCTTATATAGAAAACTGATAAAGTGTTTAGAGCTTGTGTGTGTACCGATCTTATTCCACTATTTCCATGGTATCTCTTCCCCTAGACACTAGGTTAACAACCATACACAAGAGCCCGAATGAGTGACCGTGTTTGAGGACCTATGGGAGTAAGCCTGTAGGTTCTCTGCACATTGTATTCTCTACAGCATTTTAGTAGAGTCAGAGGGCCTACATGTGCTTTTGACCCACCGAACAATGACTACGGTTAAAGACATACAGAAAAGAAAACCAATTTTTCATTCTTTGTTAAGGATACCATCAAGAACCTACCTTACATCCATCTCCCCAGCAAAATCAGACTTTTGCTACAACAATTAAGTACAGTCCTTTTTGCTCTTATCCGTGGTGTCTGCTCTATTCTTTCGCCTTGCTATATTGGTTCTTATTCCTCCAACTGCTTTGTGAGGTTTTATAAGTAATCTTAATGGCCAATTCGTCATCCAAATCAGTGGCCGCGAGTCCGGCTATGGGTACTAGAGATTGGGGGGACCGCAGTTAACGCTTGCCTTCTATATGGGCCACATTTGACTTAAATGGTTTTTATCAGAAGTATATGATGTGACCAATAACCCGAAGTGATTTAACACAAGACAGCCAGCTATAGATTGGATGAGTGGTTATTTTGGGCATTGACAGGTTACACTGACCATGTCCGAGGTAGACTCTTCCGTCGATTTAATTGACTATAGGTTGGTAATTTTCAGAAATTCCTGCCATCAAGAATTCACATTCTGAGGAAATCTCTACGAAGCTACTCTTGGAAGCTTCCTTGACCATCAACAGCGACAGTTGAATATAGCCATACTACATTGACTTAAAAAAACGTCTGTCTATTAAATATAAGGCTACTGACGGACTCATTGGTTATACCTTCAGTTATATCTGCTTCATCGTAATCCCTTGAGTTTTAAAAGATTCCAATGACCATTTCTTTCCGTCCGCATTGTGCTAAACGTTCCTCGCTTATTGTGCGTGCGTCCGGTTATGTTACTAATACGATGAATTATTCTATCAGAGCGAGCCACAAGAGTATGCTCCGAGTTCCTTTCGCTTTCGTTTCTTCTCTTTCGGGTCGTGTTTCTTTTTCTTTTTTCGCGTTCTTTCGTATCTTTTTTTCTCGCCGACGGGGAAAACCGAACGATTTCTTTTTATCCAGAACATTGGTTTTTTAATCTGATGCTCTTAATCCGTATCATCATAAGGATCATACTCGTGCGTTCACTCGTCCAGACGTGGATGGAGTGGCACTCACATGCACTAAACCTTCCAGTCCATCTGACAGACTCAAACTGGTTTCTATTCTAGAATCTACTTTCCATCCCTCACTGTCCTGGCTGTTCCAGGCCTCACTGAAGACTGTGTCCCTGTGGGCGGTGAAGAGAAATTCTGTTATACCTGAGTCGACATCATTGCTAGGGTTCGACATAAAGCGAAATGACCTATTCCCCACTGCTGGAAATCCCCTCGGATCATACCAAAGGAGTATTTGTTTTCCGTTATATTACATTTTGGTAGCATAAGGTCGTGAGAAGATCGTGGGATAAAGGGGAGATTATTAGGATAATCATTGTAAACGAAGTCACTTGACTTGCGACATACTAGAGCGGCGACAATAACTAAGTAATACTAGCCCCGGATCATAGCTTGGTACTAAACAGTGCCAAACAAGATGCGCTAACGCCGGTATGTAAGGCTGATCACGTTTGTACAGCTATTGTACTTTAGACTTTGTCTTTCATTTCGTACTGCCAAACTCAGACACGGTCACTTTTCTGTTTAACTTTTTTTTTTTTCCCAACTTTTTCCGAAAGGAAAAATTTTATCATTAAGAGATCCTTATTCCCCTTTTGTCACTTTTCCCAAGCTTGTTGTCTTTCAAATTCTGGTTCGACGAGTGCGAATAATTCTTAAATAAATTTATCCAGAAAACCGTGATTTAAATGCTATCATCCTGGCAAGGAGAGTGATGTGGTGTGGCAATAAACCTAATTTGGTGAAACAGCAAGGAAAAGGATAGAGGGCGGCTAAGGCAGCTGGGAATCCATTGGCGCGGGGCGCCCTCGCGGAGCCTGGACGTGCGGGTGTAACATGGCAGAGCGAGTGTATCTGTCGCGTGGTAGAGCACTTGAATGACAGCACAAATGCATCTGGTCATCATAGGGCAAATAGACCATATTTAAAGAATGGAAAATAGAACATATAAAAAAAACGCATTACCCCGAAGAATGATAGAAGGAAGTCCAGCTGGACGCAACTCCGTTACACGTACTCCGCACAATCAAACAGAAGGTACCTTAATCCCTCAGCCCCCCCCCTTAAATAGGGCGTGTTGCGCCAAGTGAGAGGATACTTAACCCAATCTGAAGCATTGGGAACAATAATTAAAAGCCCTGGAGAGACCATTTCACGGAACACAAGTTATAAATCCCGATATTCAAAGATATACTAACAACTTATACTGACTAGACTTTAACAACTACTCCTCACCAACAAATACACTCTACAGATACAGGCTACACAATTTAACTTAGACTAGACATCAGCAACAATCTCCTCAGGGTTAACCAAATCCAACACATACCTACTAACTCACAAACAACCATGTGCGCCCTAAGCACTAGACTACCTTTACTCCATGCTATAGGAGCTGCCTCTCCTGTTCAATTGAGCCGGTAATGACAAGGTTTGGACTCGATGGTTTGCGTATTGGGTGATGTAGCGTCCGTATTTCTTTGTGGGGCAGGGTTTTAGACTTCCTTGATAGGTGCTGATTATTCCTACTTCCAGTTTGGCATAAATTCTGGTGATGGGGCGGGTATTAGTTCTCTTCTTCATTCTGATTTCGTTGGCTTTTTAGATCTATTCTTTCTTATGTTTTTGTTTTGGTTCTTTCGTTATCCTTTAATATCTTTTGTTTTGTCGCTATCATACGCACCTTCATTGGTGATTTCCTGTGACGGAATTACTACGGCTTTCTTTCACAATATCTTCGGATCGGAGCTCAGTGAACTTTTACTTGTTTCACCCCAAAGTATTTGTTAATTTCTCTTTTTTTCGTTTTCGTTGATTTTTTTAACTTTCTTGTTTCGGTATTTCGTTTAGATTTTACGATTTTTTGGTAAATCATTATTGTTCTTTTTTTCTCTCATCACTGTTGTTTTTTACATTTTCCAATGTGCTTGTATCGCCCATCTTTGATGCTATATTTCTCATCATCGTAATGTTTTTGTAGTAGCTATTTGTAATTCTTGTCATGTCACCTTGTGTGTATCTGGTTGGCTGACGAAGGGTAAAACCCGAAACGACCCTGTGTTTTTTTGAGAACCGTTATTTGTAAAACTGATTCAATACAGTTTTTATTGGTTCAAATACTTATATAAGATTGATGTATATCGTGGTCACGTATATATATATATATATATATATATATATATATATATATATATATTATAAATATGTGTGTGTGTGTGTGTGTGGCCGTGTGCAGTGTGTGTGGTGAAAGCGCCATCTTGTCATAACAAATTGTCTCCGAGGTTTCACTGCTTTTTTTCCCACAACATCCTCAAGAAGAAGATATATTACTAGGCCACAATAAAGCCTAGAAATAGTTGTGGGTTATATTTGTGTTTTCGCTCCTTTTAAAGCATCTGAGGCGAGTGTTATTTAATTGGCCCAATTACTGCGCGCGCACTACTCTTGTGAGTGGTTAAACCTAGCGGCCTATATAAAGAGAGAGTGAGCCGGCGAAAAGCCTTTTTGAAGATCAGTCCAGACAAGAGAAAGCGAAGATAGGCGCGCCCTGTATGGGTAGAAGATGAACAAAGACATGACACGTGAGTTAATTTAGGTAGAAGGTGATATGTTTAGAAAGAATGTAGGTCGACCGTTTATTTAGTATCATGGTTTAATGAAACAGATATATAGATGTGTTTTCCTAAAGTGATTTCTTTTAGGACATTGTATTTTAGTTTTGAAATGATAGATGAGTGAAAATATGTGGGGATAGATTTTTACTGGTGTTATATAAGTCCAGATTGCGGCTGTAAGAGTTTAGTAGCAATTATTTCATTCATCAGACGGGTAAGAAAGGCAAATATTGAATGAAAGTATTTCATACATGGAACTGGACAGAGATGTTATCTGGGACTGTAATTTAGATAATATTAACTTGTTGGCAAGATGGCAACCGGGGGGCCACGTGTTGATGACTGCATAAAGAAGGCGTCAGCGAGTCTGCATTAACACTCTTAGTTATCACGGGCTATAAAGTTCCTAGTAATGTTACACTATTTTGTATTGTGTGAACTGACACGTGGGTGAAGGCAGGTTAATGTAATTTTCTTCAGTAATGGGAAGGGATCACCCGTGTGTTACCGGGGCCCGAAAGGGGAGCAAAGAATAGTAACACTGTCCCCTACCAAGCATGTCGTAGAAGGCGACTAAGGAGGGTTGGGGCATGGGGCCGGTTACCCCATCCTGTAAAAGAGGTAAACCACAAAAAACTTCAACAAATATGGACAAGTCAAATAAAGAAAATAAAACACAGCCATCCAAGACAGGGGAAGGTCCCCTCGCGGGGAGGCGTATGATGCAACACAGAGAAAGCCGAAAGGAGTCTGTGTTGCTGACTAACCTTCTTTCTTCTAGGAGAACTTCCAGATTTGGCACCTGGAATGTTCGGAAATTAAACGAACAAGGGAAAGTGGCGCAAGTAGCAGCAGAAATGAGGGAATACAAAATCGAGGTTCTGGGAATGTGTGAAACAAAGTGGAAGGGGGTAGACAGGAAGAAACTCATCACAGGTGAATTGGTGCTGTCCTCAGGACACGAAGACGAAAGTTCACACCACAGTGAAGGGGTAGCTCTTATGTTATCTAAAGAAGCACAGAAAGCACTCATTGAATGGGAAGTGTTGCGTGATAAATTCTCGCAACATCGTTTTATTACAATATCTATTTTATAACGCAAGGGCAACAACTGCTTGAAATTTATAGTCACTTTTCTCGGTAAGCATTTGTCTTCTCGCGTTGGTATTGAATGCAGTTAAGTTTTGAGCTGTGGTCATTTTGCGCTGGACTGCGCATGACTGGTCTTGTTTTTTGGTCGATCGGTTTCCGCCCACCACTAGTGGAGTGAGCGATTTGAATGGCGAAAGAGATGCCTCGTTGAAGAGGGGATCTCCGCTATTTTTTTTTTTGTTCTGTCAGGGATGTGTAGTCCTCTTAATGGATATTTCGTTTATTCGAGATAATACCTCTAGTGTTTCCCACATGTCGGGAGGCGTGATATTTCTGTGTATTTCCTGAAGGCAAGGTAAATTGACTTTTCATTAACTCTATCGATTTTGGGTCGTGAGCGATTTCGATTCATAGCCTGTCTTCGAAAGTCGTCGTCACGAGATGTTTTCCCAGCTCACATGTCGCTGTATTGTACTGCATCGGTTGATGCATGTCCCAAGGACCATTACTTGCTACTTTGTTAAATGAACTAGGTTTGGAAAACCTTTATTATCTAGAGGATATTTTTGAGGACATTATTTATACTTCGGCAGACGTGTCTGTCTTGCTGAAGTCAGACTAAGGAGAGTGAACTGATCTCATACATCTGGTTATCTCCTGGCTGTTATAGAAAAGGATGGAGTTTTTCACCTGACTACATTTACAGCACTATGAAATATAACATGCATCTGACTCATCATTGTAATGCTGTCTACCGTCTATTGCTGTATTGAATGTTGCTGTGATAATGACTGTTTGATGTGCCTACATATTCGCGTAACCATTTTGTCACTGTGGCGTCCACAATAAATAATGAAGAAAAACGTCAACGGCTGTTACAAGAATCATTGACTTTATACGTCGTGAGTTTACTGACGTCCTATGTGGATTGCCCTGTTATTTTTGTATGAACATTGTTTGACTGAACACATCTGCACACTACACAAAACCAGACATGCGGATACCATCCATCATCATATGGCATCACGCATCATTTGGTGGCCATAAGCTGGTTTGATTCTGGTACCAGCAAACACGGGGTCCCTTACCCACTTCATTTTCAACAAGAATTCATCAGCATCCTTCAAGAAATTAACATTCTTCAATACAGTCAACATCTTCAAAATTTTCAAAGTACTCGGCGTTGCCCGGTAAAAGTCAAAATTTCAACTTTTTGACGGAAACAAGAATTTGACAGTACCCGGCGTTGTTACATGTTGCCGGATAACTCGGACTGCTGTTATCTTTTACGCAAGTCAAGCAAGTTGCTGCTGTCAAGGTTTCCAGTGCTGTCGTTTTTGTGAAGGTCAAGTGCCGGTTGAAACGGGTTGTTTTCTGAAGAAGGCCAAGTACCGATTTCCATCAACTTACTTTTGGATTAGAAGGTCAAGTGCCGAAACAACTCAACACACAGTATTTCAGAAGCTCTTGTACCATCGTGTTAGCAGTGGAAGCAGTTCAGATGTGCCATCATCGTTGGAGCTTCGCTCTTTAGGACGTTGATTGACATCCGTTTTTTTTTCTGCTGTTCTACGATTGGAAGCCTATAAGTTAAGTGGCCTGTTTGTGTATGTAAACTGTGCCCCTTATGCTTCTGCTGAGTCTTCTGTGTATCATCTCATTCTATATGTTATATGTCTATATGTTATTTGTATATTTATATGTTTATATTTCAGCGGGTTCTCGGTTGGGTGGTGTCTCCGTTAGATTATGCCACGTCATAGAGGTCGTCTATTGTGAGCGTTTTCTGTAGGGTTTGCAAATTTCCGATACTGGAATTTGCTAAGCGACTTCTGTTGCTATTTATGTTAGCTGTGATGACATGTTTTAATATTGTTTTCGTTATTATTTCGCATTCTTTAGTTTTGTTTTGATTTGTTTGTATTTGTTAGCCTACTCTTGTCTATAATTTAGTTTCATACAACATTTTTGTTTATACACTGTGGTGTCATGTATTTTGTTTAATTATAGCGCAGATATCGTCACATTTTTTGTGATATTTCATTAATTTCTGCTTTATTTTTAGTTGATTTCTGCGAACGTTTTTGTATTGTTGCTGATCTTTGTTATTGTTTACATTGTTATTGTTTACATTGTTTGCATTGTTTACATTTTCAATGTTTACATTCTGCATAAGTTTACATAGTCATTGTTTACAGTTATAGTAATTAGTTAATGGGCTATGCTAATGCACTGTTACTACTACACTGATGATAAATGAATGATGAATAGTGTCGTGCACTATTGAATGAGAAGTGCACTTATGATCAAGAATTGAGTGCTGATATTTCATATACAAGTTCTTTGATTGGAGACTTGTTTCCCACAGAGACTGGGATAATATAATGTGATGTGAATATACAAGTGCTTAATTAAGACTTGTTACACTTAGGTTTGAAATAAATTAGTTAATTATTTCAGGTTTTTGGACTCATATGTTAGACAACATGTCTACATTTGAGCACTTTATTGAGCAGGGTAAATTGCTTGGGAAGACTGGTGATAAGTTAGAAGAATTTGCAACTGCTCGATATGATAAAGCAATGGAAGCTGAACAAAAGAAACTGCAGATGCAGGTGGATGAAAAAAGATTCCAAATGGAAATGGAAAAACAAAAAAGGGAATCAGAAGCTGAGGAGAGAAAACTCCAGCTACAGCTAGAAGCTGAAAGACTTCAAAAAGAGGCTGAAAATAAAAGACTTGAAAAAAGAAGCTGAAAGACTTCAAAAAGAGGCTCAGGCTGAGGAAAGAAGATTACAGAGAGAGTCTGATGAGAGGAAAGAGAAAGCAAAAATGGAACATGAAGAAAAGGTCTTAGCTTTAGAGTTGGAAAAATTGAAATTGACGAGCATGAGTAATGGTAATGATTCAAACAAGGGTTCATCTTCTGGTAAGGCTAATAATGATACTTTTAAGATTAAGTTACCAACATTTAGTCCTTCCAGTGATGACATAATGTTCTATCTGGACAGATTTGAACAAGCATGTACAGCTCATAACATAGACAAAGCAAAATATGTTTATCAGTTATCAGGGATACTGACAGGTAAAGCTCTAAGTATATTAAATATGGTGGATGAACCTGACAAGAACAATTATGAGGTTGTCAGGGCCGCTTTGTTAAAGAAATATCAGCTTAACGAAGACGGCTATCGTCTACAATTTAAAAACATGTTACCTGAAAATGGAGTTGAATTCTCCGAGTTTATTGCAAGAATACGCATTACTTTCTCACGATGGGGTGAACTATCTAAGACGGAAAAAACTTATGAAGGACTTATGGACTTAATACTTAGAGACAAAGTCATGTCGTCTGTCAATGAGTCTTTCCTTGCTTTCCTTCATGAACGTAAACCTAAAACAATAAAAGAAATGGAAGATTTCTGTTGCCAATACGTAACTGCGCACCCACACATAACCATGGGTAACTCTAAGGTGAAAGAAGGTTTACCAGTTGCTTCGGCAGCTCCGTATGGCCAAAACTTTGCTCGTAGATTCCAACAAAATTTTGATAGAAAGAGTAGCGGTAATTTCTGTCAAAATCATGGAAATCAATTTCATGGTGATTCTTCTTCGAAGAATTGGAGACAACCTGATAGTACTCGTTACTATCACCCTAATAATTATAGGCATTTCAAAAGAGGATATGGTAATAGAGGTTATTCCTGCCGAAGACCTCAAAACCAAACAAATAGATGTTCGCATCAATGTGAACATGATAGTAATCGTGGAAACTGGAATTCGAACCAGGATAACAATTACAATAGAGACAATAATAACTGCAGAGATAATAATAACTCTGATAACTTCAGAGGTAATAATAGTCGGGGTAGATCTCAACACACAAAAAAGAGATATCAGCAGGCTAATGCTGTACAACAGGAAACTGAGGGAGCCTGTAATCATGTTGTTGATAGTAAAAAACTTTGACGCTGTCACTGGTTCTGCTTTTGACTTTGAGAGAGCAAACAAATGCCCCCAATGCAGTACTTTATTCGAACCGGTACCATAACTACTTTGAGTTGTGGTCACCCACTTCCCGCTCTTCCTGCTGCTGTTGCGCATGACGGGAGGGGTTCTTTAATTCTACATAAGGGTCTTGTTAATGATACTCCGGTCTCACTACTTTTCGATTCCGGATGCACCACTATTGGTGTTAGACAATCGCTTGTAGATCCATCTTGTGCTACAGGAAGGGTTATTAAATGTGTCACATTTGGCGGCACTCTAGAAAAATATCCTACTGCTGTAATTCGCATTGGCACTCCTTTCTTTACTGGAGATGTGCATGCTTGTCTCTTACCTAATCCTATTGCGGACCTTATTATTGGTCGTATTCACGGAGTTAGGGAGTGTACCCCACAGCAGATTGCTGCTTGGGAAGATAATAACATGCAAGCTACAAATGCAGTAGTTACAAGAGCACAAGCTCTACAAACACCCGAAACTTCACTGAATAGTGATAATGAAGTTGATAGCCAAGATAGTCACTTAGTAATCACTCGTGACTCTTTCATAAAATTGCAAGAAGAAGATCCTTCTTTAAAAAAATTCTTCGTTCTTGCGAAGAAAGGTGATCCGAATCAGGATACAAATAGAAAATCTTGGATTGCAATGAGAAACGGCGTACTTGTACGTATGGTACAAGATTCGACTACGTCGGCACATTCGCAAATTCTTGTTCCCAAGAGCATGAGAGTGCAAATATTACAACATGCTCATGACTCGCAATGTGCTGGACATATGGGTTTTTCCCGTACGAAGTCGAGAGTCCTTGCGGCTTTCTTTTGGCCTTTTGTCAATAAGGACATTCGTATTTACTGCCGATCATGCAAGGTATGTCAGGAGGTCAAATCTAGAGGACCACGACATGCTGCGCCTATCCAGGCTGCTGACATTCCTATTCGGCCGTTTCAGAAAATGGCCATAGATATTATTGGCCCTTTTAAGGTCAAGTCGGCCAGAGGACATCAGTTTATCCTTACATGTGTCGATATGTGCACACGTTGGCCAGAGGCTATTCCTCTTAAGAGCATATCTACTACAGATATCGCAGATGCTCTTTGGTTGATATTTTCTCGCTTGGGGTTCCCCAGAGAAATATTGTCAGACCATGGCACTCAACTCATATCTGACACTATGTCACAGGTAATGTCTACCTTACATATTGAACGATCTCTCAGTAGTATCTACCATCCTATGTCTAATGGGTTAGTTGAGCGTCTGAATAGAACGCTCAAGACTTTGCTTGGTAAGATAACTGAAGATCATCCTCAAGATTGGGACAGGGTTTTACCCGCGGCTCTCTTTGCCTATAGAGAAGTCCCTAATGAACACACAGGATTTTCCCCTTCGAACTTGTCTTTGGCGCGCGTCCACGCGGCCCTATGTCTTTATTACACGATCTCATCACTGCCGATGATATTAGCGATGAAACTCAATCCTCATATGAGTATGTCATTGCTCTTAGACAAAAGATCATTGAGGCATGTAAGCTAGCAACTGCTTCATCAGAAATTGCTAAAGAGAAGGCAAGGCAGTTTGCTAACAAGAATAGATGTCTACGACAACTTTGTCCAGGTGACAAAGCATTCGTCCTACTCCCCAGTAGGGAAAATAGACTTCTTATTGCATGGAAAGGTCCGTATGCAATAGTCTCTCGGATTTCCGATGTTGACTATGTGGTCGATATTGATGGAAAGCATAAAACTTTCCACATAAACATGCTTTCGGAATTTCACGAACGTCCGGACTATTTGCTGCCTATTTTCCAGGCAACGGATGATGCTCCTGCACCTCACGGTCATTATTCATCCCTGTCTGTCATACAGGATGAGGAATCTACCTTCTCTGATATTAATCTTCCCCTTCCAGTGGTTCCATTACATTCTACGGAATCTTGGAAAAACGTTTCTGTTTCTCCTAATCTTTCTGGTGACGAACATCGACAAGTCTCGTCGATGTTACAAACATTTCAGGATGTTCTCACTGACATTCCTGGACACACAGATGTCATAGAACATGACATAATTCTTACCGACAATAATCCAATTAGGGTTAGGCCTTATCCTATTCCTATACACTTTCAGTCGCAAGTGGAAAAGGAATTGGATGAAATGATTCAATTAAATATAATTGAACCATCGACTTCACCATATTCTTCTTCCATGGTTATTGTCCGGAAGAAGGATAAGAACATACGAATTTGTGTTGATTATCGCAAATTGAATCAGGTCACAAAGTTCGATGCTGAACCGATGCCTTTGTTAGAAGATCTACTGATTAGACTTTCTAATTCTAGATTCTTCACTAAACTTGACTTGTCTAAAGGTTATTGGCAAGTGCCTTTAGCAGAGCATGCCAAACCTCTTACTGCTTTTTCTACACCTAGGGGTCTATTTCAATGGAATGTTATGCCTTTTGGTCTCATGAACGCCCCTGCCACTTTCGTTCGCATGATGCGTCGAATTCTGTCACATCGTTCGGATGTCATCGCATACTTAGATGACATCTGTCTCTTCAGTGATACCTGGGAAGATCACTATTTAGGGTTATATGACTTACTGTCCACTCTACGTGAGAATAATTTGACAGCAAAACCTTCTAAAGCTTTTGTTGGTTTTGGTGAAATCTCTTTCCTGGGTCATCGTGTTGATCATGGTCTCTTGAAGACAGAAGACCACAATACTTCCAAAATACTGAACATCTCTGTTCCTAAAACGAAGAAACAAGTTAGGAGTCTCTTAGGTTTAATTCAATTTTATGGGAGATTTATTCCAAATTTATCTTCGATCATGGCACCTCTCTCAACATTGTTGAAGAAAGGTTCGCCTAATCTGGTCCGTTGGTCTGAAGAATGCCAATCTTCACTAGACCAAATCAAGAATATATTTTCTTCTCCTCCCATCTTAAGATTACCTACTCTTGATAGGACTTTTGTTCTTCGGAGTGATGCTTCATCCACTGGGATTGGAGCAGCACTGATGCAAGAATATGCAAATACTCTGCATCCTGTTATGTACATTTCTAGAAAACTAAATGCGGCAGAGAGGAACTACTCGGTTTTAGACCGTGAGTTGTTAGCGATGGTTTGGTCAATTCTAAAGCTACAAAGATTCCTCCTGGGCGCACATTTCATTCTAGAGACTGATCAGAAAGCTCTTACAGCTATTCAGACTAAGAATTTGAAGAGTTCGAGATCCACTCGATATGCTATAGCTCTTCAACCTTTTCACTTCACGGTACGAGCTATCCGT
The DNA here is from genome assembly GCA_024509875.1 of Oreohelix idahoensis. Lineage (NCBI taxonomy): Eukaryota > Metazoa > Mollusca > Gastropoda > Stylommatophora > Oreohelicidae > Oreohelix > Oreohelix idahoensis. The sequence goes on from JAMPIV010013560.1 coordinate 70,107, forward strand.
GGTGCGGATAATGTGATGGCTGACATTTTGTTTAGATGCCCACATGACTCCAACTAATACTTCTGTCCTATATTTCCATATATTACAGAGTCATAACACACCTATATTTCTACAATAGATTAGCACATCTGTACTTACTTTATATGTACACACTATCGTGCTTTGTTGTCATCTTCTTCTGTTCGTTTTTTAAGATGATAGAGGAGGACTGAGTAGTTAATATAAGGGCCGTTAGTTTACTAAACAGCCACAATTATTAATAATGTATTGTACCTTATGAAGCATATTAGTTATTAATTAGCATTATATTGCTTGTACTTTCTCAGAATGTCATTGTTGAGCTGAGGACTTACCTTACTAGTATCAAGCATGACGAGTTCTAGATTGTGTACTTACCCTCGGAATACCAGAGCATATGTCCTGGATCGTCATGTAGTTTAACTTTACTATGTACTTATGTCATTACATGTCAAAGAATGTACTATTTAAATTTTTCCTATCAGATTTGTACATCCATTTTTAAAGACAATATTAGAGTATGCTGTTTAATGATGATTATGGTAACTTGCATACGTATATTGTGTTTACATGCTAACGTGATGTGTGTTGGTGACACCTCCCCGATGTGAATATTTTTTGAGACATATTTATTTTTCTGTTGAGGTATATCCTCACCAGACACTCTATATTTAGCCTCATGTTAGGCAATTTAATTAATTATCAGCGCATAATTCGTGCGTTTTGAGCCGCTTATCGCATGCTCTTTGATATTTAAAAAAAAAAAAAAATATGTTCCACATTTTTTTTTTATTATCGGGAGGAGGTGGTGATATGTTGCGTGATAAATTCTCGCAACATCGTTTTATTACAATATCTATTTTATAACGCAAGGGCAACAACTGCTTGAAATTTATAGTCACTTTTCTCGGTAAGCATTTGTCTTCTCGCGTTGGTATTGAATGCAGTTAAGTTTTGAGCTGTGGTCATTTTGCGCTGGACTGCGCATGACTGGTCTTGTTTTTTGGTCGATCGGTTTCCGCCCACCACTAGTGGAGTGAGCGATTTGAATGGCGAAAGAGATGCCTCGTTGAAGAGGGGATCTCCGCTATTTTTTTGTTCTGTCAGGGATGTGTAGTCCTCTTAATGGATATTTCGTTTATTCGAGATAATACCTCTAGTGTTTCCCACATGTCGGGAGGCGTGATATTTCTGTGTATTTCCTGAAGGCAAGGTAAATTGACTTTTCATTAACTCTATCGATTTTGGGTCGTGAGCGATTTCGATTCATAGCCTGTCTTCGAAAGTCGTCGTCACGAGATGTTTTCCCAGCTCACATGTCGCTGTATTGTACTGCATCGGTTGATGCATGTCCCAAGGACCATTACTTGCTACTTTGTTAAATGAACTAGGTTTGGAAAACCTTTATTATCTAGAGGATATTTTTGAGGACATTATTTATACTTCGGCAGACGTGTCTGTCTTGCTGAAGTCAGACTAAGGAGAGTGAACTGATCTCATACATCTGGTTATCTCCTGGCTGTTATAGAAAAGGATGGAGTTTTTCACCTGACTACATTTACAGCACTATGAAATATAACATGCATCTGACTCATCATTGTAATGCTGTCTACCGTCTATTGCTGTATTGAATGTTGCTGTGATAATGACTGTTTGATGTGCCTACATATTCGCGTAACCATTTTTGTCACTGTGGCGTCCACAATAAATAATGAAGAAAAACGTCAACGGCTGTTACAAGAATCATTGACTTTATACGTCGTGAGTTTACTGACGTCCTATGTGGATTGCCCTGTTATTTTTGTATGAACATTGTTTGACTGAACACATCTGCACACTACACAAAACCAGACATGCGGATACCATCCATCCTCATATGGCATCACGCATCAGGAAGCTGTTGGACCCAGAATAATAACAGCTTCTTTCAAAACAGCTAAAAAGAAAATTCATGTAAATGTCATCCAATGTTATGCACCAACCAATGACAAAGAAGAGTCTGTGAAAGAAGCATTTTATACTAAACTACAGGAAATTATGGATAAAGTAAAAAGAAGAGACATCACAATTTTGATGGGTGACATGAATGCAAAGATAGGTACAGTCAACACTGGATTTGAAGAAGTCATGGGAAAACATGGGCTAGGAGTAATGAATGAAAATGGAGAGCTATTCGCAAACTTTTGTGCTTCATATCAACTGGCTATAGGAGGAAGCATGTTTCCACATAAGAGAATACACAAGGCAACATGGATATCACCAGACCATAGAACAGAAAATCAGATTGATCATATATGCATAAACAAGAAGTTTAGATCATCATTGCAGGATGTAAAGGTATATAGAGGAGCAGATGTGGCATCAGATCACCATCTTCTGATAGCCAAAGTAAAAATGAAACTCAAGAGATATGCAACAATGCAAAATTATAGACAACAGTTTAATGTAGGACAGCTAAGAAATCAAGAAACAAGAGACAAATTTGCGGTCACAGTATCCAACAAATTCCAAGTGCTCCAACAGCTGGAAGATGTAGAGAATACAGAAGACTATTGGCAGCAGGTCAAAACAGTATGGAAGGAGACATGTGAAGAAATACTGGGGAAAAGGGAAAGACAACAAAAAGCATGGATAAAAACAGAAACCATCAATAAGATAAAAGACAGAAAAAACAAGAAAGCAGAGTTAAACACAAGCAAAACTAGAAGCTCCAAAGCCAAGGCTCAAGAAGTGTACACAGAAGCAAACAAAGAAGTAAAAAGAAGTATCAAAAGAGCAAGAGGAAGTATATTGAGGAGTTGGCAAGAGAGGCAGAAGATGCTGCAGCCAAAGGAAATATGAGAGAACTGTATAGCAGCACAAAGAAGCTAACAGGGAAATACAAGCAAACAAGTTGCCTCATAAAAGACAAGAATGGGAAACTGCTCAGCAATATACAAGAGCAAATGAAGAGGTGGACAGAATATTTTGGGGACCTTCTCAATAGACCAGCTCCACAAAACCCGCCAGACATCCAGCCAGCAGAAGAAGAGCTACAAATTAACGGTGAAAGACCAACGAAGGAAGAAATAAAGAAAGCCATAAAGCTTCTAAGAGAGGGAAAAGCGTCTGGACCTGATGGCATTCCAGCAGAGGCCATCAAAGCAGATATCGACACGGCTACAGAGATGTTATATAAATTACTTGGTAAAGTCTGGGAAAAGGAAGAGATACCAGCAGAATGGAAGGAAGGATATCTGGTTAAGTTGCCTAAGAAGGGAAATTTACAAGAGTGCACAAATTATAGAGGAATAATGTTACTATCAGTGCCAGGAAAAGTATTAAACAGGATTATCCTTGAGAGATTAAAAGAGTCCATAGACAAGAAACTGAGAGATGAACAAGCAGGTTTTCGACAAAACAGATCATGTACAGACCAGATAGCCACTTTGAGAATAATAGTTGAACAAAGTCTGGAATGGAATTCACCACTATACATCGGATTTGTGGACTACGAAAGGCATTTGACAGTGTAGATAGAGAATCACTTTGGAAATTGATGAGGCATTATGGAGTTCCCCTGAAGATCATTAATTTAATAAAGAAAACATATGAAGACATGACATGCAGAGTTCTTCACGAAGGACAGCTTACAGAACCGTTTGGGATAGGAACAGGAGTGCGACATGGATGCCTCTTGTCTCCATTTCTTTTCTTGCTGGCAATAGATTGGGTTATGAGATCATCGACAACACACAACAGAAATGGAATCCAGTGGACTATGACTAAGCAGTTGGATGATCTGGATTTTGCTGATGAATTGGCTCTTCTGTCCCATAACCGTAATCAGATGCAGGACAAATTGAAAACACTCGATGAGAGGTCACAGCAATTGGGTCTGAAAATACACAGGGAAAAGACAAAAATAATGAGAATAAATGCAGGTAATGATAACAGGGTTGAACTTGAAGAAACACCAATTCAAGATGTAGAATCATACACATATCTTGGCAGTAATATAGACAAAGTTGGAGGGACAGACAGCGATATCAAAATAAGAATACAAAAGGCAAGAGGAGCTTTCATTGCATTGGGAAATATATGGAGATCAAGAGAAATCGGATCCAACACGAAAATAAGAATCTTCAACTCAAATGTGAAGTCAGTCCTATTGTATGGCTCGGAGACATGGAGAACAACAAAGACAACAACCAAAAAGCTACAGACTTTCATAAATGGGTGCTTGCGTAGAATAGAGGGATTAAAATGGTATGACAAGGTTACCAACGTGGAACTGATGACAAGAACTAGACAAGTGCCAGTGGAACAAGAGATGAGAAGAAGACGATGGCGATGGATAGGACACACACTGAGGAAACCTGTTGATAGCATTACAAGGCAGTCCTTGTTCTGGAACCCCCAGGGCAAGAGAGGCAGAGGAAGACCAAGAAGTACATGGAGAAGAGAGTTGGAAACAGAGGTGAAAATGATGAGGAGAACATGAAAAGAACTTGAGATGATGGCACGGGACAGGAGGACTTGGCATGTGTTTGTTGAAGGCCTATGCTCCTTTGGGAGTGGAGGGTTATGAATGAATGAATGGAAGGGATAGTTTAGGTTAAAGTGTATTTCACAATAATTGATCATAATACTAGTGTATTTCTTTAGTGGGTTACTTTGAGTGAGGTGAGGATAGTCATCTAGATATCTGGTGAGCGAAATTCCACTACTTTGTGCGTAAGGCACTTTGAGACAGAGGCGTTTCTCTGTTTGCTCCTTGCAGAGCATGGAAACACCAATACGGCTGGTGTCCATCACAAGCCCACAAGAAGCGTTTGTATGCTTTTGCAGTGGTTGTTTCTGTAACAATGTCTTTTATATTATGAGTTCCCAATCTCATCAGTCAGAATATACGACATGCTTCAGAGTGCAGGGATGAATATTGAGATGGATCAGTAGTGAGGTGGTGGTTTATGTTCATTAATGAGAGTATTCGTTGTACATATAGTTGAATATTATTTTATGTCCATTTTATTATTATTTAATTATTGTTATGTATAGAATGGTTTGTGAGAGCACGTGGGTCCACTTGAGATTAAATTATGTCTCCTCTCGCGTCTGATGGAGCATGGGGCCACCAGTGTGGTTTGCATCCGCATGAAGCATTCATTTGCTCTTGCGGTAGTGGTTTCGGTAGCAATCTGTGTTATATGGTGAGATTGCCAGCCTCATGCACAACATCACACTAGTCTCATTGGAAGACATGTATGAGAGTGGATGTGTGTGTAATAGTGGGATGTTTCAGGTGGCGTGGAAGAAAGACAGTTTGACAGGTGAGAGCATGGTGTTTCTCATTATTTAACTATTATGATTTTAACTAGTCGGTGCTTTGTTTGTCTGTTTCAGATTAACAATTGAGCACTGGCTGGGTGTTTTGTTTGCTTTGTTTTATTTGTTTAATGCTTGCTTTGTGTGCTTATTGTCACTGACAGGGTTGTATGAATAAATACAGCCCCTGCCTTAGAATCAGAGTTTTATTGTTGATCGGGTCGGTAGCGAGTGTGCAAGAAGGTGATCACATATCACAACAGCATCATCATCTTCTCGCCCACCCTATCACACGCATATATATATATATATATATATATATATATATATATATATATATATATATATATATATATATATATATATATATATATATGATTGGTGTATATCCTGGTCACGTAGATATATAAGATTGCTGTATATCACGGTCACGTAGATATATAAGATTGCTGCATATTGAGGTCACGTAGATATATAAGATTGTTGTATAACATGGTCATGAAGACAAATAACATTGCTGTATCACGTTCACGTAGACATATAAGTTTGCTGTATATCGCAGTCATGTAGATATATAAGATTGCTGTATATCGCGGTCACGTAGACTATAAGTTTGCTGTATATCGCGGTAACGTAGACTATAAGTTTGCTGTATATCGCGGTAACGTAGACTATAAGATTGCTGTATATCGCGGTAACGTAGACATATAAGTTTGCTGTATATCGCAGTCATGTAGATATATAAAATTGCTGTATATCGCGGTCACGTAGACTATAAGTTTTCTGTATATCGCGGTAACGTAGACTATAAGTTTGCTGTATATCGCGGTAACGTAGACTATAAGATTGCTGTATATCGCGGTAACGTAGACATATAAGATTGCTGTGTATCGCGGTCACGTAGACATTTAATATTGCTGTATATCGCGGTCACGTAAACTATAAGATTGCTGTATATCGCGGTCACGTAGATATATAAGATTGCTATATACCGTGGTCATGTAGATATATAAGATTGCTATATACCGTGGTCATGTAGAGGAAAACAAAAGGTCACTGTTTATCGACGTCGCGTAGGTGAATCATAAGGTTGCTGTATTTCGCGGTCCCGTAGAGAAAACATAAGGTTGTTGTCTATCGTGGTTGATGAAGAAGAAACCTAAGCTTGCTATATATCGTGATCACATAAAGAAAACACTAGGTTGTTGCATATCGTGATCACGTAGAGGAAATATATATATATATATATATATATATATATATATATATATATATATATATATATATATATATATATATATATATATATATATATATATATATATATATATATCTGTCACGGATTGCCTCCCCTTAGCTCTGAAGTATGGTCCACCAGTGACCAACACTCACGAGTATCTAATATGGGTCTTCAAAGGTGTCTTCCTTTGAACAAGTTACTCTCGGCAGAGTTATAGATAGAAGGATAATGATGCTTCTATCTCAAGTTAGTTTTCAACAAGATGTTTTCAGAAGTCAAGTACAATGCTGCATAGGGCAGAGCACTATTAACTTATATCTAATCCGTCGTCCTTTGTGAAGAATTAAGCAATGGTTTTAGCCCGTTCAAGCCCACAGCTGGTGTAAATCCAGCGAAATTCTTTTATTATAAGTATTTGCTCTATAGATGTAAAAGTATGTCTGGATGTAAATATATATTAAAGAGTCGTGCTCATTCGGTTGCTTTCATACCTATAATAACTGAGTATACTAAGCTTGTTTTGTTTTAAAATAACATGGAACAAATTTAATAATCAATTAGTCTTAACAGGTTAAAATAGCGATGGAATGATGGTGAATTTTACATGAAAATAAAATTGTCTTCACTGAGACTTGGTTTGAGTATATAAAACAAAATTTGTTCTTTTGCTGTTTCCTTAATACACTTAGCTGGTCTAAGTGAGTCCTGCAGCCGTGTTTTCGTCAATTCTTTTGTGATGAGGGCACTTTTTCACACAACTTGTCCAATTTAGGCAGTTAGTGTTGATTCCCTACTTTTAACTCACAACTAGTGACGTCAAAACTTTAGTCTTGCAGCTTCGTACCATGAACAGCCTGATAGCTTCGTTCAACGAACAGTCTGATAGCTTCGTTCCACGAACTTTATACAAAATAAAATGAACAAATGCCTCTGCTAAGTACATTTGGTTGGAAGATTAACAGGCGCATTGTCTCGCTGTCCACCCACCAATGTTAGCCTCTCTGACCAAATAAATTCTTGAGTATACACAGTGTAACTTAGGGAAGATGATTAAAAATCACCAATATTATTCTGCGTATTAAACCGGGAAAATATGTGCGTGGACAGCGTGAGGGCAATAGCGTGCATGAATTACAATTAACAAGGTACATATATCTCACAAAATGATACTATACACTTGATGCACATGGGACGTAATCATCACTCATCACTGGGGAGTCTGGGGCTGCTGCTGCTTTCGCTTATTTAAGCGGATTAGCATAATACAAACACCAGCGCTTGCTGTAGTGGTTAATGAATATACTATTTTCATATGCTGAGGTTTCCAGCCTCATATATAACCACTTAGCAAGGAAAACATGTCAAATTGACATGGTAAAATAAATGTTTACACTTACCCCAAAGCAACATTTGGAAACACAATCTCCTGGCACAGTTAAAATGGACACAGCACTTTGATGCTTTCGAATCACTTGGTCTGGGAAATTTTAGTATTCCTCTTATGACGGGTGATCTGATTTCTTAGGTCTCCAGTCTTTGTATTTAAAAATGCGGGTTTACTTGTAAGTTTCAAAGTTGCCCAAATACTCTGTCCAGGTCCTTTAAATTTCCAGTCTTTGTATTTAAAAATGCGGATTTACTTTTAAGTTTCATAGTTGCCCAAATACTTCGATCTGTCACTTATAATTTTGGAAGTCTTAGTCCGATCCTTCTCTGGCTCTGGTGAATTTCTAGCTTGACGTGGCGATGCGGACTGATCTGTAACTCCGATTTCGCAAGATAATATTTCCATTTTTCATTTCAAATCCCACATTGTACTTCCGACGAATTTTCCAATGAAAGTCAAAGTCTATTCCGGCTCTCAAATTAAGCCAATGGCCAGCTCTTTAGAGCGATATGGGTCGGGGTGTTAAATCATAATATCCCCCGCGTGTTTTAAAATATCAAATTTTAAAATTCCAACGCGTGACCTCTTTCTAATAAGGCTGTAATACTTCCGAAAACTCACCAACAAATCTGTGAACTTATTTCCTGTCTAGATGCTTTCTGCCCATATTGTGTCCCCAGACAGATTATCGGTAATAATGATACAAAGATGGGCCAGCGGAAGCGATTACGTATAATCACCTGTATTTTCGTGTATCCGCCAGACGGATGTCTCAGACAGACAATATGGCTTTCTTTTCATCGATCGTGCGCTACCACATTGTATCAATAAAGATCGACTCTATCAAAGGTGGTTAGATGGCTTAAGTGATAAACGTATTATCCGCTGACCGGTCTAATTAGCCTGGTATTATTATGATTTACCTGGCGAAACGTAAACAAGTATGGGAGTGGTAAGAGCAAAAATAATGTAGGTGCAGGAAATATGTCAAATAATAGGACGATGAATGCGGAAAATGAAGAAATAAAGTTAAAATGTAGGAGATAACGAACGTGATGTAACAGGACATACACAAATATCGTTACAATTTCTAATATATCTACGTGACCATGATATACAGCAATCTTATATATCTACGACACCGCGATATACAGCAATCTTATATATCTATGTCACCGCGATATACAGCAATCTTATATATCTACGTGACCAAGATATACACCAATCTTATGAATCTACGTGACCACTATACATCATTCTTACGCATCTACGTGACCACTATATAAAGCAAATGTCATTACCAGTAATTACAAAACACGCCATTATATTAATAAATCTAAAGCATTCTTTATTTAGTCATTCCTATTCTACCCTGGAATGTAGAGGTTTAATGTAAAACATTCAACAAGAATAATTTTGAATCCATATGGCAGGGGCTCCCACCTTGCGATAAGCGTACCTGTTAACGTGTACGCGAAGTTTCTACGGGGAATATTGGTATATAACTATATTATTCTGTTGAAATGTCCAAAAAGCAGTTAGTGGAAAAAAAAATTGTGAATTGTAGAGAGAACAGTGAGTCCAGTTTTCAGTCAAATCTAAAGCAATAAATAACCTAAAGGCTGAACAAGACATACAGGTAAGGTCAAGGTAGTCCCATAACAGATACTGCCGTAGGGGAGGGAAGTGTTAGAAATTTCACTATACTAGGTCCAGGATCACCAACGGGCTGATCACCCGTTTGCCAGTCACTTCGATTACGGAAACAACAGCAAATGGATTGATTTGCCGTTGCCCTAAAGACGCCAATAGGCGTGATGGGAAACAATGGCAAAGAAAACCTATCTGCTGTTGCCCTAAGACGCCACTAGGCGTAATGGCCACTGACTGCTTTGACAGTCGGTGGCTAAGGACGGAAGAAGAAGAAGAAGGTCCAGGATCGAGAGGTGGGGTGACCAGTTCCCTTCATCGCTTCATTTTCCTTCCCTAACTCAAGTGCAAAGTCAAGTACCCATTTACTGCTGGGTAGATTGGATTATGTCGACACTGTGAAATGAACCCGGTACCTATACCGCAAGAGACCAGCGCTCTAACCATTCAATTGGACGCTCCTAAAATAACTGTACCAAGAATAAAACTGGTGGTTTAGCAGAAACAGAACCAATCATCTCACTAATTTATTTGATTATGTTCTGATAAACATTTAACAACTTTATTATACTATAATTTTTATATACCGAATATAGTTTTTAATATGAAACATTAATTAATTAACTTTTTTTAATGAATAGGGATGGTAATATCTAGAATTTATTTCCTCTAATGTTGAATAAGATCGCTTTGTGTGGATTTTTAACAATGGTATAAGCGCCGTACCGTCCAGAAAGCAATGGCAAACTACTGAATGAAATAAAATTGCATAGAAAAATCACAAACAGCCAATAAAAGCTGGGGTTGTTTGCCACGTCCTGTACAGGATAAGCAACTAACTTTTAATGTTGAATAGGGGGTACAAGAAGTGGCGTACCGAGGGTTCTTAGCGGCCACAGGGAGCAAAGAAAAATGCGCCCCCCCCCCCCCACCCCCTCACCACCAGATAAATTACATGCTCATTTTGTAGATAAATCAAAAGGAAGTTTAAAGGGGTATATCAAGCACTGGAATTAATTTAGAATTATATTAAGAACTTACTTACTTAGTCGTTCCCCTTCTACCGTGAGGTGTAGAGGTTTGGAAGAGAGAGCGCCAGACCATTCTATCAGCTGTCTTCTTCCTGGCCTGGTTCCATTCTAGTCCTCGGTCCTTCAAAGATTGTCTAATGTTGTCCTCCCAGCGGACTCTGGGTCGTCCTGGAGGTCTGGATCCCTGGCTCTTTGTTTCCCATGCTTGTCGTGGTAGCCGATCTTCTCCCATTCTGCAGACATGGCCAAACCATCTTAGTTGGGACTGTTCTATTTGGGTCTGCAGCGGATGGGATTTTAGGCTTTGACGGATCGTCTGGTTGCGGACCATGTCTCTTCTTGTTACTTCAACTACTTTCCTCAGATACCTCATTTCTGAGGTTTGGATCTGGCTTTTGTGGGTTGTAGTCATTGCCCACGACTCGCATCCACATGTCAAGACTGGGACATAGGTGGAGCGGTATACAGCCATCTTCGTTTTCTTACTAACCTCTTTCTTGCTGAGGAATCCACGATTTATGGCCTGAAAAAGTCTCCCAGCCGCTGCTTTTCGAGTGGCCAACTCTTCTTTGATGCCTCCCTTTCGGTCTATAATAGCTCCGAGATATTTAAAGTGGTCGACCTGCTCCAGGACCTGTTCTCCCAACTTAATCTGATGTTTTCTTTCTTCTCGTGATATCACCATGGATTTTGTTTTAGAGCTGCTTATGACCATCCCTCTCTTCTCCAGCTCTTCCTTCCAGACTTGCAGGTTGGATTGGAGATGTGCTTCTGATTTAGCAATCAGGGCAACATCATCAGCAAATGCCAGCTCCGAAATATAGACCTGTCTCATCTTCCAGTACCCCACTGAATACTTTCTTGTTCTGTCCTTACATGCCTTGATGACATCGTCCATAAGGAGTATGAAGAGGTAAGGTGATATGATATCACCTTGTCTTACACCAGTGGTGGTCCTGAACTCTTCTGACTTATGGTTTGCTGTCCTCACATAATTTCTGCAAGACTTGTAGAAGCTCTGTATAGCATGAATCAGAGGTGCTGGAATATTCTTCCTTGCCAAACAGTCCCAAAGTTTGCTCCAGGGGACCCTGTCAAACGCCTTTTCCAGATCTATGAAACAAAGATGGATCTCACTCTTATACTCAAGGGCCTTTTCACTCAGCTGTCTGAGTGTGAAGATTAGGTCTTGAATACTTCGGTTTGCTCGGAATCCGCACTGGACCTCATCCAATTGTGGCTCAGCAAGGCGTCGGAGTCTCTGCTCTAGGATTCTAGAGTAGATTTTACCAGGGACACTGAGAAGGGATATGCCTCTATGGTTTCCACATTGTCGATTGTCACCCTTTTTGAAAATTGGTGTTATGATGGCAATCTCCCAATCCTTTGGTATGGTCTTGTTGCACCACGCTGCCTGTAGGACCTTTAAGAGTAATAGGTCGCCTGATGCTCCCATGTACTTAACCATTTCTGGTGTTATACCATCATGCCCTGCTGCTTTGCCCATCTTGATTTTCTCTGGTGCTGCCCTCAGTTCTTCCATCTTTATGTCATCTTCACCATCATTGGTTTTCTCTTCTGTGCTAGTGGTTATCATTTCTGATGCTTCACTATGCTCACCATCCAGGAGTTCTGAGAAATATTCTTTCCATCTTTCCATTACTTCCTTCGGGGCAGTAAGCAATTTGCCTTGCTTGTCGTTTATAAATTTGAGAGGGCATTGTTTTTACTTCCTCATGTTCTTTAGGGTCTTATAGAACAATTTCTGGTTTTCTTGTGCATCTTTTTCTAGCTTTTCTCCAAATTCTTCCCAGGACTTCTGTTTTGCTGCTAGCACTTTGTTCTTTGCTTCTGTTCTGAGTGTCACATATTCTCTATATTTTTCCATTTGTCCTGTTGTGTTTTTAGCTCCTAAGTATTGTTTCCATGCCATTTTCTTCTCTCTTATTTTCTCTTTGACTTCCTCTGTCCACCAAGGTGTCCTCTTTCTCTGGTTCCCAAGTCGGACTTCACCGCATGCTTCTGCAGCAGCTGTCTTTATGATATCCTTGAATTTATTCCAGAGGGTTTCCAAGTCATCAGGTCGTTCTTCTGTGTTGCTCACTGCTGTAGCAATAAGCCCCTGATATCTGGTCTTAATTTCTGGCTCTCTCAGCTTGTAAGTCCTAATGCTCATTTCTCCTGCTCGTTTACTTGGTTTCTTGCGTGATGTTGGGCAGTTCCTAGGCTGAGCAACTTTTTCAGTTGTTCGTTTGATTGTTAGCAGGTAGTGATCACTTCCAATCTCTGGCCCCCTCCAGACTCTTGCATCTCGGACATATCTGAATGAGCTTCTCCGAACAATGGCATAGTCGATCACTGACTTCTCATTCTTGGTTGGTTCACATCTAGTGTATGCATGTATGCGCTTATGGGGGAACTTTGTGTTTGTAATGATCAGATTCTGCTCACTGCAGAATCTAAGGAGTCGCTTTCCATTGTCATTGAGAGTATCTTCTCCATATCTTCCGATAACTCCACCCCATCTAGCATGGTCATTTCCAACTCTGGCATTAAAATCTCCGAGCATGATAACTTCATCTAGGCAGTCATCCACTGTCCTTTGAAGCAGCTCGAAGAATTCCTCCTTGACCTCTGCTCTCTCATCCTCATTTGGCCCATACACTATGAACAGGTTGACTATGGTTTCTCCTTCTTTTAGTTTTACAACCATAATGCGCTCCGAGACAAAGTTCCATCCCTTGATACTGTCTTTTTGATTTTGGGCCACAATGCAACCCACGCCCCCTTTAGCTCTTTCAGATATGGGTACACCACTGTAGAGCAATGTGTTGCCATCGAGATCCATGACTCCTTGTCCTTTTTTCTTCGTTTCCGTTATAGCCAGGATTTCTAGTTTTGCTTTCCTCATCTCTTCCACCAGCTCCTCTTCCTTCCCATTTATACTTCTTGTGTTCCAAGTTCCATAAGTCGTAGTCCGTAGTTCGTTCCAGTTCGTCGCCTTTAGAATCAGTCCGGTTTTCTCTCTTGTATTGCTCGTAATCATAGTTTAAGACAAACAGGTGATTGGCCTGTTTATATTAAGAACACCAGTATGAATTATTGGGAAAATTTGAAATTTAAGAGTTAATTTAACACAAAAGAAAAGAAATGAACATCTCTTTCTGATTGGCTTTTTATAAACGTTAAAAGCCGAACACTGCAGAAATATTAGTTGTGACATATATCCGAATAAGAGGAATGTTTGGGATTTTAAGACGAAAATGAAAATAATAGAATAGGCTGAGAAAATCAAGATTCAGAGTGTGTTAGTAGGGCACAAATGTTCGCAGAGAAACTACTTTACTTTTTGGCGCCCACCTCCTAAGGCGCCCGAGGCGGCCGTCTCACCCTACCACCCCTTTGCTACGCCACTGGGTACAGGAAAGTGTACTGTAAGCCAAAAGGGGTACGAGGACGAAAAAAAGATTGGGAACCATTGCCATAAGCATTTCAGGAAAACAGAAACAAGAAACAATGTCCGCCAGAGCCGGGAGCAAACAAAAGTACACCTGCAGGGTTGACCCTTCCCTTCCTTGACCGTGTTTCCAGTTTATTCTAGTTACACAATGAAAACTGTCACCTAATAGAGATACCAAACCTGGACCACTGGGGGCTACGAGTTGACCACAGACCGACGCTTAAGGGGTCATAAAACCGGAAGTGTCTGAAAAAAAGGGACTGTTGAATCCGAGTCCAAACACATTCTGCTGTTCACGGCCCTTGACCCCAGGCAACGCTGATTAGTACGGCTGATATCCACGGTTAATAATGGTGGGCGGTAAGGTAGAATTTTAAAACCTCAGTCTTCAGGTTTAAGGTGGTGATAAGCTCTCAGCTCTGAGGATTTTAGTAATATATCAACTTCAGTGCTAGATTACGTTGAAGGCTGCTCGAAAAATTCCATTCTAAATCCAAAGGGAATGGCAGGATTTTAAGGTAGTCCCATAACAGAAACTAATGTAAGGGAATGAAGTGTTAGAGACTTCATCACACTAGATAAAAGTAGTCCCATAGTAGAAACTCTTATATGAGAGTGAAGTGTTAGAGACTTCATCACACTAGATAAAAGTAGTCCCATAGTAGAAACTCTTATATGAGAGTGAAGTGTCAGAGACGTAACTTTACTAGGTTCAGCTTTATATTAGGTGGGGTGACCGGCCTCTTTCCTCGCCGCCTTTTGCCTTCCCTAACTCACAAGAAAAGTTAAGTAACCATTTGCAGCTGCGTATCTACCCAGATGAATAGGAATGGCCGAAGCAACATTCAGCAACATCAGACAGATACTAACATCTAAACAACTGGCTCACAAATTCAGACTGAGAATCATCAAATGCTATATATATTCTTCATTACTGTATGCTGTAGAATCATGGGCAATGAACAAGTAATTAGAAGAAAGAATTGAGGCCTTTGAAATGTGGACTGACCCCGATGCCATCACAAGAACAGCTATGCTTTGGACCCCTGAAGGAAAACGAAAGAGAGGCCGACCAAAAACAACCTGGCGGAGGACTGTGAAGGCTGAGATGCAAAGAATGAACCAGAGTTGGGGCACTGTACGAAGGATGGCCGCCGACCGAGCAAAGTGGAATCAATTTGTTGTTGCCCTACAAGACGCCACTAGGCGGGATGGCCACTGACTGCTTTGACGGTCGGCGGCTAAGGATCAAAGAAAGAAAGAGATGTGGATATATAGATGAATGGGGCACATATCGTGGAAAGAAAAGAAAACAAATAGAGATTCTAGAAAAGCTAAGCACGAAAAGAAAACTAATGAAGGAGATCAAAAAAGACATAAAATATTTTGGTCATGTAAAAACACATAACATTTTAATGAAGATCGAAATAGAATGAAGAGTTGAAGGCAAACGTAGAAGAGGAAGACAGCGCTGTAAGTGGGAAGATAACGTCAAGACATGGAAAGGAAAGAGTCTATCAGAGTGCACCATCAAGACAAGAGACATAAGACGTTGGAAATCCATTACAGCCGACCTTTGTTGTGGAGAAGTCAGCTGATAATGAAATCCCGTCTCACTGAGAAATACTTCGGAATGAAGACGCTGATAGTATGACACGATAGAGTGCAGTTCTTTCTGAAACCAAAACAAGTGTAACGTATGAAGTAGCCAGGATACTTTCCAAGAACAAATACAGAACAAGTGGAACAGACAGCACAGTCAAACGGCACTAGTCCCTCTCTCTACAGTAGAGAACCAGTAATTTTCAGACTCCATACAGGCCACAGAAAACTGAGATACCATGTGAAGACCTTCATTGGAAAAATCTGACATGTCACATGTTTATTTCTTTTTTTTAATGTGCTGACCTCAGCACAATAAGCATGCTCCAAATAAGGTGTAAAAACTAAAATTATTTTTGGAAACACATTCTTCTCCAAGAAAAGGAAGCATAACAACTGGCCATCCTTTTTTGTGTACTTAGCATGTCAAATTTTAAAATTCATTTTTCTCGTACTTAATTTTGTGTGACATGTCTGGTTTTGTCCAATGGAGTTTTCATATGCTTAACAAGCTAAACATTGGAACTACCAGTGTGTGTATGACATTAGTAAAGGGATTGTTCAACATCTGCTGATCCAGTACCGGGCATGTGAGAGACAAACAAGCTCGTTTGGTGGTCAAGGTCCAAGATAACCTCTATGAAAAGGTTAACAGCCAGGTGGTTGAAGAATAGGACTGAGGGCAATTAAATTGTGAGTGAGATATTGAGATACTTGAAAGTAGAAAGCTATAGCTTCACAAATGTGAATGTAGAGCGTTGTATGACAGTCAAGAGAAAATATATGTACATATATATATATATACACACACACACATATATATATACATATATATATATACACATACATACATACATATCTTATTTCCTGTCACACTCTTATTAACCTAACATAAAGTGTTCACAAGGACAACATTTAATTTCCCCCCTTCCCCCCCCCCCCCCCCCCCCCAAATATATATGAGTTAACTCATGGTTATTTACAGGTTTAAGCTAGAACAGTTATTTTATAACTAAGTGAGCTCCCCGAAATTACAAGAAGTACTCCGTCCTAATATGCAGCTGATATCATGTTCAGAAACGCGTATTCCACTCTGCAGATAGTTCACTGGTACCTTGGGATACAAGCAACAAATAATGCTTGAGCCCAGGTTAAATAGCTACGTTCTGTCTTAGATCTTTTACATCTGGTGGACAGATAAGCTGTAGAGAAGACTGGGGACAAAGACATTTGAAAACAAGCTTTCCCTTGTCACCGGAAATGAAAGAGTTCTTAGCTCGGTTTGACAAGGGAAGTAGCCAGAGACACGCTCATCGGTGTCCCGACAAAAAAAGGATCCCGAAAGACGAAGCGATTCCAGCGACATGAAAGGCAAGCGCCTGCTGGCGTTCGCGCTTTCCCCGTCAGCCAGTGGAAAGTTTGATCATACCTTAGAAAAAAGGAACATTAAGTGGGTAGCTCTCTTGTGAATCAAAAGACCCAAGAAGAAGAACCACACCAGGATGACAAGAATTGCGGTTTTTGCTTTGTAGACGAAGCAAAATCTATGAGTGAACAGGCTGCAAGGGCTATCTAGAACAGTGATTGTCACTGGCGGAGTCTGGAAGATTACGTCAAACGTAAGGCAAAAGGAAGAGGGTATGGACAAAAATCAAAGATAAGAAAACGCGCGTTTTGACAGGATGATCGACAGGAAATTTTGAGTCAACTCATGACACAGCCTGGCCCTGATCAATACCTTCTTCAAACATGTTCGTGTTGTCGTCGCAGGATGTTCGTAGAAGGGGAAGAAAAAGAGGACCAGGCTATAAGGTCATTTATATTTTGGCGCGCCGTAATATAACCGATGGATCTTATGCATAGGTTGAACGGGACGTTTCTCTCCTAAATGAGATAAAACTTAAAAAGAAAGACAAGAAAAGAAAACAAAAAATGATGAAAATAGTGTTAACAGTTTTTGGTTTAAAATAGTTTTCAAGCCACTGTTATTTTTTTCCAATTTTAAATTTGCAAATCCACTTAAATAAAAAAAAAGGGAAAGTTAATTTATCTTTTCAAACTGAAAACACACCACTTAAGTATAGAGGACGCGTTTTGGTCTCATTAAGTTCAAGAATTATTATTTCTGTGCGGGTAATTGTGACAGTTGTCCGTTTGAATTATGATTTTAAGTATTACAAAGTAGCGTTAAAAACTTTAGCAATTCAACAAGAAAAATGAAATCTGCCCATCATTATACATTTAAAAAAAATGGTTGTACATGTGACCTAAATGTGTTGTTTATATTTAGTTGTTCATGAGAAAACAGCTTTGAAAGGCACTGCCATGTGCTTTTCGATGGATAAACAGCTCACATCCCTCGACAAAGATTCCTACGTTGAATCACAGTTACAAGATCACAATTTAAAAGATAAGCAGTGGTGTGAGAAACGTACCAGGGTTGCCAATTAGTCTTTTTTTTTTTTTTTTTGACGCTAAATTTCACAACTTTGACTATTTCTGAGATCGTTTGGTGTCAACAATTTCGTGTTATCACATTGATGTAACTGGGTGCAAGAAACATTTCATCACCAACACTCAATCTACTGAAATTTCAACATGAAAACACTTGTGTATCTTGTGCTAATGTTTAGTGACAGGACAAATACAATTTCATCTGGATTTGTGGGTTTAATGCCGGTTGCGAGGTGCTACGGGAGAAAATATATTCAATTTGATGTAAGATTAAATTACAAGATGTGTACAGAGCAGCGGGTCGAGCTGCAGTGCCGCGGGCCAAATGTGGCCCGCGTAAAACTGTTTTTGTGGCCCGCGCTCAAACAAAAAATTTTCTTTAATTATATGATATAATAATTAATAGTTTCGAGATTAGACTCAAACCGTCCGGTGCAAAGTAATGTTTTACTGCCTGCAGTCTGTATCCGGAAGCGTTTAATTGACGTTGATATCGAGACTCTGGTTACAGAAAATCCACACTCAATCTTCCCATTAGGAGGTAAAAGTAAAACTAAAATTATTTCAATAGAAATTGAATGCTCATTGTAATTATTTATTGTAATTTATTGTTAATTTGCTCTTCGATTTTCAGCCATTATTCACTGAGCTTTTATTTTAAATTTTTTTTTTTTTTAATGAAGAAAGGTCCTCGAACTTGAAATTTTTGGTTTTTATGGCCCTTCGAGTCGAATAAGTGTGACCACCCTGGTACAGAGTCTTACGAACTGCGTCGGTTATGCATCGGATGGTGCATCAACCATGGCTGGTTGTAACAACTCCGTGTGGTCTAGTTTTAAAGATATGTCTCATCACTGTTTACAGTTCATATATATCTTTCTTTCACTTGTATTGTGTATTCAACATGCAGCATCCATAAAACCATCAAATACTGGATTTTAATTTACATTAATGCCTAGCTGGTTTTATAATACTGAATTAAGACGAGAATTGTTACAAAGAATTGTTTAGAATGATAAACATAAATTGTCCATCTCCCCTTAAAAAAAAAAAGAAACAAATAACTTTCATATACTTGGTAATTCGTGAGAGAAAAGTTGTTTTTTTACTTTTAATGATTGATGGCGTGGGGTACTGGAAGATGAGACAGGTCTATATTTCGGAGCTGGCATTTGCTGATGATGTTGCCCTGATTGCTAAATCAGAGGCACATCTCCAATCCAACCTGCAAGTCTGGAAGGAAGAGCTGGAGAAGAGAGGGATGGTCATAAGCAGCTCTAAAACAAAATCCATGGTGATATCACGAGAAGAAAGAAAACATCAGATTAAGTTGGGAGAACAGGTCCTGGAGCAGGTCGACCACTTTAAATATCTCGGAGCTATTATAGACCGAAAGGGAGGCATCAAAGAAGAGTTGGCCACTCGAAAAGCAGCGGCTGGGAGACTTTTTCAGGCCATAAATCGTGGATTCCTCAGCAAGAAAGAGGTTGGTAAGAAAACAAAGATGGCTGTATACCGCTCCACCTATGTCCCAGTCTTGACATATGGATGCGAGTCGTGGGCAATGACTACAACCCACAAAAGCCAGATCCAAACCTCAGAAATGAGGTATCTGAGGAAAGTGGTTGAAGTAACAAGAAGAGACATGGTCCGCAACCAGACGATCCGTCAAGGCCTAAAATCCCATCCGCTGCAGACCCAAATAGAACAGTCCCAACTAAGATGGTTTGGCCATGTCTGCAGAATGGGAGAAGATCGGCTACCACGACAAGCATGGGAAACAAAGAGCCAGGGATCCAGACCTCCAGGACGACCAGAGTCTGCTGGGAGGACAACATTAGACAATCTTTGAAGGACCGAGGACTAGAATGGAACCAGGCCAGGAGGAAGACAGCCGATAGGATAGTCTGGCGCTCTCTCTTCCAAACCTCTACACCTCACGGTAGAAGGGGAACGACTAAGTAATGCTATGCACAACACAATAAGGCCTCACACGGCCAACAAACGCATCAAATATAATAAAGAACTGCCAATGTCTATGGGGTACTGAATGGTGATGTGTAGGTAATAAAATACACAGACACACACATGTAAATAATAAGTCTAATAATAATAATAATAAACTCTATGATAAACTGAACTAACACTGGCTTTTAGAATTTAAGTTTGAAAAATTTTTTTAATTTATTTAGTCCTGAACCAAATGTTTCTTTTGGTCAGGACATATGACACAATATGTATTTATCAATAAAAGTGCATATATATATATATATATTTAATAATCAAATGAAAATGTTGTACATAGATATATTGTTACATTGGTTAATATTAATAATATCTACAGTGTCCTGGGAAAACTAGCACTGGATGTTTAGTTGGGGTGGCGTCATCATGCCCAATCTATGTTTATAAAGTTCATTGTCCTTGAAATATGGACTGATATTAGTGTTTATACAACAAGATTTTATTTCTTATTTATGGTGGACCCGGTTGATGAATTTTCGGCAGGCCAGGTTTTCACTTAACTGGCCTGTGACGATGCAGTACAGAATTCTTGTGGCCCACTCCTCTCAGTAGCTGGAGTAAAATGTTAGGCTGCTTAGGCATCCGCCCTTGTACTTCTACAAAAGCATCTGGCACTAGCGTAGTGCCAGACCAGAAACTCTGAAACCAAAATTTGTGCCATGTGTCAACACTCTGTTTACTGCGCCACTCTTACACACAACACAGCAAAACAACATTACACAGATTGGGTCAGATCTCTCTGACCAACTTAGCACATCTCACTCAGTTGTTATCAAATAGTACCAGTTTCCCAAGACTGCATTGCATCAGAAATATGTTCAATAGTTTCCTCTTCCATCCTATAAGGTGGGTGATATGTTCCCACTGATCTCAAATATAGATCTGTCTTCCATAGTCTTATATATGTTTTCATATATTATTTGTTTGTCTCTAGGCCCTGGACTGCTGCTGGGGACCTAGAGTAAGCACTCACTTGTCGTAATCATTTTTCATGATATGGCAGTATCAATCATTCAAAATATTAAAATAAACAAGATAAATGCTTTTTCCCTTACCACAATTCAGAATTGAGAACGCAGTTACATAGTACTAGCAAAACTCAGCTGAGCTGCTGGCTAGATTAGGGCGTCCCACTGATTTTTATTTAATATTTCCTGGAAATCACCTCTAGCATTAACGAACTGTGTCAATGGACAGTCTTCTATAAAATGGCACAAGCGTGCGTCTCTTTTTCAATAATATAAATGCTTTTGTCCAATCAGCGGACTTCCCCTCTACTTTTTTCAAATATTCAAACTAAAAGTCCAGTTTCAGTCCAATCTCAGTCTAGTATGTAGTATTTTTCTGTCGGTCTGTCCGTCTCAACTTGCTTTTTTCCCAAAATTACACTTGTTTTTTTGGACGAAACTACAAGAAAAAAAAAAAAAACTACACAAATTTTTGTCCCCCCTACTTCTAACGATCCTATGCAAAGTTATTTTTAGCTATTATCCTCCGACTTTGCCCTAGTTCATCGGCAGTTTGTTTTTTTTTTTATGCATTTTTAGGCTCAAGGACGCGTCAAAAGTGATTTTAGTGAAAATATGCACAAAAAACTGTCCGCTAGTCTGTAGTGAACAATACAGTCTTTCGTCAATATCTTCCGTGTTATCTGTCCGTCTGTGTAATTAAAAGTATATTATTTCTCAGATTAAAATGGGCTATCAAACTAGCTAGTTTTTATTTTCCTAAACTTATTATTAAGAAAAAACCTACTTTTCTCAAGGTTAGTTTTGAAATTTGTTTTTGTACCTTCGTTCACGCGTTTGCCGCTAGATTCAAACTAAAACGCCTAATTAACGTAAAAACGTCCAAGATACGTCTGTTTCTAACAAGAGCTAAGGTCGTTTTTGTCCATTTCCTTACATTGTGTCAACTAGTGGCGTAATTTTTTCTTTCAAAACTACAAATTGCGTCTTTTAGCATTTAGATTCAAACACGTGTTCAGACCGTCATATTTTTTTCTTTTATCTCCGTTGCTACCCCGTCTAAAAGGATAAACCGTTTAGTCTGCATGTTCTAACTAGTTAGTTTCAATGGCGCTAGAAAACGCTGGCGCAGGTGAAGAAGCCTCGGCATATCTTGCCTATATTTTTATCCCTACATGTTATTTTACCTGTTTACTTTATAAATGGAGGAATTTTAACGTTGCATCACTGTAATTTCACCACAAGTATCATACATGACAGTGCGAAGTATACTGCAAACACTGCAATGACTAACGCTCACCTTGAGCGGCAAAAACTATGACAAAGAAATACTCAAATCTTTGGCAACTTATAACAGCCTGTAACAAATCCAATCTAGACACTACACTGTACTAGAATACTTACTTACTTAGTCGTTCCGCTTCTACCGTGAGGTGTAGAGGTTTGTACTAGAATAACAACTTAATAATCCATCAGGCCCGAAATATGGCAAGCACTTAAAACAAATAGTCAATAACATGAACTTCACAGCAAGATTGCTGGCAAGGGAAAATATATCTCCGTCCTACTCGGACCCTGGCTAGAAAAACACTGACTACCTTCGCGCCTGATTTTTCCGGCTTCCAGTAGTCACCTACTCGCCAGTGTTGCCAATACTCAGTGTTGCCCGGTTGACTTTTCGTCACTGCGAAATAGCGCCGTGACAAATACTTACACCAGCATAGTCTTTAGAGAACACACTGTATGGGTCAGTGGCTAGAAATAAGTATTCATCAAGTTGATTGTGTGTCAAATTCTTAACAGAATACGTTGCAATAGCAGAATAAGAGAACTGGGGTCCATCAATAAATATAAAATACTAGCTGTAAGTACCCGGCGTTGCCCGGTTTTCTACTAACGGTTTATGAAACTTACAAACATAAGTTAAACACATGGAAGTTACATAAGTTACAATTAATATATTTGACTACATCGTGTCATATTTACTTAACGTTATTTTCTACATTTATTATTGCAACATTATTCCAGTGCTTTTCGATAAACAATATTCTGGGTGTTGCCACCTGGGGCAAAAATGAATAAATTTCTTGGTGTGCCCACCCTGGAACAAGCAACATATAGCTGTCTGTGTGAAAACCACGAATTTTCTAAGTTAATGTCTGCTACCTTAAGTGACTGCCCTTAGGCCTTGTTTATTGCCATTGCAAATGCAAGACGTACATGAAATTGCAGTCATTAGAAATCAAAAGGCACCTCAGTTTGGATCAGAGGAATGTGTGGAATGAATGCGTCTTCTCCCCTGGCATAACATGTTAATATTGTTGCTTCTATCACGTTTGGCATGAGGTTCTTAACACATAATCTGGTTCCATTACACAATTTAGGCGGATCAAGATTTCGCAGCAATATTATCAGTGCACCGATTTTAAAAATTAAGTTATGCGGTGGCATTCCAGTTGGTTCCAATGAGTTCAGGAACTCAGTCTGATAAAATACAGCCTGCTGGCTGTCTATGACAGTGTCAATTGATTTGTATGTTGTGGCTATGCCAGGCAGCTGATTATGTATTTGAAGAATCGCTCGCTCACAAAGCCATTTATGATTTCCAAAGTTGTTGTGAACGTTGAGAAAAACGCTGTTTTGTCATTCTTGAACTGACATGACTAAATTGCAAAAATCCGATGGAAACGATATCAGATTAGTAGTTTGATTCGTAGGAAATTTGCCATCACCAAGGCACAACCGTTGGTGAGCAAAGTTTTATGCGGTTGAATCTCCAAGCAAATGAAGGCGCATATTGGTGGTCAGTTCCATTTTCTGAATGTGTCTCCTAAGGAATGATGCTTTAAGGCAAGCATTTAGTTTGTCCGCCGGTGTTGATCGCGGAATAACTGGTAATGTTTGACGAAAATCACAAGAAAGCACTATCACATCCCCTGCCATTGGAAGAGTGTTTTCCCAAATATCTTGCAGAATCAGATCAAGAGCTTCAAGAGCTCTCTTATGTGACATAGTGTACTCATCCCATACAATGACTTTGCATTTTTTTAGCACTTGTGCTTGTCCAGAGCCCTTGCTAATGTTACAAATCGGAGGCTCTAAATATGCTAGATTTAGGAGTAGTTTGAGAACTGATTGAGCTGTACGACCTCCTTCCAATAATGTAGATGCTATTCCAGATGATGCAACCGCAAGAGCATTCTCATTTTGCAAGAAGCAAATTAATAAGAAATGTTTTTCCTGTTCCACCAGGTGCATCAAGAAAGAATAGTCCTCCATTTCCATTTATGATCAGGTCAAGAATAGTGTTGTATGCCAATGTTTGATCATCAACTAAGAGCGGTTAATTGGGTTCAACAAATCTTTCCAACCGATCAATGTCATAGTTTGTTTCCCGCAAAATGTCCCTATCATTTCAGAAACAGTTCGTGTACGCGCTTCTAGACCCAGTTGTTGAAGAGGTCTGCCATTCATGGATATACATTTATCTTCTAGCAATATAAGTGCTTGATTAAAAATTACAGAAGAATAATTTAAATCCATAGTCAGGTTATCTCTACGTGCTTGTCTAAGAATATCTTCACTCAAGCTGTATTTATATTTCTCCCAGAGAATGTTTGAATCTGAGCGGCCGCAGGTTGCTATTGTAATTGCAAATAGATTTCGTAGTTGACCACCAGCTTATTTTTATTTATTTGTTTTAACCAAAGCGGTAGAAACCAAATTATGTTACCTGGCAACATGCGACAAAATTACTTCCGTTTAAACGGACCTTCAACGATTATAACTATTTAATATATTTTTTTCTGCTTCACTAAAGTGTTTACTATAAAATTACTTTAAAATAATAGCACCGAAAAAGAGACTATCGAGTGAGTTTGGTTTTTATATATGTTGATACAGTTGTTTTACAATTTAAATTCGTTTGACGACGCATTAAAAAAATGGTGTTAAAAGTATAATACTTTAAATCATGTTAGATTTTCATTCAGATTAAACACGCACATTGGATGCTGATCCTCACAGAACATTCATTTGTTTTAATATATGTATCGATACAGCTCTGATGCAATTTGAAACCGCGTGGCTAAATCAATGCCCTTAAAATTACATAGTTAAAAAAAAGGAAGTGCTACATAAACCTGGGTTTTTTTTTTCTACTTCCCATTAAATTAAAAGTGTGTAGTTAAACATTTTTAAATAACCTGTAAAATATGAAAATATGTGGTTATTAATTACAAACATAAAATAATAGTTTTAACATTTAGTGTTACGTCCCTTGACATCTCTCGGAAATCTATTTATTTGATCATAGCCCCTGAGAATTAAATGGCTTGTTTTGCATTTGATACGAAAACTTTATATTAAATCTATGTCATAATTACAATATTAAATTATGAAATAACTACATGGCGTTACACGGCAGTAATTAAAGAGACTCTCTGCCAAAATTCATTAAGAAATAATAAGGCATGCGGATTTCTATTAAGAACATAGAAACATACATTGCCTTTTATTTATATAGATAGATAAAAGCAAGATATGAATTTTGCCTGTGCTAGAAGAATCTCTCATTCAAGTTAGATGTCAACCTCCTTCGGCGAGAGATACATTTCAAGGCCTCTTGCAGTTGAGCAATGACATAATTTTGAGCCAGGTTTCAAGGCCTTTTTCAGAATTACCTTTTATTCAAATCTAAGGAAGCAACATCAACAAGAGTAATACAGGAAAATAACCTTTATCAGTTGGAGAGAAGAAACCCCATTTAAGAAAGATGGTCTCCCCACAGACAGTGAACTATTCTTGAATGGAGTAATTCAACATGAGGCATTTAAAGAGCTCGCCACCTTTGCCTTTTCTTGCCTAATAATCTCAGTGAGTAATTCTGTAGTTAAATGGGTACTGTATCATCAGATAAAACAAAATCAAGAAACAGAATGCAGCTGCATTTCCTTTTGTGTTTTTGTAAAAAGCAGAACTGATGCTTTCGAATAAATATTGTATGGACTTCACCGGATCTGATAAAATGATTTGGCGTAGGTTCCAGTGGGGATGACAGCGATGACCTGGATCTGGCGCTTTTATTTTTGTGGTATGATTCGAAACCTCTACTTAATAATTGTTTGCCATTGTTTGGCTTTATTTAGGCGGCGTTTTACTTTTTCTAAAAATTTAATCTGGTATGCCTGGAAATTGAAGGGTTTGTGAGTCACTGCGGTGTGTGGGCCATAGCAACTGTTATAAGTTGACTCAGAATTTCTGTCGATTGTCTCAGCGTGAGAACCGCCGCTTTTTTATCTTTTATTTGTGTCTCTTCCCTTCTACTTTTCCGTTGAGTCTACTGTAAAATTCCGGATCCTGTCAGTGTCAATCTTTATTTAGACAGCCCTGAGGTTTCTTCACTCATTAATCTTTTGCTCGTCTACACAGAGCCGACGGAATACTTTCATGGCCACAGTGTATTTTCAAATGTTTTGATTCAGGGGAGAGCTAAATATTTAGTATTTCTTTGCTCTCATCTATGATCTTACTTTCGCGGACAGACGGGAAAACGAGAACACCTGCGCAACCAGGACCTTTTTTGTGTCCCCTGTGCTGCTTGGTCTGCAGGCCGGACGCTTCTCAAATCTCCCAGTCAACCGGGTATCTAATTCATTTACTCTGTCACATCGGTGAGAATCCCCGTTTTTTGACCTCGGCACGCTTGCTGCAAGAGGCCATCGCTCTAATCACTTTGTCAGTCGGACACTCGTAATGTAATAAATACATCAAAGAACAAAGTGCAGATCAAATAAACTCTACTGTTGATTAAAATTAGATTTAAATAAAGAAATAAAACAATAGTAAATGAACACCTTCCCGACAACTGTCGAATGCGATCATAGACACAGGTGTTAAGCAAGTTGAAAGTATTAGGGTTGACGTGAACGTTCATATTTTTATTATTATTTATTTTGATGTTGAAAAATTCAAAAGAATTAGCAGGGTAGGGCAAAGATTAGGCCCTGTCTCGTGTTGGGGGGCAGCAAATGAGAGAAAAGATATCCGTTAAAGCAGTAAATTAAAAACTATTTCTTTTCAAATAAAAGGGATTGGAGTTAAGAAATTTGTGACGTCACGCGAAAGGGGCGGGGGAAGGGGGGGGGTCTGAGTTTTTGTGACGTAGTGTGACAAAAGGGGGAGGGGGTGAAGAATTTAAAATTGTCAAAAATTGCTTGACGTCGTATGTGGATGACCCTAGAACTTAGAAATTGAAGGGTTTCATTGTTGCATGTCGGTTCACGATTTTACCTCCATGGCGTTCCAAGACACTATTTTCGTCGTTGCTGTTGTGGGGTGAATCCCAGGAAGTGTGTGGGTAATTTCAAGAGTCAATGAGGAAGTAATTAGCCTCACAGACATAGGTTCACTTCCACGTACGTATATCGTATCATTGTGCATAGCTGGTGATCACATAAGGATGACTCCAGATATGCCTCTATGCATTTACATAACAAAATGTTTAAGACTTTCATACCTGGATGCTTACGTAGAATAGAAGGATTAAAGTGGTATACCAAGATAATTAAGGTGGAAGTAATGATAAAAAACTAGGCAAGCGCCAGTGGAACAGGAAATTAGAAGAAGATGCTGGAGATGGATAGGACACACATTGGTTAAACCTGTTGATAGCATTACCAGATAACTCCTGTTCTGGAATCCTCAGGGTAAGAGACGTAGAGGAAGACCACAAAATGCATGGAAAAGAGAACTGGAGACAGGCAAGAAGGGGATGAATAAGACATGGAAAGACATGGAGCTGGTGGCCAGGCACTGGATGACTTGGGTTAAGTTTGTTGAAGGCCTATGCTCCTTTGGGAGCTGAAAGGTGAAAGAAGAAAAAAATTCGGTGATAAGATGTAAGCATTATACTTGAAATAAAAAAAATAGTTTGTCACACTCTAGCGGAAATGTAATGGCATTAAAAGGGTCACGGATTGCCTCCACTTAGCTCTGCAGTAGTGGTCCACCTTCTACCGTGAGGTGTAGAGGTTTGGAAGAGAGAGCGACAGACTATCCTATCGGCTGTCTTCCTCCTGGCCTGGTTCCATTCTAGTCCTCGGTCCTTCAGAGATTGTCTAATGTTGTCCTCTCAGCGGACTCTGGGCGTCTGGATGCCTGGCTCTTTTTTCCCATGCTTGTCGTGGTAGCTGATCTTCTCCCATTCTGCAGACATGGCTAAACCATCTTAGTTGGGACTGTTCTACTTCGGTCTCCAGGGGGTGGGATTTTAGGCCTTGACGTATCGTCTCGTTGCGGACAATCTCTCTTCTTGTTACTTAACCACCTTCCTCAGATACCTCATTTCTGAGGTTTGGATCTTGCTTTTATGGGTTGTAGTCATTGTCCATGACTCGCATCCATATGTCAAGACTGGGACATAGATGGAGCGGTATACAGCCATCTTCGTTTTCTTACCAACCTCTCTCTTGCTGAGGAGTTCTCTATTTATGGCCTGAAAAAGTATCCCAGCTGCTGCTTTTCGAGTGGCCAACTCTTCTTTGATGCCTCCCTTTCGGTCTACAATAGCTCCGAGGTATTTAAAGTGGTCGACCTGCTCCAGGACCTGTTCTCCCAGCTTAGTCTTCTTTCTTCTCGTGATATCACCATGGATTTTGTTTTAGAGCTGCTTATGACCATCTCTCTCTTCTCCAGCTCTTCCATCCAGACTTGCAGGTTGGATTGGAGATGTGCCTCTGATTTAGCAATCAGGGCAACATCATCAGCAAATGCCAGCTCTGAAATACAGACCTGTCTAATCTTCCAGTACTCCACTGAATACTTTCTTGTTCTCTCCTTACATGCCTTGATGACATCGTCCATGAGGAGTATGAAAAGATAAGGTGACAGGATATCACCTTGTCTTACACCAGTGGCGGTCCTGAACTCTTCTGACTTATGGTTTGCTGTCCTCACATAATTTCTGCAAGACTTGTAGAAGTTCTGTATAGCATGAATCAGAGGTGCTGGAATGTTCTTCCTTGCCAAACAGTCCCAAAGTTTGCTCCAGGGGACCCTGTCAAACGCCTTTTCCAGATCTATGAAACAAAGATGCATCTCACTCTTATACTCAAGGGCCTTTTCACTCAGCTGTCTGAGTGTGAAGATCAAGTCTTGAGTACTTCGGTTTGCTCGGAATCCGCACTGGACCTCATCCAATTGTGGCTCAGCTAGGCGTCAGAGTCTCTGCTCTAGGATTCTAGAGTATATTTTACCAGCGACACTGAGAAGGAATATGCCTCTATGGTTTCCACATTGTCGATTGTCACCCTTTTTGAAAATTGGTGTTATGATGGCAGTCTCCCAATCTTTTGGTATGGTCTTGTTGCACCACGCTGCCTGTAGGACCCAAAAGAGTAATTGGTCACCTGATGCTCCCATGCACTTAACCATTTCTGGTGTTATACCATCATGCCCTGCTGCTTTGTGTCGTAAATTTTTGATAGGTTAGAAGATAGTTATGGTCCCATCTGAGCAGAGGTGATAGTGGTAAATATGTGAGAATAAAGGTGTAAGAAATAGATTTTCACGAGGGAATAGTGTAAGAGGAAGATCTGTCTCTGGAATGAGAAGTTTCTCTAGTCCAGGCTATCTATACGACTATATTTTAGTATAAGACAACCTTTCTCTCCCTATATGAAATATAAGTTACACTAAACACACCCACACACAAAATTATGTGACAACAAGACACACAAAACGTGAAAAAAAAACTATGGTTAATTTGGTATGGGTCTGACCAACACACACATTAAGTTCTTTTTGTTGTTTATTATCATTAAACGTTTTACAACATGAAACATATAGAGAAATCAATAAAATCATTGTTTACAGACATATGAAAATAACCGAATAAGTGCCCTCCCCTTGTTGAGAAAGGATTCAAAAGAATTTAATACCCCAAAGGTCAAAGATAAGCACTAGGTTACAGAATAGAATATGAAGAACAAATTCCCCACTAAATTACTATTCAGTAAAGTACACAAGTTTAGCGAAACAAAAATATAAGTTAGTACAATGATTGTAACACAAGGAAATTATTCCATCTCTCTCTCTCTCACTCTCATATGTGGCCACAACAATCTCGCTTACCAACTCGTGGTGTTGGGATCCCTTGAAAAAAATACAATAGTTTCTGAACCTATACTGTCAGGTGGGTTGCCCAAATATAGCCCCAGTCCAGCCTATATATCGAATAATAATAACAAGGTGGACGCCAAATTTGGTGGTGTAATTTTCCCTGGATGAAATAGGTCACCGCGAATAGTTACTGAAGCAAGACGTGCTCTGGACGTTCACATTTGAAAAAAAGGAGAAAAATAATTCCAGTATTTGCGAAGCATCTGGTTGCTAAGACAAATGTTACAATATGCAAAACTGATGATGATGGTAAATCCTATCGGCTGGGTCTAGGGTGAGTGCCGAATTTGAAACAGCACAACTTTCTGAATGAATCCAGTGCTGCGTCTGTTAAAAGTTAGATGTTGATATTATTTTATATATATACCACTCCCGTGGGCTGATAAATTGGAAAAATATCTAGGAATTGATAGTCCAGTTAACTTAATAATTAAAATGTTTATGTGACTTTTAGTTAGTCCTGTTCACAACATGGACTTATGGACTCGAAAGTCACGAAGAAAACAGCATAAATCCCATCAGTACTGCAGACTATAATCAAGAAAAAAACCCGTTGGCCGCCCTGTCAGGTCTGCGAGAAATAAACAAGACATTATGAAAAGAAATGCAACTATTCTATAAATACACAGACGGCGCGAGACGATCTCTCTCCCACTCCAGCAGTCCTGCTTAAAGTTAAAAGGCACATGGTGACTTTATTTACAACTATACGGTCAGTTTTTTCTCCCGCGCTGCGCGTTTAGATTCGGACCAAGGTATGCACCTTCCCGCTCCTCTGCGCGCGCGTTAACAATCAGCTCACACTGTCAACTATTGTTTAATCATCCCTACGCGCACTTACAAATATCGTCTGTCGTTAATAGTTATTTTATTGTCGGCGCCTGTTAGTTTAGTCATAAGGTATAACAATAGTCACTTACTATAAATCACAAAAATGAAATAAACGTGAATCCTATTCGGTCACTATAGTCGCGCTTACACTTAATCAGTCACTGAACCGTATCTTCGGGTGATAAAATTATCATTCTAACCTGGCAAAGAAAAATAGTTATTTATTACACTAGTTTTAACGCTAGAAATAGCAGTGAATAATAATGGTAAACTTAACACATTAAATCACATAAATGCTAATTTCTATTACCACACATCAGAAATGAAACAATCCCCACGAAATGCTATTAACACACTCCCATAATGGTTCTAGAATACCGTGTTTATAGAAAATTCTGAGCGACACTGATCAGTGAATTTAAGGGACCACTGCTTATATCTATTCATTTGCTCTCAGATCCCTAATGGTGTTAATTTCGCATTAACGTGCGAACCATAGGATTGAGAAACTGTGGACCAGATGAAAAGTTCTCTGACGGCCACCGTTGTCCTCGTCGAGTGCTGCTTTGCCCTACATCAAAGATCTCGTCCCGATAACTGGGTTTCTTTTGAAATCGCTCGCGTTCTCGAGATGAAATGCAAAATCAGTGTCAGAGTTCCCCTGTATCTGAAGATCAAAGGGTTAAGTGTTTATCCCACATGCGATCTGTCTAATGACCGATAATTGGCAAATCAGCTCGTGTGAGAAACTCAAGTAAATAAACGTTATTCGCTCCCCTGTTAAGACTGGCAGGTGGCGAAAAGTTGGTAAACAACTCTGTTGTTATGTTCCAAGAAAAAGGGCGTGGATTCAAAGGTGAGTCATACAAACAGAAAATTGCGTGGTTTGGCTTGGCCAATGGTAGACACTAAATGGGAAAGCAAAGGCTGTCAGATTACTGTATCATTATTTCCATTCCACGTCACACTTTGCCCATCTTGATTTTCTCCAGTGCTGCCTTCAGTTCTTCCATCTTTATGTCATCTTCACCATCATTGGTTTTCTCTTCTATGCTAGTGGTTATCATTTCTAATGCTTCACCATGCTCACCATCCAGGAGTTCTGAGAAATATTCTTTCCAGCTTTCTATTACTTCCTTTGGGGCAGTAAGCAATTTGCCATGCTTAACCTTTATAAATTTGAGAGGGCATTGTTTTTCCTTCCTCGTGTTCTTTAGGGTCTTATAGAACATTTTCTGGTTTTCTTGCGCATCTTTTTCTAGCTTTTCTCCAAATTCTTCACAGGACTTCTGTTTTGCTGCTAGCACCTTGTTCTTTGCTTCTGTTCTGAGTGTCACATATTCTCTATATTTCCCCATTTGTCCTGTTGTGTTTTTAGCTCCTAAGTATTGTTTCCATGCCATTTTCTTCTCTCTTATTTTCTCTTTGACTTCCTCTGTCCACCAAGGTATCCTCTTTCTCTTGTTCCCAAGTCGGACTTCACCACATGCTTCTGCAGCAGCTGTCTTTATGATGTCCTTGAATTTAAGCCAGAGGGTTTCCAAGTCATCAGGTTGTTCTTCTGTGTTGCTCACCGCTGCAGCAATAAGCCCCTGGTCTTAATTTCTGGCTCTCTCAGCTTGTAGGTCTTAATGCTAATCTCTCCCGTTCGTTTACTTAGTTTCTTGCGTGATGTTGGGCAGTTCCTAGGCTGAGCAACTCTTTCAGTTGTTTTTTTTATTGTAAGCAGGTAGTCGTTGACCTACATACTTGTTTCATTGATTACACAAAAGCTTTCGATTGTGTACAACATCAGCAGTTATGGGCTATTATGAAAAATATGGGATTTCCAAACCACCTTATACAACTCATCGCACTGCTGTACCAAGAACAACAGGCAGCCGTAAGAATAGAGGGGGAAACATCAGAATGGTTTGAAGTACAGAAAGGAGTAAGACAAGGCTGTACCCTTTCCCCTTACCTGTTTAACATTTATGCCGAGAATATCATGAGAAACGTAAGAGATGACCAAGAACACACAGAGTTTGACTCATTTAACATCGGCGGGTACCAGATCCCGGAAATCAGATATGCTGACGACACAGTCCTCCTATCGACCAACCCAGAAGGACTTGAACAATTACTTCTGTCCACCAAAAAACACAGCGAGGCCCAG
The DNA here is from genome assembly GCA_024509875.1 of Oreohelix idahoensis. Lineage (NCBI taxonomy): Eukaryota > Metazoa > Mollusca > Gastropoda > Stylommatophora > Oreohelicidae > Oreohelix > Oreohelix idahoensis. The sequence goes on from JAMPIV010013560.1 coordinate 103,415, forward strand.
AATCTATACCTAAACACCAAGAAGACCAAAGTATTGACAACAGACAAAGTAAAGACCAAACCAGAAATTGAAATTGATAACGAAGAACTGGAAAGTGTCAATGAATTCGAATACTTAGGATCAATCATTAACAGCTCTGGCGACTGTGCAGTAGAAATTAAAAGAAGACTTGCAATTGCTTCATATAAGCTAATACAGATGAAAAACCTATGGCAAGGCACAAGCAAAGAAACAAAGTTACAACTGATCAGAGCATGTATATTCCCAGTAGCAACATACGGCTGCGAGACTTGGACACTCAATAAAACAGTTGCAAAAAAGATTACATCATTCGAAATGAAATGCTACAGAAGGATGTTGAGAATACCCTGGACAGAAAAAAAGACCAACAGAGAAGTACTGCACTCACTAAATGTACAGGAACATTGGCTCCTAAATACCATCGCAATAAGGAAGCTGAAATTTTTCGGTCATATAAAAAGACATAATAGTCTGGGAAAAAACAGTGATGGAAGGCATGGTCCCTGGAAAAAGGGGAAGGGGTCGACCTAGACGACGGTGGACCCAGGACATCACAGAGAGTCTGAACTTGTCTTTGGCTGATGCAGGTCGACTTGCCCAGAATCGTGATGCGTTCAGAGCAGCTGTAATGGAGACAACGTTCTGGAAAGAATACGTCACATGATGAAGCAGGTAGTGTCACTTCCAATCTGTGCGCCCCCCCCCCCCCCCCCCCCCCCCCCCCCCCCACCCCCCCCTCCCCCCCCCCCCCCCCACCCCCCCCCCCCCCCCCCCCCCCCCCCCCCCCCCCCCCCCCCCGAGACTCTTGCATACTATCTTTTTGGTTTTTGGTCACAATGCAACCCACGCCTCCTTTAGCTCTTTCAGAGGTGGGACACCACTGTAGAGCAGCGTGTTGCCATCGAGATCCATGACTCCTTGTCCTTTTTTCTTTGTTTCCGTTATAGCCAGGATTTCTAGTTTTGCTTTCCTCATCTCTTCCACCACCTCCTCTTCTTTCCCATTTATACTTCTTGTGTTCCAAGTTCCATAAGTCGTAGTCCGTAGTCCGTTCCAGTTCGTCGCCTTTAGAATCAGTCCGGTTTTCTCTCTAGTAGTTCTCGTAATCAAAAGTTTAAAGCAAACAGGTGATTGGCCTGTTGTGCCTTTGCATGGTGGAGGGGCTGCCTCCTAACGGCCTCCATGCAGGCCGCCCTCCTCCTTTTTCAACCGGGCTTGGGACCATCCTAGGCGGAGTTAAATTTAATAATCAATTAGTTTTAACACGTTAAAATAACGATGAAATGATGGTGAATTTTAGATATATATAACAAAATGTCTTCACTGAGACGGGTTGAGGATTTATAAAAATGTAGCCTTTTTGCTGTTTCCTTTAATAAGAACTTAGCTGGTCTAAGTGAGTCCTGCAGCCGTGGTTTCATCGATTCTTTTGTGATGAGGGAACTTCTCCACGCAACTCGTCCTATGCAGGTGGTTAGTGTTAAATCCCTACTCTTGACTCACAACTAGTGGCGTATAAACTTTAGTCTTGCAGCTTCGTACCACGAACAGTCTGGTAGCTTCGTACCACGAACTTTAGACAAAATATAAAGAACAAATGCCTCTGCTAAGTACACTGGGTTGGAAGATTAACAGGCGCATTGTCTCGCTGTCCACCCACCAATGTTAGCCTCTCTGAATAATTAAATTCTTGAGTATACACAGAGTAACTCAGGGAAGATGATTAGAAATCATCAATATTCTCCTGGGTATTAAACTGGGAAAGTATGTGCTTGGACAGCGCGAATGCAGTGATTTGTGCCTGAACAAATTTAACAATTTACATATCTCACAAAATGATACGATACACTTGATGCACATGGGATGTAATCATCACTCATCACTGCTCCATTCGGAGTCTGGGGTTACTGCTGCTTTCACTGTTCTGAGCGAATTAGCATAAAACAAACACCAGTGCTTGCTGTAGTGGTTTATGAACATACTATTTTCAGATGTTGAGGTCCTATGACCACTTAGCAAGAAAAACATGCCAAATTCACATTCGTAAAATATAGGTTCACAACTTACCCCAGATGAGATCTACAATCTCCTGGCACAGTTAGAATGGACACAGAAACTTGATGCGATGTTTCGAATTACTTGTCTTGGTAATTTTATCATTCCTCTTATGGTTGTGGTTATGATTCCTGAAGTTTCCAGTCTTTGTATTTAAAAATACAGGTTTACTTTTAAGTTTCAAAGTTGCCCAAATACTCTGTCCTAGTCCTTTCGTTTGGAATCTAAGTCCTATTCGCTTCTGTGTCTCTCTCAGGAGTTGCTACTATGACGTTTAGCAGTGCAGTGTGTCTAAGTCTCAAATCGTTAGATTATAAAACTCAATTTTCGCTCCAAAACCCATATGGTAATTCCGACGAATTTGCCAATGAAATCCAATGTCTATTCCGTCTCTCAAATTAAACCAATCGTAAGCTCTTTAGAACTATGTGGGTCGGGGTGTTAGATCATTAGTAGCCCCCGCGTGTTTTAAAATATTTTAAAATTTAAACACATGACCTATCTCTCAAAATGGCATGTTTACTTCCGTCGCTATTATACAGACGGGTGAACACATCTGTTATCTCATCCCTCAATGATTGCCTGGCTCATAATATCTCCTCAGACGTATTTTATCTCTATTAATTACACAGAAAATGTCTGTGCTAAAGAGAAGCCGATTATCAACCACGTACTCCAATCGCTCACGAGACAGATAATTGCCGATACAGCACGGCGCACAAACATTATTCGACGACACACCTGGCCGTCTATTGTTCTTTCGGCTCAAGGTGTCGAAAGGCGCCGTGATAAACCTCGAATTCCAGGTGGTCACTCGGTCTGGGCCGGAAATGCGTTATGGCAAAGTCACTATTACTCTTCACGTTTACCTTCTGCATTCAAGGTGGCTTGACCACTTAAGTGATTACAATTAATCCTCAAGATAGACAATTCAGCCGTGAAATAACATTATTGCAGTGTGAATAGAGGTTAACAACTCTAAGATGCGCGGTTATGAGGTGAGGAAAATGAAGAAATAAATGATAATGCCGGAGAGAACGAAAGTTATAAAAAGTGCACAACTGATTTCATCATAACAAGGCAATCCTTGTTGTGGGTTCTCTAGTGTAAAAGAAAGAAAGGGACATTTAATAAGATACGGAGAAAGGAATTGGTATCAGACATAAATGAGGTCAAGAAAACATGGAATGACCTTGAATGGATGTCACAGAACAAGAAGGCTTGCTTGAATTTGTTGAAGGCGAATGCACAACAGGGAACTTGAGTAATGAATAAACGAAACAAATGGACCACTATTGTGTAAACGTGGACACGGTGTTCCGGAATGAAAACTCTCATCTGTGCCAAAGTTTCTATTAAGTAAAAGAAAGATCCACGTTTTTCCATTCGAGGTCTGTGTGGCAAAGAGGTCGATCTCAATCGAATGTCAGCAGGGCGGCCTCAGATATGCGGTAGCAAAGAAAATTGTCGGAATTATTCCCTTTTTCGGCTGTGTTTGCTATGTAAATTCCAATAATCTTCCATCTTACTCCAGCGTCGAAAGACAGGGCCATGTTTTCTTTGGTAAAGATTGAACAGCTCAAGATCTGGGCTGTTCATATTGATTGCACTTCTTCAGCTGTGCTTCAGAAATCTTTTCTTTCGGTACTGAAGTGCCAGTGTTCAAAGCAAGAACCCGCTATGGATTTCCGGAAAGTAATTATAATGTGCTCATCCAACTGCGTGTGCTGATGACTGCACTACTTTTCATGTGGTCATTTCTTTCCTGTCCAATTCATCTCAACTTTATTCGACTTTTGTAACCAAACCTAACATGACATGGACCGTTGTAGCCAAACTTATCATGACCTATTATCACTGATCAAAGCACCATTAAAATAATCAACCCCCCCCCCCCCCCGCTCCTTTCAGTTTTCAATGCAGCTTTCACAGTGTGATGCGCGCATTTTTCGTATTTCCCCGAAAAGGTGATGGGATCGTTTCGTTTTGCGTTACATAACGTCTCACTTAGAGAATTATTAAAATGGGAATATGAATTTTATTGTATTTTTTTAAACGAAAGAAAACAAAAAAGACGATGAACGACAAATTTTGAGGAAACAGCGACTTGTCTTAAAATTCGTTGCTTTGATTTCTGTGATGCCGTTGCGTAAGTTAAGGCAAGGAACATGTGAAATAATGTATGTAATATGGCACACCTTATCTCTAACTAGGCTCCTGGGGGGTATCTTATGAGGTGTAGAAAGAAAATGACAACTGGTGAGCAAGTTGGCCGTACCTGTATAGTGTATCCTCTTTGCGAAGTACTCTTCTAATAGCAGAAGAATACAGAGTGCGAGATAAACTGCGCCGTTCCTCTCTCCTCTCAACAGCTGTCTGCGATGCATTGCGATCATGATGTATTACGTATACTTAAGACCCATATTTCTGGTCACTGTTCTGAAATCCCCAGGGTATGAGAGGTAGACGAAGACAGAAGAACACATGCAGAAGAGAACTGGAGACATACGTAAAATGAATTAGGCAGCTATGGAAATATTATGAACGGATGGCACGTGACCAGAAAGCTTGGCAGACGTTTGTTGAAGGTCTATACTACTTGTAGAGGTTAAGGGTCATGAATGAGCGAATGACGTAATGAATACCTTTGTATATGATAAAACGGAGCCGGGGTAGCGCAGTGGTTAATGCACTGGCTTCCTAGCTACGTGGTCCGTGGTTCGATCCCCAGTTGAGGTGGGATTTTTTTAGACCGCAAACGGCTCCGGGGTCGACCCAGTGGCCGGCGTGATGCTGACCACAGCACACCTAGTGTGTCGATGGTCAAGAAAATAACACCATATTCCCAATACGCCTCAATGGGTGTGTAACCGGATCCTTTTATGATAAAACAAACTCTCTCAGATGAACTGTGGTTCCGTACACATGAAATGAACGGTAGTGAAGCACTGTGACGATCATGAACATTGTAGCAAAGTTAGATTTTGCTTGGGAGGTTATGATGGTATCCTAAAAGAATGAAATCCGTGTATGTATTAACCGTGTGAGGTCAAGCACATGTAGGCCCCTGACTCTATAAATGATGATGATGAATTATGTGAAGGGAACCTAACGCTACCTCCTTAGATCTCACACGGTCACTATTTTGGCTCTAGTGTCTGGTGTATGATGTACCTAGTGTCTAGGGGAGAAATGAAATGATGGTACACAACACTTACTTACTTACTTACTTAGTCGTTCCCCTTCTACCGTGAGGTGTAGAGGTTTGGAAGAGAGAGCGCCAGACTATCCTATCGGCTGTCTTCCTCCTGGCCTGGTTCCATTCTAGTCCTCGATCCTTCAAAGATTGTCTAATGTTGTCCTCCCAGCGGACTCTGGGTCGTCCTCGGGGTCTGGATCCTTGGCTCTTTGTTTCCGATGCTTGTCGTGGTATCCGATCTTCTCCCATTCTGCAGACATGGCCAAACCATCTTATTTGGGACTGTTCTACTTGGGTCTGCAGGGGGTAGGATTTAAGGCCTTGACGTATCGTCTGGTTGCGTACCATGTCTCTTCTTGTTACTTCAACCACCTTCCTCAGATACCTCATTTCTGAGGGTTGGATCTGGCTTTTATGGGTTGTAGTCATTGCCCATGACTCGCATCCATATGTCAAGACTGGGACATAGGTGGAGCGGTATACAGCCATCTTCGTTTTCTTACTGTGACAGGGGCGCTAGGGGTACCTCACACCCAAGACCCGTGCACTAAGAAAATTTATAAAGGATCGTTTGACAGGGGTTGCAATTACTGGTTGCTTGCAACCCTCTCAGCAGCAGACTTAACAATTCAAGCAACCAAAAGCCTTATGCAGATCAACATTTAATTCTACCGAACAGAACCGAACACCAAACGAACAATCCAACAAACAATCAAACGAACACCCAGTCAGTGTTCATAGACTGTCTGAAAAATAATATTCTTCAATACATGTACAACAAATAATCTCAATAATGAGAATTAACTACTACCTCTCAACCAACCCACATCAATACTCGTTCCCGCACTCTGAACATGTCGTAAGTGACGACTGGTGCGCCTGGCCACAAACGTGTCATATGTGACCCCTGACGAGATTGGGAACTCATCACATGAAACACATTATTACAGGAACAACCACTGTAACAGCATAAAAATGCTTCTGTTGACTTGTGGTGGACACCAGCCGCATTGGTGTTTCCATGCTCCACCGGGAGCAAACAGAGAAACACCTGTCTCAACTTGCCTTACGCACCAGAAATCTAAATGACTATTCTCCCTTCTAAGTAACCACTAAAGATAAACAGTAGAATAATCAATAATCGTGAAAGACACTTAATTACTTTTACATTAAAGGATAAAATAAAATTACTCTTACATTAAAGAATAATATTCTTGGCTTTAACCAAAAACTGGAACTAAATACACCGCGTGTCGCTCGGCATAACATATTATAGGTTTAACACGCGGAGCGTGTTTGCTCAGACTCGCTATCACCGCCTTTTATCACCACGAGGTTGCTATCTTGCGATTGTTAATCTTATCTAAATTTCGCAGTGAAATAGCCTCACGCTATGTCTGCCTTTCTGAAGAATGAAATAATCGCTCTTAAACTTTCACATCTATCTATCTATCTATTTATTCCATTAAACATTAAAATAGCCACATCGATATAATTTCAGAATCCTAGAAAACTAATGCTAATTTAAATTAACTCACGTGCTCAAGGCATTTACAGCTTGGCTCTTGTGTGTCTTCTTAGTCTGTTCTCACTGGGCGGCTCTCTCAAACATAGACCGGTTTCGCCGCTTGCTACCCCTTTTTATAAGCCCTGGCCTAACCACTCAATTTACTGCGCGCTTACGCGCATTAATCTACGCCACACAGATAACACACGCGATTATGCTCCAGAATGCATGAAAACACAGATATACACAACTAGAGCAAAAACACAACTAATATGTAGGCTTATTATGGCCTTGTAATAAATCTGCTTGAAGATAACGTGATCAAAAGGCACTAAACCACATAGACAACATGACTGCCCAGATGGGGCCAGCGCCGAGAACGACAGACCTCAAGATGGCGCTGTCACATTACCAACCTCTCTCTTGCTGAGGAATCCTCGATTTATGGCCTGAAAAAGTCTCCCAGCTGCTGCTTTTCGAGTGGCCAACTCTTCTTTGATGCCTCCCTTTCGGTCTATAATAGCTCCGAGGTATTTAAAGTGGTCGACCTGCTCCAGGACCTGTTCTCCCAGCTTAATCTGATGTTTTCTTTCTTCTCGTGATATCACCATGGATTTTGTTTTAGAGCTGCTTATGACCATCCCTCTCTTCTCCAGCTCTTCCTTCCAGACTTGCAGGTTGGATTGGAGATGTGCCTCTGATTTAGCAATCAGGGCAACATCATCAGCAAATGCCAGCTCCGAAATATAGACCTGTCTCATCTTCCAGTACCCCACTGAATACTTTCTTGTTCTCTCCTTACATGCCTTGATGACATCGTCCATGAGGAGTATGAAGAGGTAAGGTGATAGGATATCACCTTGTCTTACACCAGTGGTGGTCTTGAACTCTTCCGACTTATGGTTTGCTGTCCTCACATAATTTCTGCAAGACTTGTAGAAGCTCTGTATAGCATGAATCAGAGGTGCTGGAATATTCTTCCTTGCCAAACAGTCCCAAAGTTTGCTCCAGGGGACCCTGTCAAACGCCTTTTCCAGATCTATGAAACAAAGATGCATCTCACTCTTATACTCAAGGGCCTTTTCAATCAGCTGCCTGAGTGTGAAGATTAGGTCTTGAGTACTTCGGTTTGCTCGGAATCCGCACTGGACCTCATCCAATAGTGGCTCAGCTAGGCGTCGGAGTCTCTGCTCTAGGATTCTAGAGTAGATTTTACCAGGGACACTGAGAAGGGATATGCCTCTATGGTTTCCACACTGTCGATTGTCACCCTTTTTGAAAATTGGTGTTATGATGGCAATCTCCCAATCCTTTGGTATGGTCTTGTTGTACCACGCTGCCTGTAAAACCCTTAAGAGTAATAGGTCGCCTGATGCTCCCATGAACTTAACCATTTCTGGTGTTATACCATCATGCCCTGCTGCTTTGTCCATCTTGATTTTCTCCAGTGCTGCCTTCAGTTCTTCCATCTTTATGTCATCTTCACCATCATTGGTTTTCTCTTCTATGCTAGTGGTTATCATTTCTAATGCTTCACCATGCTCACCATCCAGGAGTTCTGAGAAATATTCTTTCCAGCTTTCTATTACTTCCTTTGGGGCAGTAAGCAATTTGCCATGCTTAACCTTTATAAATTTGAGAATGCAACCCACGCCTCCTTTAGCTCTTTCAGAGGTGGGACACCACTGTAGAGCAGCGTGTCCATCGAGATCCATGACTCCTTGTCCTTTTTTCTTTGTTTCCGTTATAGCCAGGATTTCTAGTTTTGCTTTCCTCATCTCTTCCACCAGCTCCTCTTCTTTCCCATTTATACTTCTTGTGTTCCAAGTTCCATAAGTCGTAGTCCGTAGTCCGTTCCAGTTCGTCGCCTTTAGAATCAGTCCGGTTTTCTCTCTAGTAGTTCTCGTAATCAAAAGTTTAAAGCAAACAGGTGATTGACCTGTTGTGCCTTTGCATGGTGGAGGGGCTGCCTCCTAACGGCCTCCATGCAGGCCGCCCTCCTCCTTTTTCAACCGGGCTTGGGACCATCCTAGGCGGAGTTAAATTTAATAATCAATTAGTTTTAACACGTTAAAATAACGATGAAATGATGGTGAATTTTAGATATATATAACAAAATGTCTTCACTGAGACGGGTTGAGGATTTATAAAAATGTAGCCTTTTTGCTGTTTCCTTTAATAAGAACTTAGCTGGTCTAAGTGAGTCCTGCAGCCGTGGTTTCATCGATTCTTTTGTGATGAGGGAACTTCTCCACGCAACTCGTCCTATGCAGGTGGTTAGTGTTAAATCCCTACTCTTGACTCACAACTAGTGGCGTATAAACTTTAGTCTTGCAGCTTCGTACCACGAACAGTCTGGTAGCTTCGTACCACGAACTTTAGACAAAATATAAAGAACAAATGCCTCTGCTAAGTACACTGGGTTGGAAGATTAACAGGCGCATTGTCTCGCTGTCCACCCACCAATGTTAGCCTCTCTGAATAATTAAATTCTTGAGTATACACAGAGTAACTCAGGGAAGATGATTAGAAATCATCAATATTCTCCTGGGTATTAAACTGGGAAAGTATGTGCTTGGACAGCGCGAATGCAGTGATTTTTGTGCCTGAACAAATTTAACAATTTACATATCTCACAAAATGATACGATACACTTGATGCACATGGGATGTAATCATCACTCATCACTGCTCCATTCGGAGTCTGGGGTTACTGCTGCTTTCACTGTTCTGAGCGAATTAGCATAAAACAAACACCAGTGCTTGCTGTAGTGGTTTATGAACATACTATTTTCAGATGTTGAGGTCCTATGACCACTTAGCAAGAAAAACATGCCAAATTCACATTCGTAAAATATAGGTTCACAACTTACCCCAGATGAGATCTACAATCTCCTGGCACAGTTAGAATGGACACAGAAACTTGATGCGATGTTTCGAATTACTTGTCTTGGTAATTTTATCATTCCTCTTATGGTTGTGGTTATGATTCCTGAAGTTTCCAGTCTTTGTATTTAAAAATACAGGTTTACTTTTAAGTTTCAAAGTTGCCCAAATACTCTGTCCTAGTCCTTTCGTTTGGAATCTAAGTCCTATTCGCTTCTGTGTCTCTCTCAGGAGTTGCTACTATGACGTTTAGCAGTGCAGTGTGTCTAAGTCTCAAATCGTTAGATTATAAAACTCAATTTTCGCTCCAAAACCCATATGGTAATTCCGACGAATTTGCCAATGAAATCCAATGTCTATTTCGTCTCTCAAATTAAACCAATCGTAAGCTCTTTAGAACTATGTGGGTCGGGGTGTTAGATCATTAGTAGCCCCCGCGTGTTTTAAAATATTTTAAAATTTAAACACATGACCTATCTCTCAAAATGGCATGTTTACTTCCGTCGCTATTATACAGACGGGTGAACACATCTGTTATCTCATCCCTCAATGATTGCCTGGCTCATAATATCTCCTCAGACGTATTTTATCTCTATTAATTACACAGAAAATGTCTGTGCTAAAGAGAAGCCGATTATCAACCACGTACTCCAATCGCTCACGAGACAGATAATTGCCGATACAGCACGGCGCACAAACATTATTCGACGACACACCTGGCCGTCTATTGTTCTTTCGGCTCAAGGTGTCGAAAGGCGCCGTGATAAACCTCGAATTCCAGGTGGTCACTCGGTCTGGGCCGGAAATGCGTTATGGCAAAGTCACTATTACTCTTCACGTTTACCTTCTGCATTCAAGGTGGCTTGACCACTTAAGTGATTACAATTAATCCTCAAGATAGACAATTCAGCCGTGAAATAACATTATTGCAGTGTGAATAGAGGTTAACAACTCTAAGATGCGCGGTTATGAGGTGAGGAAAATGAAGAAATAAATGATAATGCCGGAGAGAACGAAAGTTATAAAAAGTGCACAACTGATTTCATCATAACAAGGCAATCCTTGTTGTGGGTTCTCTAGTGTAAAAGAAAGAAAGGGACATTTAATAAGATACGGAGAAAGGAATTGGTATCAGACATAAATGAGGTCAAGAAAACATGGAATGACCTTGAATGGATGTCACAGAACAAGAAGGCTTGCTTGAATTTGTTGAAGGCGAATGCACATAATATGGCACACCTTATCTCTATCAATGCACTTTTGCTTTCACAGTGTGATGCGCCATATTTCCCCGAAAAGGTGATGGGATCGTGTCGTTTTGCGTGTAACATAAACGTCTCACGTATCGAGAATTATATTACAAATGGGAAATAATGAATTTTATTTGTATTTTTTTTAAACGAAAGAAAACAAAAAAGAACAGATGAACGAACAAATATTTGAGAAACAGCGACTTGTCTTAAAATTCGTTTGTTGATTCTAGTGATAGGCCCGAGTTCCGTACGTAAAGCAACTAGGCTCCTGGGGGGTATCTTATGAGGTGTAGAAAGAAAATGACAACTGGTGAGCAAGTTGGCCGTACCTGTATAGTGTATCCTCTTTGCGAAGTACTCTTCTAATAGCAGAAGAATACAGAGTGCGAGATAAACTGCGCCGTTCCTCTCTCCTCTCAACAGCTGTCTGCGATGCATTGCGATCATGATGTATTACGTATACTTAAGACCCATATTTCTGGTCACTGTTCTGAAATCCCCAGGGTATGAGAGGTAGACGAAGACAGAAGAACACATGCAGAAGAGAACTGGAGACATACGTAAAATGAATTAGGCAGCTATGGAAATATTATGAACGGATGGCACGTGACCAGAAAGCTTGGCAGACGTTTGTTGAAGGTCTATACTACTTGTAGAGGTTAAGGGTCATGAATGAGCGAATGACGTAATGAATACCTTTGTATATGATAAAACGGAGCCGGGGTAGCGCAGTGGTTAATGCACTGGCTTCCTAGCTACGTGGTCCGTGGTTCGATCCCCAGTTGAGGTGGGATTTTTTTAGACCGCAAACGGCTCCGGGGTCGACCCAGTGGCCGGCGTGATGCTGACCACAGCACCCCTAGTGTGTCGATGGTCAAGAAAATAACACCATATTCCCAATACGCCTCAATGGGTGTGTAACCGGATCCTTTTATGATAAAACAAACTCTCTCAGATGAACTGTGGTTCCGTACACATGAAATGAACGGTAGTGAAGCACTGTGACGATCATGAACATTGTAGCAAAGTTAGATTTTGCTTGGGAGGTTATGATGGTATCCTAAAAGAATGAAATCCGTGTATGTATTAACCTTGTGAGGTCAAGCACATGTAGGCCCCTGACTCTATAAATGATGATAATGAATTATGTGAAGGGAACCTAACGCTACCTCCTTAGATCTCACACGGTCACTATTTTGGCTCTAGTGTCTGGTGTATGATGTACCTAGTGTCTAGGGGAGAAATGAAATGATGGTACACAACACCTACTTACTTACTTACTTAGTCGTTCCCCTTCTACCGTGAGGTGTAGAGGTTTGGAAGAGAGAGCGCCAGACTATCCTATCGGCTGTCTTCCTCCTGGCCTGGTTCCATTCTAGTCCTCGGTCCTTCAAAGATTGTCTAATGTTGTCCTCCCAGCGGACTCTGGGTCGTCCTCGGGGTCTGGATCCTTGGCTCTTTGTTTCCCATGCTTGTCGTGGTATCCGATCTTCTCCCATTCTGCAGACATGGCCAAACCATCTTAATTGGGACTGTTCTACTTGGGTCTGCAGGGGGTAGGATTTAAGGCCTTGACGTATCTTCTGGTTGCGTACCATGTCTCTTCTTGTTACTTCAACCACCTTCCTCAGATACCTCATTTCTGAGGTTTGGATCTGGCTTTTATGGGTTGTAGTCATTGCCCATGACTCGCATCCGTATGTCAAGACTGGGACATAGGTGGAGCGGTATACAGCCATCTTCGTTTTCTTACCAACCTCTCTCTTGCTGAGGAATCCTCGATTTATGGCCTGAAAAAGTCTCCCAGCTGCTGCTTTTCGAGTGGCCAACTCTTCTTTGATGCCTCCCTTTCGGTCTATAATAGCTCCGAGGTATTTAAAGTGGTCGACCTGCTCCAGGACCTGTTCTCCCAGCTTAATCTGATGTTTTCTTTCTTCTCGTGATATCACCATGGATTTTGTTTTAGAGCTACTTATGACCATCCCTCTCTTCTCCAGCTCTTCCTTACAGACTTGCAGGTTGGATTGGAGATGTGCCTCTGATTTAGCAATCAGGGCAACATCATCAGCAAATGCCAGCTCCGAAATATAGACCTGTCTCATCTTCCAGTACCCCACTGAATACTTTCTTGTTCTCTCCTTACATGCCTTGATGACATCGTCCATGAGGAGTATGAAGAGGTAAGGTGATAGGATATCACCTTGTCTTACACCAGTGGTGGTCCTGAACTCTTCCGACTTATGGTTTGCTGTCCTCACATAATTTCTGCAAGACTTGTAGAAGCTCTGTATAGCATGAATCAGAGGTGCTGGAATATTCTTCCTTGCCAAACAGTCCCAAAGTTTGCTCCAGGGGACCCTGTCAAACGCCTTTTCCAGATCTATGAAACAAAGATGCATCTCACTCTTATACTCAAGGGCCTTTTCAATCAGCTGCCTGAGTGTGAAGATTAGGTCTTGAGTACTTCGGTTTGCTCGGAATCCGCACTGGACCTCATCCAATTGTGGCTCAGCTAGGCGTCGGAGTCTCTGCTCTAGGATTCTAGAGTAGATTTTACCAGGGACACTGAGAAGGGATATGCCTCTATGGTTTCCACACTGTCGATTGTCACCCTTTTTGAAAATTGGTGTTATGATGGCAATCTCCCAATCCTTTGGTATGGTCTTGTTGTACCACGCTGCCTGTAAAACCCTTAAGAGTAATAGGTCGCCTGATGCTCCCATGAACTTAACCATTTCTGGTGTTATACCATCATGCCCTTCTGCTTTGCCCATCTTGATTTTCTCCAGTGCTGCCTTCAGTTCTTCCATCTTTATGTCATCTTCACCATCATTGGTTTTCTCTTCTGTGCTAGTGTTTATCATTTCTGATCATTTCTCCTGCTCGTTTACTTGGTTTCTTGCGTGATGTTGGACAGTTCCTAGGCTGAGCAACTCTTTCAGTTGTTCTTTTGATTGTTAGCAGGTAGTGATCACTTCCAATCTCTGGCCCCCTCCAGACTCTAGCATCTCGGACATATTTGAATGAGCTTCTCCGAACAATGGCATAGTCGATCACTGACTTCTCATTCTTTGTTGGTTCACATCTAGTGTATGCATGTATGCGCTTATGGGGGAACTTTGTGTTTGTAATGATCAGATTCTGCTCACTGCAGAATCTAAGGAGTCGCTTCCATTGTCATTGAGAGTATCTTCTCCATATCTTCCGATAACTCCACCCCATCTAGCATGGTCATTTCCAACTCTGGCATTAAAATCTCCGAGCATGATAACTTCATCTAGGCAGTCATCCACTGTCCTTTGAAGCAGCTCGAAGAATTCCTCCTTGACCTCTGCTCTCTCATCCTCATTTGGCCCATACACTATGACCAGGTTGACTATGGTTTCTCCTTCTTTTAGTTTAACAACCATAATGCGCTCCGAGACAAAGTTCCATCCCTTGATACTATCTTTTTGGTTTTGGGCCACAATGCAACCCACGCCCCCTTTAGCTCTTTCAGACATGGGTACACCACTGTAGAGCAGCGTGTTGCCATCGAGATCCATGACTCCTTGTCCTTTTTTCTTTGTTTCCGTTTTAGCCAGGATTTCTAGTTTTGCTTTCCTCATCTCTTCCACCAGCTCCTCTTCCTTCCCATTTATACTTCTTGTGTTCCAAGTTCCATAAGTCGTAGTCCGTTCCAGTTCGTCGCCTTTAGAATCAGTCCAGTTTTCTCTCTTGTGTTGCTAGTAATCGTGATTTAAAGCAAACAGGTGATTGGCCTATAGTGCCTTTGCATGGAGGAGGGGCTGCCTCCTTACGGCCTCCATGCAGACCGCCCTCCTCCTTTTTCATCCGGGCTTGGGACCTTTCCTGTTGGAATGTTCACAGCTTACACTTTATTCATCTAAGAGGGAGAGTCACTGTGTATGAGGGGCTGTATTATCATCATACCCCATCAACTTCCTGAGTATGATTTGAAATACCAGTGTTTATTTAAAACGAAACTGTCAGATATACCCAGGTCCTTAAGATATCACCTGGGGTTTCTTGTTGAATGATAAGATAGTGTGTAGTTGCAGAAATATCGATATCACATCACACGCCCAAGCTCCTGCTGTTATCTCTTGACAGCTTACATGAATTGTCGGAGACTTCTTGGCGTTATCGTCACTCAGGTTTCCTCTGCAACAAAAGGACACCCTGGCCTTTTATATCTGATCACTTTTGGTATTTGTCGTGGTTGAGTTTGACAAGGGATAGTGGACTGACAGAGTTATAGATTACACACACAGAAAGGTGTAAATAGGAGATGGACTTGAGACAACCTGGAAGAAGATTTATCAAAATGATCTCTCTCTCCAAGCCTCAACTCACTTATGTCTGTCTAAGCACCTCCTGCTCTCACTCTTTTCTCTTATCATACATAGAGATTATAGTAAAGAGCTAAAAACAAGTTACTTATGGATGGAAAGGTCGTGAACAGCGTATTAATAAAGGTGTAAACTTTATTAAATGAAGAAAAACATGAAAATAATGCACATCATCACAACAACATAAAATTACATCAATAATCAAATAATCATCAATAGTCATCAATAATCATATACACCAACAACCACACACAGATCACCATTCATAAAACCTGTAGAACACAGAGAGATAAGTAAATCGAGTGTCAGTCCGTCCGTTTTCGGGGACCATATGAAATAGCTCCAGTAAGTGGTTTTTTCGTACATATCCTCCATGGGTGATGGAATTAACCTGAATAAAATCACTGTATAGGCGCTATCATTGGTGATTCCTCCCTAATTGCGCGAGGTGGTCTGGAAGACTCTATTTATCTCCTGCTGATCGAATAAACAAACTGAGCGACAGCCTGTCCGCGGTCGTGGGACCAAAAGCTAGCTCCAGAAAGTGTATTACATGTAGATCCTTCGTGAGGGACTTGCCTACAAAACTTTCCTTGTTGGTGCTAAACGTTGGTGACCTCTAATGGCGTGAGGGGGGCTGGAACTCTGTCCATAGATGGCTGCTCATACGTGCGAAGTTCTACATAGACCCAGAAATACACCAGACGAAGTTACTTGAGGACAAGGCAGTCCCTAGCGCTCTTATCCGGCGCTTTTGACCTTTCGTACTAGGCAGTAAATCCTGGTTGGGATTGCTTGACCGTGGCTTGGCTGAGTGCCCCGTTTAGGCACACAAAGGCTTGGTGCTATCAGATTCTGCTATAGACATGCTGGGCGGTTTTGGATATTCTGGAAGCCGCAATGCTCTGACTGGTAATCCAATAGGCGAGTAGAGAACTACTACTGCATTCGATGTTTTCAGATTTAGCGTTGGCTCGTTGCATTGCGTGAGCTTAACTTGGCGTTGACAAAAAGGTTTAGGTTCAGGAATGGGGTTTGACGACTCGTGATGCTAGATGTACTCAGAATCCCTCTAGAACGAAGAGAATGTGACATTCTTCGCCTGACTGGAGACTTGACTCTAGCAATTCGGTATCCCTGAAACTGAGATCCAAAAAAAGACACCTTTTACCTCAAACAAATAATAAATGACACTAACTTTATACAGAAAGTTTCGCTCCACTATGGGATTAAATTTATTGTAGTTATTGCTATGATAGTTTAGGGCTGTCTTTAACCATGTCTCCTGTTCCTTAAAAATATCAATTATCAACACGCGCCCGCATTGGCTTAATATCTTTTGCACACCCAGGTACCTGTCAGTAACTGTTCTGACAGCAACAATCTACTCCTCTGCTCCCAATCTCAACATACAGGAAACCTAACCTATAGTTACAGTTAAATGAATATGCTTATTCATCTTACAACATTAAATGAATTTACATAAACAGATTACAGCATTTGACATTACACAAATAAATCATATGTCCCTTTGGGGAAATATATTAATATTCCACAAAATGAGTACAAAGAAAATGCAATGTTCTTGCTATAATAATACAGTTGTGGCTAAATCATAAGATAGAATTCTATCTATGCCTGGTGACTGCTTCTGTGAAAGTTATGGACTAGTGCCTAGCCACACAAGTAAGCATAAAATGATTCTCCCTTGCCACTAGAAATATCTATCAAAAAGGAATAAGTGACTATCTCCTATAATCCAGAGTTATTAGCTGCATCTCACTATTCAGTTTTTAAGTGAACAATCCACACCTGACATTATCTTACATTATCTTAACCCATGATAAGCGTCTGTGGACTGATTCTACGCCTATTATCTGTTATTGTAAGTTTAACATTTAACCCATGATAAACCGTAACAGTTTAAGCACCCTTACTAGGCCGTAGACAGCGCTACCTTATCACTGAACTAAATTACTAGAAGTCCTCAGAAATGAATTCACTTTCCTAACAGATATATAAAAGCTAACATGAATATATCATATTATAATAAGATATGTCAACTCAACCCGAAAATGACTAGAACATAGGCAAACACATTCTAGTACTGTGTTAAAGTTTGCCTTATCTCATGATGGTCATCTACGGGCCAGGAATATTCACGAATGTCTTTGTCTTATTAAACCCGTCTACTCTTATAGATTACAAGGACGCTCCCCCCGGACACCTGGCCTGCATATTTCTTCAGATGTATCGGCGTAATCGTAATACCGGGTAAGACAAAGGTTTCAGAAGCAACAACTTTGCGAAAATTCCCCCAGAGAGACAATCATAATATTATGTGCTCTTTGCTCATCTAAGGGCAAACAACCCACAAACTGACCGCGATTGTTATCTCCCCATGAAACAGATCAAACTCGTTACCCAGGCCTCAAAGGGTACTAGCCGCTCGTGGCTAACACTTTAAGCGTAACAGAAGTTCTTCTGATCAGGCCAGGTGTGCTGACGTAACATTATCGTTCGCTGACCGCTGCAGGCTCGAACGTAAACAACCTCGGGTGGGGTTTGAGAAGGAGAAAACAATTGGGCCACACAGGTAGCAAAGCAAAGAGAAACAAAATGTCTGGGAAAACAGAACATTAAAGAGTAATAACATTGAGACGAGATGGAAAAATAAATTAAGTCACTGTCTACGTGACAGTATTATTTATTTCCCTACGGAGATATGGGGTCAGCCTCGCGTGCATTTCAGGTGCACTCGCCCCTAGTTTTTCATGACTCCCACCTTGCTGTGACCACACCTCAGGTCCCTATGGCAGATACGCCACTGTACATTTACATAGTTTTCCTCAATAATATAATGTGGGGTAACCACATTTCCTTTTATGTGATTTTCTCTTCTTTCTTTTTTGTGTGTGAATATAAATGCTTCAGGCATGTGGAATAGTGTTCATTGAACACGGACGCTTACTAATATACTCTAATACAATAATATTCAAACATAATCATGACAAGATACATCAGTTAGATACATTTCAACATGAGGACTCAACAATGTCTGCTCCCGGCACGTCCTTCACTTTTTCCCAATAGCAGTATCTAACTTTGGTAATGGGATTAAACATGTTAAATTCATACAGCATTCTTACCACAAATCAAGAAATATAAACAAATGACGCTGACTTGTAAAGAAATGGCCTCCGTTTCTTCTGCTCCGTCCAGACTGTGAAATACTTATTTAGTTATTTAATTTACTTTTAAATTTATTACAGCTGTTCTCAGCGTATCTGAATAAAAAATTTAGTTCAACTGGCAATGAATAGTGAAAGCTTTTTGCTAATATTTAGTAGCACTGGCCAATCGAAAGCTTGCGACTACCATAATTGAAATGCAGTTTTTGAAAAACAAAAATAATTCCAAACATACTCTGCGTCTGGTAGTCGATTGGCCAGTCTGCTTTAGTTATGCCAATACAAAACGATGTTAGTTTTTGGTAACAATTTTCCTACCGCTCCCCTCTCCTCCTATACTCTTGTTACCCAAGCGAATTTGAATTTACCTCAATGCCTCCCTTCTAAGCCGGTGTCCCCACTAACGTTATGAAAAACAAGCAGGAACAACAGTCTGTCTGGTCGTACGTCCGTAGACATTTAGCATTTTCTCAATAACTTGGCTAATACTGGGACTATCATATTATTTAAAACACATTCTTGCTCAGTGGACTCTAAGCTATACTACCATACGATTTTTATGGTCAGATTCATATTGGGTTAGATTTTCAATTTTTGTCATAGTCCATCGTCAAATAAATATTTTACACAAGACCGCCATCTTTCCCTCTCTTTCATCTCGCCAGCATGTATTTTCAAATAACTAACTTGTTTTAGTGACGTCAGAAATACTACCGCGAGAAGAAAAAAATTGTCTGCGTGTTTGCTTCTGTTGGCTTTGTCGCAGCGTGTATATATGCATGGCAGAATATGTCAAGCGAGGCGGGGTTTTTGTGGTAAAGTGGGATGTTATAAATATTTATAGGGGACTTAGTGTACTGACTGAGATCAGCTGTGAAGGTATCTGTATCTAATAGGTGTAGTGTTTTACTGATAACCTTACTTGCTACCACATTATACCTCAGTCAGAATTATTCTGGAATATTGTGATGACTACGTTAAATGTCTAGGGTATGTATATGATGAAGTGTAAGTCACAACAACAACAGACAGATAAACAATTTAATTTATTCCACCACACTTGACATTACTGTGACACTCACACACATTTAACACTCTATAAGACTATCTTAAATGAGTCACTGGTAAAGTTTCAAATATATATGTATTAATTACTTTCACTAATATATATCCTGATTCAACTACAAAGTGAACCAGGGATCACAATTAATTGTAATCACAATTTATATATATATAATTTATAAACATGAACCTTGTAGTGACATATTTTATTAATATTATCCTGTGTGTGTCAGTTGTGTAGTAGTACTATGAGGTAATACTGGTTTTGTTTTTTCAAGCTATGTTATTATTTGTCATCATGACTTCAAGTGGTTGTTTATCTGGGAAATAGTATGGGGGAAAAGTTCACAGTTCCTGTCAATTTAAACAAGGTATTGTCCCTCTTTTTTACTAAAATGTCAATTTTTGAGGGGACACATAATGTTGAGCTCCACTGGCCACAGAGGCTTAACTTTCGTGATGGCGGCAGGAAAGGACTCCTCTGCTCGATTGCTCCCCTGTGTTCTGGAGACACCTCACTAGTCGCTATCTGGACCCAGGAGTATGCTGTCAGCCTCCAGATTCAGCAAAGCTCAGACCAGGTGCTGCTCAATAACTTTAGGACCACAGTCCCTGAAACAAGAAGGTTGTACCTCCTACTTCATAACTAATTTATAATCTAATTCCAGACTGAACACAATACATAACAAACACTGAGTTCAGAGCGGTAGGCCAATTGCTATCTTCATCTGAAACAATTGACATCAGTATACTCCTCCCTAATGGTTACTACGCCTCTGCAATTCCAGCATTATTTCTTTCTAGTCAATAAGATAGGTGTCAGTGTACTGTTTGGCAATTCCATGTAGTTTTACTTTCCTCCGACACCTTCTGTTCAGGTTGGAGCACTATATAGGCTTTGCCTCATGTTCGCTACTGAACCACACACATATACAGACATAAATTATCAATTTACATTCAATTTTCATTAAAAAGATATCAAATATTTCAAGCTTACCACAATTCATGGAAATAATACAGAATTACGTTGACTGGCAATGAATAGGCACAAAATCCGACCTGCCACTGTCTCAGGCTTTTATTTCGAAAAATATAAGCTGAATCTCAACGCACTGTTGCTTTAGAAAGTTTATTTGAAAATGTGGTGCTGACCTGACGCTCCTAATTGACTATATTGGCGAGTCTAACCAATCGAGCCATGTTTACACAAGCGTTTGAAAAAAAGTACCCTTCCTTCCGTCTCCCCCAACAACAAAAGATAGTATTTGTAGCCCGACTAATCGTGTTTAGCCTTACATTTACTTCTATCCAATCAAATAGGATTTAACATGGGGACCTATTTCCCGTACAATGGTGGTGTCAAAATCTGCCACTGAGCGATTCTGATTTTGGGGTTGTCTGACACCCTCACTATTTCCTTTGAACCCAACTATATAAATTTTATGGGGCTAAGGGGCTGCGTTCAAAATATGCATTTTCTTCTAGGATAGTCGTGCTGTTGCCACCTCCTCACTTCCAAACTTTATGGTGTCTGCTGTACTGTCATACTAATGTCAGGATTTCAGACATAAAACAATAGAATGTCATGTTTCCTAATAAGCGTTTTGTAAGTTTTTTAAACCTAACTCTCGTATGGGTAGTGTTTTTTATCACTGTCGATTTGAAAAAAGCTAGTGCTTGTGGCCTTACACGCGTGATGACTTTAATTGTATAGCGAGACGCGTGTTTAGTGTTGTATGCGTTCCTGCTTTCAGCCCTCCCTTCTCTCTATCCTAATTCCATCTGTCTTTCGTTTATGGTAACTTAGTGTATACAATGACATGAATGGAATATTAAATATAGGTCAGCTTGCGTATCTCAAGGTTTTTCTTAGAAATGCAGTACACGTTTTATCGTAGAAAGCGTGTATGCTGCAGTAGGCTTTTACTATCAACGTGAAACGTTACAATTTGCAGACGAAGTAGAAAACAAGGGGGATTTCGAGTACAGTCATTGTGACAGCACTGTTCTTTACCATTCTTCTTTCCTTTTATTGAAGTTATTTGTTAGGCTTTACATTTACTTTTTAATTTATATATGTGGATTAGAATTTCACACGACAGTTTTGCATGGCGGGTTAAGAATAGGCGTTAAATATTGGGAGTGTCTCGTGTTACACTAACAAATTTGTAAGGATTATTACTTATTACCAGCGTTAAAGTCAAAATTTTACGTTAATTCAGATAGTTATTTTGCGGCACACTTCCGCAAAATCGTTAATTATAAGTCTATGCTGCATTGTGTATGCAGCAGATCTGGCAAAATGTTAAATATTGGTTGAACGTTTTCAAAACCGAAACTAAAACGCGTGTTAGATTTTTACCGTAAGATCGTTCTATAGGCTTTAGCACTGCACAAAATTCAGCGCTATGCTGGCGTGTGAGAGGATCGCCGTCAGACACAATAGGGCGGGTTTATTTATTATCATTTTATGACTAAACACTAACTGAAATGAGCGATTATTCTCGCAGATTTTACTACACACCTCCCATCCTAAAAACATGCATTCATTTGCAGGTTATAATCTGCGAGATAACTTAGCTCAATGAAGTCTTAAGCGTTTTTCTGATCTTCATCATAAGGATGTCTACTTAAAAAGTCTGCACCTACGTTCCGAGGGCCGGGAATATATTCAATCAGAAATGAGTATGGCTGCAGTAATAAAGACCATCTCAACAATCTGGAATTTTCATGCTTGGCCTGTGACAGGAATACGAGTGGTGAATGATCCGCTTGGACCACAAATGTCCTGCCATATAAATAAATCTGGAATTTCTTTATAGCCCATATCAAAGCTAGACATTCCTTTTCACTTGTTGAATAATTTTTTTCCGCCTTGTTCAACTTGCGGCTTGCATAAGCGACTGGGTTCAATTCTCCATCTTGTGAGGAGGACCTTTGCAACAATGTAGCACCTATGCCCACATTGCTTGCGTCACTTTTCACGATAAATTCTTGATTCAAGTCAGGCAATTGCAATACTGGCCTGCTTGTGAGTTTTTCTTTTAACTCCTGGTAAGCCAATTCACACTGTGCTGACCAATTTATTGTATCAGGTTGACCTTTGCGAGTTAAATCCGTCAGAGGAGCACATATAGAGTTAAAATTTTTGATGTACTTTTGGTAGAAACCACACAACGACACGAAAGATCGCACGTCTTTCTTTGTTTGTGGCCTAGGTGCTCTTTTCAATTTCTCCAGATTCTTGGGATCAGGGGTCATGCTACCCTGATGTACAGTATGTCCCAAGAATTCCAACTCTTTACAACCAATACAACATTTTGTTGGCCTAGCGGTTACGTTAGCCTTTTTGAGTCTATCAAACAGCATATTCAAAGAGGTAACGTGTTCCTCAAATGTTTCTGTAGCAATGAGGATATCGTCCATAAAATTCGAAATACATGGATTTTTCAGGGGATCCAGCAATTTTCGCATCATCCTAGAAAACACACTCGGGGCATTTTTCAACCCAAATGGTAACATGTTGAACTCATAGTAACCTTCCGAGGTGCTAAAGGCTAAATAAGGTCGAACCTCAGGCTTTACGGGAATTTGGTAATAGCCTTTGCTAAGATCCACCTTAGAAAAATATTTTGCCTTGTTCAGCCTGGCAAAAAGTTGAGTAGTATCAGGTAATGGATCCACCTGACCTTCTGTGTCAGCATTCAGTTTCCTGTAATCTATGCACAGTCTATGTTCTCCCGATGGTTTCCGCAACAAAACCACACAGGAACTATAAGGAGACTCACTGTGAGAAATAATCCCTTCTTTTAACAAATAATCTATCTCCTCTTTCAAAGCTTTTTCCTTAGCGAAAGGAATAGAATAGGGCCTCATACAGATAGGTGCTGGGTCTAGTAGTTTCATATCATATTCCAACAAATCATTATACCTGATTCCATAAAATATAATCACTATACGTGATACAGTCATAGTAAAACTAAAATCCTAAAGTGATTTTAATTATATACAGGTGTAGGTTATTTTCATGTGCTTTCCTTCTTCAACAGTCATACCAGTAATTACAATCATTTTACATGATACTATAAAATACAATCATTATACATGTGTTACAGGTGGGTTCCTCTCCCTGTTAAAGGGAGTCCGTTTAAGGCTATCATACTGCTGAAGAAGTATCTTATTTGAAACAGGGTATTTCATTATTAAATTGAGAGTCATCGTTACTTCCTTCCGAGCCCCGGTCATAAGTTCGTCAACATTAGTGTTCTTGAAGAGCAATATCGTGCTTAAACAAAACCATAGTATGAAAACATAGGGCGTTGATAAATTCGCCAACTTGAGGATCAATCAATTAAATCAGTTGATAATCCCAATTCTTTCTGAGTCCATCTGACATATTTATTACATGGTACATCACGAAGACATCATAATTTACGGCATTTGTAATATATTCATTGATACAATTCATCTCCAATCAGTGCAGTCCAGTCCAACATATAGATCAATCAATATCGTCGTCAAACATGGTAGGCTATATACACGCGTTACTGCAATGCAGTTAACCGGTAGTGAGACCTGCCAGTCTGCGAATATGGATCATAAACATGATCAAGTACTCCCGTATTATGGACTTCAATTAACTAATGGTTCTCCACAACCATACTGAACTTACTCATAATCAAGGCTGACCCACTAGCCGAAAATTCACAAAGAAATACACTGCACTATCATGATATCCTGGGAGTACACGGAATACGTCTGTCTCGTTCAGAGATCATGATAAAAAGGGTAAACGAAGATCGTAGTCAAGCGTGACCAAGTCACCCAAAACACGTCACAAGCGTCCTATATAATTCGCGTTCAATAAATACCGTGAAGCGTGAAAACACATTCTATATTAAAAACCATCTCAAGCATCCAATGTGCAACATTAAAAAAGCTCACAACTGTAGCAGACGACATTGTTAAACATGTCGTAACAACATGATATATTCATATTAAAACCAAACTCCTAAAAGTGATATTAGTTTCACAATTATTTATAGTAAGTTTACATGCCCTCTAAGATTAATACAAGCCAGATTTTGACTCGACTTAGTGAAGCAAGTCTGCCCGGCATGCATGTAAGCAGGAATCAGTCTTGGCAGCTTTCTCTTCTTTAGTCTATCGTTCTGGCTGGTCTTCTCTTCGTGTTTGTGTGTAGATTTGAATAAAAACGCACATATATATATATATATATATATATATATATATATATATATATATATATATATATATATATATATATATTATATATATATATATATATATATATATATATATATATATATATATATGTAAACGCAGGTAGATGCGAATGCGTAAGGGACCCCCTTGATTGGTTCGCTGCGTTTTAGTCTTTTTCGATTGCAGGGACACCGCTGATTGGTTAGTTGCGTTTTAGTAGTTTTCGTTTTTCAAAGTTCCGAACCAACAGTATTTTATGTCTAATTTTTTCTGTCTGCCACCATCTTGCGTGATACCGTGACTGCGCGTAATTTATTCTGTCTCAGTGTCTGCCGGCCATCTTGCGTGAATCCTTGAGCGCGGATTGGCTGTGCATATTTGTATATCGATTTTCTTGTTGGCACACCTGAGCAGCGACCTAACATAGTGTATTTTAATAAGCAGCGGGTTTACAAACAACTTTACGCCAGCCTTGAAGGGATGTTTTATGCTGGCCGTTTCATGTTAGAAGTCTTACGTGATCCGTATTACTACAAGAAGATTCGGTAATAAATATAGGACCTCGCCTATCGATGTGCGGAGACGGCCTACTGCATCACTACGTTTTGCAGAATGACATCGGAACAGTTACAGTAGGCGGGCATAAAGGTACAACATGCTGGTTACAGAACAGAAAGATCCTGCACCGAGCAGATCTTTGTAAAAAACACCGATATCAAAAACAATCAATCTGTGGAATGGATGAGCATAAATAACACATAAGGAAGGGAAACCCGAGGCCTGTAAACAGTAAATTAATATTAGACAAACATAAAGGTATGTTTTCAGGCACTCGTAAGAAATAAAGAAGTAGAACACTTGGACAACAGAAAAACAACAGACGTGAGTGGCCTACCCAGGGTTCGAACCCCGTACCTTCCGTACGACAACTCCGCCTAGCTATCAAGCGAATCACACTGACCCCACGGCCAGCTAGGCATCCCCAAAAAAAGATGCTTTGCTGGCTATTTATCAGTACGAAACACACAAGATAACACCGGAAGTATACAGTGGGCAACTCAGCCCTTAAATGACGCAATCACTTCTGTTGTTCTCCTATTAACAGTATGTGTCAGTCCAAACAAGACAAAGACCTTGATACTGGGTCCAGTAAATAGTAGAAGACTTAAGGACATAGTATAGAACAGAGGGTAGGTTTCTGGTATTGTATAAACATAAATAACACATAAGGAAGGGAAACCCGAGGCCTGTAAACAGTAAATTAATATTAGACAAACATAAAGGTATGTTTTCAGGCACTCGTAAGAAATAAAGAAGTAGAACACTTGGACAACAGAAAAAACAACAGACGTGAGTGGCCTACCCAGGGTTCGAACCCCGTACCTTCCGTACGACAACTCCGCCTAGCTATCAAGCGAATCACACTGACCCCACGGCCAGCTAGGCATCCCCAAAAAAGATGCTTTGCTGGCTATTTTATCAGTACGAAACACACAAGATAACACCGGAAGTATATACAGTGGGCAACTCAGCCCTTAACTCGTAACTCGTACGGAAGGTACGGGGTTCGAACCCTGGGTAGGCCACTCACGTCTGTTGTTTTTCTGTTGTCCAAGTGTTCTACTTCTTTATTTCTTACGAGTGCCTGAAAACATACCTTTATGTTTGTCTAATATTAATTTAATGGATGAGCATGCAGCTGCAGGTTGTGACGCCACTGGGCGCTGGTATTTGTTAACTCTGGCGTAGCAGTAAGACGGCGTATCAAGAGCCGTGCCAACAGGCTAGGCGATCATGTATATCTACAATGTCCTATCGGTAGTGTTCTTCACCCACCCTTTCCCCCCCCCCCCTTTTTTTTCCCCCATATTGTAGTTCTAGGCAGTCTCGCAGGCCGTAGAGGATAAAAACAGAACAAGGTCATGGTCTCTCAAACATGCCGTATGAGGTGAGGTGAATAATATAAGATAAGGCTAGTAACCTCATTGTGTAAAATTGTTTCTTGTCACATTCAATGTCAATGGCAGCGTCGCTGTAGCTGGCGAGTCCTTTTTAGGGCAAGTCCTTTTCAGGGCTTCAGACTAGCAGATGGATAATGTTAGTCCTTTTGAGGACTTAGTATCTATCAACGCTGATCGGGCTAGCAGTCCTTTTCATGCTAGCTGATAGATGCTAGTAGTCCTTTTCAGGGCTTAGAGTTTATCAACACATCGCTTCAGTTAACAGAGTTCACTTATTTTTGAATAGCAAATTGCGCTCTGGTATAACCGAATGACTCAAGTCTAGGTTGAAAGGAACGTGCCTAACCACAAGAAGGCAAAACCAGCAAACTAATATCAATATCACATTGTGTAAAAGAAATGGCTAGAACATGTGAAGGCTTTGATGCAGGCTTCCTGGAGACCACCTGCTGTAGCAGTTCCGTACTCCACTGGAAGCGAGAAAGGGAATACGTGAATGCATAAATGAGTGTTCTATATTCAAGCATTCAATGACGTTCACGCGTGCCATACTGTTAGTGTCCAACATCAACATCTTGTGGTGTCCTCTGCCTCTGTTCCCGTCAGTTTTTGCCTGTTATCGCAGCGAGTATGTTCCAATTTTCAAGTCAAGTCAGTCCTATTGTATGGCTCTGAGACATGGAGAGCAACAAAAACAAAAACCAAAAAGCTACAGACTTTTATAAACGGGTGCTTGCGTAGAATAGAAGGAATGATATGGTATGACAAATTCACAAATGTGGAATTGATGACAAGAACCAGACAAGTGCCAGTGGAACAAGAGTTGAGAAGAAGACGCTGGCGATGGATAGGACACACATTGAGGAAACATGTTGATAGCATTACAGAGCAGTCCTTGTTCTGGAATCCACAGGGAAAGAGAGGCAGAGATAGACCAAAAAACACACGGAGAAGAGAACTGGAAACAGAGGTGAAAATGATGAGGAAAACATGGAAAGAACTTGAGCGGATGGCACAGGACAGGAAGACTTGGCATGTGTTTGTTGAAGGCCTATGCTCCTCAGGCAGCTAAAGGGTATTGATTGATTGATGGATGTTCCAATTTTCGTCCTCGAAGCTGCGACTTAAACAAATACTTCTGTGGATATTAGTATCACCCATTTGGCGAGTAAATAGATTGTACTTCATCATTATCATAATCATCCTCATTGACGTCACACGCTTTTTATGGAGCACGGGAGCCATCACTGCCGCTGGTTCCCTTGCAGAAGTGGTGTCTGAGGCCATTTTGTTTACACGATGAGGTTGCCAGTTCCATGTACAACCTCAAACTAGTCGCCTTGTACGACATGCCTGATGGGTGTTGTAGTGATTTCGTTGTCTCTTCAGAGCCCCCCCCCCCGCCCCCCCCGACCCCATCGGAAGCTACACGTACTTGCTTGCAATTAAACAGTGATGTCAACGGTGTTGTAGTTTTTCAAGAAAAGTTTAGTGAGAAAAATCTGTCTCCCCCCAACCCCTTTCCTTTCACACTTATTTGTGTACATGTTCAAGAAAGAATACACGCCCTGCCCTGTCACCGTCCTCTTCCTTCTTCTGTTTCTCCCTCGTTGTCGTCTTCTGTTTCTCCCTCGTTGTCGTCTTCTGTTTCTCCCTCGTTGTCGTCTTCTGTTTCTCCCTCGTTGTCGTCTTCTGTTTCTCCCTCGTTGTCGTCTTCTGTTTCTCCCTCGTTGTCGTCTTCTGTTTCTCCCTCGTTGTCGTCTTCTGTTTCTCCCTCGTTGTCGTCTTCTGTTTCTCCCTCGTTGTCGTCTTCTGTTTCTCCCTCGTTGTCGTCTTCTGTTTCTTCATTTTTTTTCTTTGTCCTTGTTTTCGTGTCATTATTTATATATTGATTTGTGTCTAATATTCCTTTCTCACAAATTAACACGCAATCAATTTAAAATAAGCCTTTTTAAAAATGTCATCTTTTAACCAAAAGATCAGGAATTTATCAATCACACCCCCGACCTCATTTCCCCCCCCCCCCCCTTTTTTTTTTGTGTGCCATCAGCTCGGATCCTTAATGTCACGGCGTCTTTGGCTCATACATTTTCCCTTCCTACAATCTATGATCATCACATTGAAAGGCGTCCCTGTAAGAGCTGTAATTTCTCTGAACAAACAGGTCTCTAAACCGTTTCTTTCATGCGAGTTGAATTAAATTGGACAGAATGGTTACCATGTGTTACCGGGGGCCGAAAGGGGAGCAAAAAATTAATAACACTGTAACCTACCACTCATGTCGTAAGGAGTGACTCGGGAGGGTTGGTCATGCGAACGGCTTACTCCATCCTGTAGAAATTTTCAGCCACAAAAAAAACTTCAAGAAACTAAAATGCTACAGACTTTCATCAACGGATGCTTGCGTAGAATAGAAAGATTGAAGTGGTATGTTTAGATCACTGTTGTGGGCCTGATTGCAAGAACCAGATAGATGACAGTGGAGCAAGAGATGACAGTGGAGCAAGAGATGACAGTGGAGCAAGAGATGACAGGACGCTGGAGATGGATAAGGCACTCATTAAGCAAACCTGTTGAGAGCAAACTTGTTGAGAGCAGATACCAAAGAAAACATGGTGAAGAGAACTGGAGACAGACGTGAAGGTGATGACGAAGTCATGAAGAGACTTGGAGCTGATGACACGGGACAAGAAGACTTGAAGCTGATGACACGGACAAGAAGACTTGAAGCTGATGACACGGACAAGAAGACTTGGCATACGTTTCTTGTCGGCTAATGCTCCTCGGGGACCTGAAAGGGGCTGCTGCTGATGGTGAAGTGTGAATTATTCCTCTAAAACCAATCCCCATTTCGAAGGAACAGAAAATTACCTGCTCGTAGATGCAAAGGCAAATTCATTTAACTTCATTTAGTTTCCACCAGAGACGCAGACTGTTTTAATGAGGTTCAAGTCTTACCTTTATTTTATCTGCAGCATTTACAATTCTGTTTCTTTCCGTCTGTTCTATTATTTTTATTCTTGGGATGGGGGAGAGGGAGAGAAGTGTGACCCTTGTCTCGTTCTAGATTGCTTTAATGTAGAATCCTTTCGTTCGAGACGACTTTAATGTCACCTCCACCTTTACCAAAAAAAAAAAAAAAAAAGCAAGAAAATTAAAATGTAAGGTGGTGGTGCAGTTTTCTGGACGTTGATTTAACTAAGACAAAATTTCTGCTAAACTCTATTATGCCTCGAGCGTCCGAGTGGTTAGAACGTTTGGCTCTAGTTACAGGTTCAACACCTGGTAGTGACATTATCTAGTTTTTACCCAGCTGTAAATTGGTACCTAACTCAGCTCTTTAACTAGGGAAGGCAAGGGCGGCGAGGAAGGGAACTGGTCACCCAACTTCATAAAAAAGTTAGACCTAATATAGTAAAGTCTCTAACACTTCACTGCCTGTGGCAGTATCGGCTATAGAACTACCTATTATATGTTAACATCTTACTTACTTTGTCGTTCCCCTTCTACCGTGAGGTGTAGGGGTTATGTTAACATCTTACTTACTTAGTCGTTCCCCTTCTACCGTGAGGTGTAGAGGTTATGTTAACATCTTACTTACTTAGTCGTTCCCCTTCTACCGTGAGGCGTAGAGGTTATGTTAACATCTTACTTACTCAGTCGTTCCCCTTCTACCGTGAGGTCTAGAGGTTATGTTAACATCTTACTTAATATGAAACAAATATAAAGGTATGTTATAAGGCACTCGTAGGAAATAAAGAAGTAGAACACTAGACAACAGAAAAACAACAGACATGAGTGGCTTACCCAGGATTTGAACCCTGGACCTTCGGTGCGACAACACCGCCTAGCTATGCAAGCGAATCACACTGTCCTCCCTGCCATCTACGCATCCCCAAAAAAGGATGTTTCAATGACAGGCCATTAGTGCGAACCTCTATACATAACACCGGAAGTTTATCATGGGCAGTTCAGCCTATTAATGACGCAATCACTTCTGTTGTTCCCCTATATATCAGTATTGGTCAGTCCAACAAGGCAAAGACCTAAATACTGTGTCCAGTATGATAATAGACTTAGAACAGTAAGAACAGGACAGAGGGTAGGTTTGGTATTGTATAAACATTTATAACACATAAGGAAGGGAAACCACGAGGCCTGTAAACAGTAAATTAATATGAAACAAATATAAAGGTATGTTATAAGGCACTCGTAGGAAATAAAGAAGTAGAACACTAGACTTATACTGGAACATACCTGTAGAGGTTATGTTAACATCTTACTTACTTAGTCGTTCCCCTTCTACCCTGAGGTGTAGAGGTTATGTTAACATCTTACTTACTTAGTCGTTCCCCTTCTACCGTGAGGTGTAGAGGTTATGTTAACATCTTACTTACTTAGTCGTTCCTCTTCTACCATAAGATGTGGAGGTTATGTTAACATCACTAATTTCTAATTTCATTCTAAATGCTTTTGATGGCTTGTTCACATTCGTTTGTTTGTTTGTTTGTTTGTTTTTTGTAGTTTCTATGGAGTAGAGTAGGCAGCCCCATGCCCAAACCTCTTTTACTGCTTTTTGTTACGACATGCTTGACAAGTTACAATGTTATTATTCTTTGTTACCCTACCGGGCCCTGGTAACACACGGGGAAACACAGATCGAGAATACCTGTTGATAGTATTGCGAGGTAGTTCTTCTTCTGTAAGGGAAGCAGGGCCATAGATAGGACTTAAAAAGGAGGGGGGAGGGGTAGGGTTTAATAAAAAAATGTTTTTTAATGCACTAGTTTGTACATTATAATTTTCCCACAAATGTTTTTCACCAAACCCTGGGGGAGGGGGGGGGGTTGAACCCCGCCCTCTTATCTACGGCCTTGAGGGGGAAAAACACACCGGGAAGAAAACTGGAGACAGAAATGGTAAGGATAAAGAAAACATAGAAAGACAATTAAGTGGATGGCACAGGACAAGAGCACTTACATGACTTTGTTGAAGGTCTATGGTCCTTGAGGAGTTAAACAGTGATGAATGATTGGACGCTTAAAGCAGGCGGACATTTTAACACAGCTTCACGTGCAAGACCAGTGTTATAACAAGACTGGATTCCCGCTCTATTTTGTTGTTGTTGTTGTTGTTTTGATGAGGTGATGGGTGGAGGGCTTGCACTTAACAGCTGACCATTGTTGCCTCTTCTCGTTCCATCTCGGTCTACCCTGTTCAACCTGAAATTTGGTTATAATTGGGGTATTTAGTGTCATTTTATTTTTAAATTTTGTATTCAATTTAAATACCTTTTGTCTTTAGCAGTTGCTGATTTCAATTTATATTAGTATTTGTCCATTTTATTTTCTCTTGTATTGTTTCTTGATAACTATTGTCCTGTACACTTGGTTTTACTTTGTATTAGTATTTGTTCTTTTTGAGTTGTTTTTTTTTATTTAATACCTTGTTGTCTTTCCTTGTCCTATGAGTAGTTAGTAAGTTTTTTTTTCTTTCTTTTTATTTTGTGTTTATATTTTTTTTGTTTTGTTACTAACCTTATATGTTTTCCTTTGTTTTATGTATATATCTTTTAAGTATTGATTGGGCATCTCTTGGGGCATCTATACTTAAAACCTTATCACCTGTCAAGTCTATATTGTGATTTCTATAGTAAGTTATTCATTCAAGCCTTTGTTGTTCATACTTTTTACAGTGGATCAGGTAGTGGTCTATGTCATTCTCTTCCTGACACTCTTGGCAGTGTGGTTCTTCTATCATAAAGTATGCTGCACCGAGGCGGAGACGCCACATTTTTTTGTTTGATGGTATCTTTAATTCTTCTCTGACTTGGCACGTCCTCGTTGGTTCTTTCAGCAGTTTGAACGCATGTCTGCCTTTTCTACTGTTTTTCCACGTTGTCTTCCATTCCTCGTTTATAGTTATCTTCACTTGGCTCTTGATCTCCGATCTTCCCAGTCCTGCTCTTATATTGTTTTTACTTGTTCTTCCATTCTTGGCGTTCTGATCTGCCAACTCGTTACCAGCAATACCTATATGTGCTGGAACCCACACTAGCCTCACACTACATCCTCTGTTCCCTAGTGATGTATTTATTGCTAGAATTTCTTCCTTTATGTCTGGCCGGCTACATTTACCTGGTTGTTCTAGTGCCTGAAGTGATGATAGTGAGTCTGTAAATATCGTAACAGCTTCTGGTGGGTTATCTTCGATTATTTCTAAACTTTTAAGAATTGCTACCATCTCTGCGGTAAAAATCGAAGCCCCTTCAGTTACACTGTAGCTCTTTTTTATTTCCCATTGTGGTATTACAACTCCGGCACCTAGTTGCCCACTATTACCCTTAGATCCATCAGTGTAGACGGCCAGACTTTGTTTAGTTAGTTGATCTATGAACTTTCTACTTATCATTTTGGCTTCCATATCTTCTATGTTTTGTTTGATCTTTTCAGTAAGTGAGTAGTCTATGATTGGTGTTTTTAGTTCCCAGGGTGGTATTTTGCTTCTATATTTATTACTATTTTTAATTGTGTTTGATAGTTCTTTGTGCTGCGTCAGATCTTCTATAGTTCTCCACCCTGTTGGATATCTATCTTTGTTTAAGGGGACGTCCCATATACTTGGTTGGTTTTTGACAAATGCTTTATGTGCTGGGTGGGTCACTTCTTGTGCTACTTTACTCCAATAATTTAATCTTAGTTCTTTCCGTCTTAGACCAAGGGGTGGTATGCCAAGAGCTACTTCTAGCGCTTCTACCGCTCTATTTTATAATGAGAGGCAGCTTTTATAACTGCAATGTTGCAAGTCGTTGAGATTTAACACGTTGATTTGTCGTTTTCAGGCTGGAGCATGCGGCAACGTTGGATAGTTAAACAGTTCATGAGGAGTCGCATTCAGCGAAACTGAATTGAATTAACTTTAACCAATTTACTGTGTTATCATGGATGTTTGTCTGTGGGACTGTTTCAATCAATCAATCAACCAATGAAACTATCTATCTATCTATCTATCTATCTATCTATCTATCTATCTATCTATCTATCTATCTATCTATCTATCTATCTATCTATCTATCTATCTATCTATCTATCTATCTATCTATCTATCTATCTATCTATCTATCTATCTATCTATCTATCTATCTATCTATCTATCTGTCTGTCTGTCTGTCTGTCTGTCTGTCTGTCTGTCTGTCTGTCCGTCCGTCCGTCCGTCCGTCCGTCCGTCCGTCCGTCCGTCCGTCCGTCCGTCCGTCCGTCCATCCATCTAAGCTAAGCTAAGCTAAGCTAAGCTAAGCTAAGCTAATCCACATCCACATCCATATCCTCATCCTAATCCTAATCCAAATCCTAATCCTAATCCTACAGCTACTCACAAAGATTAAAGATTAAAGGCAAGATTTACGAAAAAATAAAAGCAAGAAAGTATTTAATCATTATATTTCGCACTGTTTTTTTGTGTCTATAGGTGTCAGTTGTATTACGTCACATCAAATGATTTAATACGATGATAATTTACGAAGAAAAGGGTCTGGTACCTACCAGGTCAGCAACAATTGTTAGTATCAACGTCATGTCAGAACATCTTGATTCTGTACGCAACGTCTTCATTCGACCCACACAAAGTCTCATTAACATTCATTGTTTCTTTTCCAGAGCTTCTAATTCTGTGGTCTATGGACCCCTTATGGGTCTGTGAATGGATTCTAGGAGGTCCGTGTACATAATCTGAAATTTTCTGGGGTAGCAGTGGCTAAAAGGTATGGCGTCCGCTTCTAGTTCTAAAGGTGCCGGGTTCGATCCCAGCACAGGGAATATAATTGTTGGCATTTTTTTTTTTTTTTTTACAGAACCAGTGGTTCATAATGATGTCGTCCTCCCCCTGATCTCCCCTTGAGATGAGAGTGGATGCCTAGCCTTCTCGAATAAGGGCGAAAAAATAGGAGGTCCCCTGTGCAAGTCCCTCGGCAGTTGGAAATCGTAAAAAGTAAGCCATATGGCTGCTGCCCTGGCAGTTTACAAACTATGAAACCTGCCCACCACAAAAATATTTATAGAAAGTGTGATTCCTAAATACACACACTGGGATTCTCGCCGGTACAACGGAGTTCGTGCACTGTGCTGAGATCCTCCTTGTGTGATCTAAAGGAGCAGCTCGGAGCACTTATGATGTTGTCCGTGTGCAATGAAGGTCTTTGTCGTAGATTTTCGATAGGAGAATTAAGACTTGGGTTGGTCCCTTCTGAATAGATTAGAATAGGTGATAGACACAGTGAGAGTTAGTAAAATACCTTGTAAATAGATTCCACGAGTGAGATGATAGAATGTGATATAGAGGCTGTCTCTGAAAGCGAAAAAAATTCTTCTCTCTCTCACCTATCTTCTACGACAGCTTTTACAGCGTCAGACAGTCTAAACACACACATATATATATATATATATATATATATATATATATATATATATATATATATATATATATATATATATATATATATATATTACCTATATTTCTATCTACTCACGGCCACGCACATATACGTGCCGACAGTTAAACACACAGACGTGGGAAATTCTATAACAATGAATATATGTATACTAGAACGAGCCGACAAACACACTGATTAATTCCAAGGGAAATTTTAATTATCATTTAAAATTTCTTCACAACACATAGAAATTACATCAAAACATATACAAATAGTCATAAAACATCAAGAGAATGCTACCAGGATGATAGCCCCGTTATGATATTAACTCTAGGTTTAGCCCACAGCCCCGTTATGAGACAGATGATGGCCCAAAGATTCACAAATACATATGGTTAGGGTCTACTATTGTCCCCCTTAGAAGGTATAGACTGACTTTGACAGCAGTATCTATTCTAAAGAAACAATTTACTTAAGCAGCAAATTTTGCCTAAGGAAGAAAAAAAATACAACAAGTGAGTGCATTAAACAACGAACATACTTTCGTCACTTTCACTCGGTTCATTCATCAGGGTACCCTGGCACACGTGCTTACCTAAAAAAAAAACTTGATGTTGTTCACCGTGTGGCGCAACCTTAGGACACTTCTCTACAGTGAATCTGTATTTTTTGGATAAAGCGAATCCCAGCTCTACAATTACAGGTTTCTTCCACTGTTTTTCGGGGAACATTCACTTCACCAGTTATGTTTTTAGATTACTGTTCATGTCACTTAGATCAGTTAGGGTAAGCAAGTTTGAACGGGCACACAGAGTCAAAACACGAGGGTTTCCTTCATTTGGGAAAAGCTGACCAGTGGACAACTTCTTTTAACAGATAGTCTTGGTTCACTATACACTCTTTCAATACTTGTCGGAAATATTAATGTTAATTCTTGTAATGATTCTCGCCGCCAGGCAGCATGTATATTTGAGTTTATTGTGAAGAAATAAAGTCTGGCTCAAAGGCCCAGTATAAACATTTAGTCTTTAGAAAACCGTTAGTGGGATTGGTATTACTGTCTATCTCTGATGGCACATGCACTGTCAGACCAGTGTTACTTGAAACAACCCACGTGGTTAAAGATAGGAAATGTCTATTCTTCTCACAAGTATGTCTCTTTACTACTAAACGCCGGCAAGTTCTGGGTCACCCCAGTATTCACTACATAAAATGGAAAAAGCACATATAAAATAATTATACATACTATGTATAAGGATATAACTTATATTTTAAACTGCAAGCGTAGAGCTTATCATTTAACACTTCCCGTGAAATAAGTTATATTATAAAATCAATCATCATGAATTTGAAATACATATAAATATATTTCGTCAACACTCATGAGACATCTAGCAGTTATAGTTTGTTTAGAAAAATATACTCGACTGAGTAGTTAGCAGTTAAATCAAATTCATTATGGCTGCATGCTTGTTAAGCTAGAAATAGAATTTATTTTGCTTTCCACTGTAACTCGTCGACTAAAGAATATAACAAACTATTAAAATAATCACTCTGCATACAGAACTAGTTTAAAATGAAATAGGCGATTAAACACTTTATCACTTCACAAAATACTAGAGATCTATTATATATAAGATTTTACCTCAAACAGAACTACGTATCACAACGAAACTGAGACATCACTTATACGTTTAAGTGTTCTAGAACGAAGTGACGACGTCTACTGTGAAATGGAGAATGAGTGAAGTTAGTTTCAAACTCGGGCCAATATCTTAAAATTAGACAAAAGCCCCAACTTCTTTCGCAAACGAAATAATCTCCCCTTTTACGTGTAAAAAACCTTACGTCAGCTTAACGCGAGTGACCGAGAGTACGCGTGACAGTTGCAAATCTCAGACAACCCGTCTGCAGTGCGGAGCGCAATTTCACACTTCGCCGGACTATCCCGACGAAAACTCACGCAGTTGCTGCAAAAGGTAGACAATCCGTCTGCCTGCCATGTCCGATGGAGCGAATTCTCACACCCCAGGCCCAGAAATCTGGTCAGGCAGCGCTCTGACCGGGGAAACTGCAGACGAATGTCTGGCGAGAACCGTATGTTCACAGCTATCGTTCGACCAGCAGTGACTGACATTTACGTAATACCATCACTAGTGCGATTCTCAGTTTTGAGAAAAGAAACAACGTTAAGGATGGGGAAGAAAATATATATCTCGCAAACGAATGGATGCGAAAAAAATACAGGAAAATGTAAAGAAATATAGAGGATACGGGTGAAAGAATAGGAAGAGG
Source organism: Oreohelix idahoensis (assembly GCA_024509875.1). Classification (NCBI taxonomy): domain Eukaryota; kingdom Metazoa; phylum Mollusca; class Gastropoda; order Stylommatophora; family Oreohelicidae; genus Oreohelix; species Oreohelix idahoensis. The sequence goes on from JAMPIV010013560.1 coordinate 140,850, forward strand.
ATAATAGGCAATTTAATGATCATAACCTATGTGACAGAACGTCCCCCCTTTAAGATATGGAAGCACTCCATGTCTACGTTATGGAATTAAATTTCCTATAACCGTAGCTTCGGGGTGTCTGTCTTCTTCCCTCTCATCTCCCCCTCCATCTCTCTCCAATTCCTACTCAAGTCTACTCCCCAAAGTTTCCTTCCTCTGGAATGTCTCCCATGCGCGCTTGAAAGAGCGTCGCCGCTTCTGACATTTTTGAAAGATTTCCTGCGATTGCAGTGGAATATCCCTGTCACTATCGTCATCTTCGTCAGTTTTGGCGATCGTCAGGAGATGGTCGGAGGTTGGCACTGGTCTTTCCAAGTATCTCTTTAACAGATTTAAATGGAAAACCTTCTCCTTTCCTTGAATAGAGATCTGGTAGTTAGCCTTAGAAATCTTTTTCAGGACGGTAAATGGCCCTTGCCATCCGATCTTCAGTTGGTTGTTTCCGGTAGGGAGTAACACCAAAACTTTCTCTCCTGCTTCCAGTTCTCTTTCTTTCGCGACATTCCTGTATCGGTTAGCGTGCTTTGTGCGTGCTCGCTTAAAGTTAGTCGTTGCTAGGTCCCACCCTAGTTTCAACCTTTCCTTTAAAACCGACACATATTTACTTGCTGAGACAACTGTCTCATCCGCCTTCTCGTCTGTCAGAGACTGAAGTAAGGCTTCAAGTGGCCCCTTAATAGGTCTGCCGAATAAAAGCGTAGCTGGCGGAAATCATGTGGAAGTATGAGGAGATTCTCTGTAGCCAAATAATGCTGCAGGAATACAAAGATCCCAATCTTCAGGTTTCACTTGTGCCAGTTTACTTAGCATCATGTTGAGGTTTCCATTAGCACGTTCCACGAGCCCATTTCCGGCCGGAGTATATGGCTTAGTGTGGATGGGTTGGGTCCTCAAGATCTTAACGATCTCATCCATCAACAGGTTTCGGTATGGAGATCCGTTATCCGTCAACACTTGCTGAGGGAATCCCAACCGAGTGAAAATCTGCACGAGGGCTTCTGCGACTTGCTTGGCATCTGCGCATGTTAGCGGTATAGCTTCTGCCCATAAAGTGCATGTATCGACTAAGGTCAGGATAAACCTGTTCCTTCTTTTAGTCCTTTCGAAAGGCCCTAAAATGTCGATCACAACCCGTTCGAATGGTGTACCCACTATTGGCATTTCACCCAAAGAGACTGGGGGTGTCCGTTGCTTGGGTGGCACACGTTGGCACTGGGCACAGGATTTGACATATCTGATAATATCAGTATTTACTCCTGGCGACCAATAATGAGTGGTTATCCGTTGGTTTGTGGCGTTCTGTCCCATATGTCCGCTGAAGGGAAGAGAGTGCCCCATTTCTAGGATTTGGCTTCTGTACTGTTTCGGTACTAGGAGCTGGTTGTACCCTTGGTCAGGCTTGCCCGTTCTGCGATAAAGTACGCCATCCTTAGACAAAATGTCCCCATGCTGTCTGGGTTCCTTAGCCATGGGCAGTTTCCTAAAGCAGGGTGCCAAAGTAGGGTCCTTGTATTGCGCTTCTTTAAGTTCCATGGGTAACAAATTAGGCGCAGGCTCCCGTTCCTTCTTGGTTTGCCATCTTGTATTTACCTCTGCCACAAACGGCTCTTCCAGTTTCCCAATACACACGTATCTCCCGCCAAGTATGACTGGGTAGATGGGATCATCCATAACAGCCGCTTTGATCACGCCTCTGACAAAATCAGAGTGTATCTCCACCAATGCGACGGGAAGCGATGTAGGTGCATCACTCTTACGAACTCCACAAAGTTGGACGGTCTCTGCTGTCTCTTGACCGGGTTTGACCAGGTTTCTGGCGACAATGCAATCATAAGAAAGCCCCGTGTCAAATAAACAAGAAGTTTGAGAACCGTTCAAAATAACAGTACCTCGCGTTGAGGGTCTATCCCCAACAGGTTGGGAATCACTGTCAATAATTCCGCCTTGCGAGACTGTCAATAAGCATCCGATGCGTTTAGGCTCGATGTGCTCGGTCTGATCATTAATCCCGCGCTCAGGGGTTCTCCCTTTGCCACCTTGACCTTTCTGGCTGCGCTGCCATGTAGGGTGGTCGGGTTGATCAGACTGTTTGGGGTGGTTGGGGTACTTGTTCTTGTAGAACTTGGATTTTTCAGGAGGGGGGTTTTGAGGTCCAGTTTCTCTGTGATTATACTGATTAGAAGCCTGAGAAGATTGCTCTAGATTATTTTTTCGAAAATGCTCCTCTGTCGGTTTCCGTTTTGTGGCCGGTAGTTCAGCCAGCGCATTTTGATAACGCTCAGACTTCTCTACGATGTCTTCAATTTTTTCTGCCCCCTGCTCAGCTAGAAATCTTCGGGTATCTGCAGACAATGTGTTCTTTATTTGTTCTGTTAAAACAAATTCCTCAAGACCTTCGTAGGTAGAGGGGAGCTGCGAGAGCTCTAGGCACTTTGTCAGATAACCCTTCAAACGAGACGAGAACTGCTGAAAAGTTTCAGAATTCTCTTTCCTGCTGTTGCGAAACAGTTGCAGAAATTTGCGAGCATTCATTTCAAAGCGCTCCAGTAACGCTTTCTTCAACACATCATAGTTGTCTTGTTGGCTGCTCTCCAGTTTTGCATACACATCGTAAGCAGAACTTTTCAAAGCCTGGGAAAGCTTCATATTCCAGCGCGACCTCTCTAAACCGTACAGAGTTGCAATTTTCTCAAATTTTTCTAACCATGTGTCAATCTTCTCATTAGGACAAGGGAAAGATTCTAGAGCGAAAGACATAGCAGTGAGATGAGTAGATTGAGTGTTAGAAGGATCAGTTAAGGAGGAATGAGGAGAAGACTCTCCATTGCTGGAGGTAGAGGCAGCGCCACGACTTTGGAATTCTAGAGTTTTAAGTGCCAACTCGCGCTGTCTCTCTTCTCTTTCCTTCTCATGCTGTCTCTCTTTCTCTTTCTCTCTTTCCTCATGCTGTCTCTCCTTCTCTTTCTCTCTTTCCTCATGCTGTCTCTCTTTCTCTCTTTCGTTCGCCCTGCGGATTTCCATTTCCTCCTCAATCCTCTTCTGCAGTAGTAGACGGTCTTCCGCTTCTTTCCTCCTAGCTTCTTCTTTCCTCTCCGCGTCATATCTCTCGAGTTCGTCTCTGACAAACGCTTTCGCTTCCTCTCCTTCCAGTCCCTCCTCTCTCGCTTCGTCTCTGAGGAGTTGTCTAAGCTTTGCCCTCTCGGCCATATTAAGTCAGTGACTGAGACTAGTGGAGAAAGAAAATTGGAAAAAAGGATACACTGGTTCCTACCACTTAAGAGAAAAAAATACCAAAAATCAAAAGATGATATACTTAACCCTGGGATACCTCCTCCAAAAAATAAAATCTAACTATCGCTGCTATTATCGGCAATAAAGCACCTAATGCAAACACGACTACGCCAACTAAATGGTAGTTAAGATTAATCCCTGAAAAATAAGTTGCTACAGTGGAAAACACAATGATTATAGCAAAAATTAAAGAGAAAAATAATCCCTTAATTTTAAAATCCACTATAAGTTCGCCCCTGAAGTCAGATCGGGTAAGGGAGGCAATTAATCTGGACGAAAGAGTCCGAAACGCACTCCTTAACTTAGTTCAAACACCGTTCTGCCTCAGTACCCAGTGAATGTAATACACTCACCACTTTACCAGCGTTTAGTATTACAAATTCAACAATTAACATATATTCCGACAAAATCCACCTGTAACTCAAATGTATATTATTCAAAATGCTGTGGAAAAAAAACTTATCAGTTTGTGTGGTCAGCACGCCCGTAAACAGATCGTTAGTCTAGGGGATAAATTATTTAAAGATATAACAACTCACAAGACATCAAACTCTTACTCTATTTCAGAATAAAGAATCTTAAGTACAAAATCCAGATAGACGAGTCCACATTTGTCGTACTCGTCTTCCTATTCTAAGTTCAAAAACCGGAAACGAGCCCACATTTGTCGTACTCGTCTTCCTATTCTATGTTCAAAAATCCGTCGGACGAGACCACATTTGTCCTACTCGTCTTCCTATTCTAGGTTCAAAAATCCGTCGGACGAGACCACATTTGTCGTAGATTTTCGATAGGAGAATTAAGACTTGGGTTGGTCCCTTCTGAATAGATTAGAATAGGTGATAGACACAGTGAGAGTTAGTAAAATAAATAGATTCCACGAGTGAGATGATAGAATGTGATATAGAGGCTGTCTCTGAAAGCAAAAAAAATTCTTCTCTCTCTCACCTATCTTCTACGACAGCTTTTACAGCGTCAGACAGTCTAAACACATATATATATTACCTATATTTCTATCTACTCACGGGCACGCACATACACGTGCCGACAGTTAAACACACAGACGTGGGAAATTCTATAACAATGAATATATGTATACTAGAACGAGCTGACCAACACGCTGATTAATTCCAAGGGAAATTTTAATTATCATTTAAAATTTCTTCACAGCACATAGAAATTACATCAAAACATATACAAATAGTCATAAAACATCAAGAGAATGCTATCAGGATGATAGCCCCGTTATGATATTAACTCTAGGTTTAGCCCACAGCCCCGTTATGAGACAGATGATGGCCCAAAGATTCACAAATACATATGGTTAGGGTCTACTATTGTCCCCCTTAGAAGGTATAGACTGACTTTGACAGCAGTATCTATTCTAAAGAAACAATTTACTTAAGCAGCAAATCTTGCCTAAGGAAGAAAAAAAATACAACAAGTGAGTGCATTAAACAACGAACATACTTTCGTCACTTTCACTCGGTTCATTCATCAGGGTACCCTGGCACACGTGCTTACCTAAAAAAAAACTTGATGTTGTTCACCGTCTGGCGCAACCTTAGGACACGTCTCTACAGTGAATCTGTATTCTTTGGATAAAGCGAATCCCAGCTCTACAATTACAGGTTTCTTCCACTGTTTTTCGGGGAGCATTCACTTCACCAGTTATGTTTTTAGATTACTGTTCATGTCACTTAGATCAGTTAGGGTAAGCAAGTTTGAACGGGCACACAGAGTCAAAACACGAGGGTTTCCTTCATTTGGGAAAAGCTGACCAGTGGACAACTTCTTTTAACAGATAGTCTTGGTTCACTATACACTCTTTCAATACTTGTCGGAAATATTAATGTTAATTCTTGTAATGATTCTCGCCGCCAGGCAGCATGTATATTTGAGTTTATTGTGAAGAAATAAAGTCTGGCTCAAAGGCCCAGTATAAACATTTAGTCTTTAGAAAACCGTTAGTGGGATTGGTATTACTGTCTATCTCTGATGGCACATGCACTGTCAGACCAGTGTTACTTGAAACAACCCACGTGGTTAAAGATAGGAAATGTCTATTCTTCTCACAAGTATGTCTCTTTACTACTAAACGCCGGCAAGTTCTGGGTCACCCCAGTATTCACTACATAAAATGGAAAAAGAACATATAAAATAATTACACATACTATGTATAATGATATAAACTTATATTTTAAACTGCAAGCGTAGAGCTTATCATTTAACACTTCCCGTGAAATAAGTTATATTATAAAATCAATCATCATGAATTTGAAATACATATAAATATATTTCGTCAACACTCATGAGACATCTAGCAGTTATAGTTTGTTTAGAAAATATACTCGACTGAGTAGTTAGCAGTTAAATCAAATTCATTATGGCTACATGCTTGTTAAGCTAGAAATAGAATTTATTTTGCTTTCCACTGTAACTCGTCGACTAAAGAATATAACAAACTATTAAAATAATCACTCTGCACACAGAACTAGTTTAAAATGAAATAGGCGATTAAACACTTTATCACTTCACAAAATACTAGAGATCTATTATATATAAGATTTTACCTCAAACAGAACTACGTATCACAACGAAACTGAGACATCACTTATACGTTTAAGTGTTCTAGAACGAAGTGACGACGTCTACTGTGAAATGGAGAATGAGTGAAGTTAGTTTCAAACTCGGGCCAATATCTTAAAATTAGACAAAAGCCCCAACTTCTTTCGCAAACGAAATAATCTCCCCTTTTACGTGTAAAAAACCTTACGTCAGCTTAACGCGAGTCGTAACTGCCATCAGTGACCGAGAGTACGCGTGGCAGTTGCAAATCTCAGACAACCCGTCTGTCACGTAGACAGTGACTTAATTTATTTTTCCATCTCGTCTCAATGTTATTACTCTTTAATGTTCTGTTTTCTAGACATTTTGTTTCTCTTTGCTTTGCTACCTGTGTGGCCCAATTGTTTTCTCCTTCTCAAACCCCACCCGAGGTTGTTTACGTTCGTTCCTGCAGCGGTCAGCGAAAGATAATGTTACGTCAGCACACCTGGCCTGATCAGAAGAACGTCTGTTACGCTTAAAGTGTTAGCCACGAGCGGCTAGTACCCTTTGAGGCCTGGGTAACGAGTTTGATCTGTTTCATGGGGAGATAACAATCGCGGTCAGTTTGTGGGTTGTTTGCCCTTAGATGAGCAAAGAGCACATAATATTATGATTGTCTCTCTGGGGGAATTTTCGCAAAGTTGTTGCTTCTGAAACCTTTGTCTTACCCGGTATTACGATTACGCCGATACATCTGAAGAAATATGCAGGCCAGGTGTCCGGGGGGAGCGTCTTTGTAATCTATAAGAGTAGACGGGTTTAATAAGACAAAGACATTCGTGAATATTCCTGGCCCGTAGATGACCATCATGAGATAAGGCAAACTTTAACACAGTACTAGAATGTGTTTGCCTATGTTCTAGTCATTTTCGGGGTGAGTTGACATATCTTATTATAATATGATATATTCATGTTAGCTTTTATATATCTGTTAGGAAAGTGAATTCATTTCTGAGGACTTCTCCTAGTTATTTAGTTCAGTGATAAGGTAGCGCTGTCTACGGCCTAGTAAGGGTGCTTAAACTGTTACGGTTTATCATGGGTTAAATGTTAAACTTACAATAACAGATAATAGGCGTAGAATCAGTCCACAGATGCTTATCATGGGTTAAGAATAGGCTAAATTAACTGTCATTTCTGTAAGATAATGTCAGGTGTGGATTGTTCACTTAAAAACTGAATAGTGAGATGCAGGCAGTAATTCTGGATTATAGGAGATAGTCACTTATTCCTTTTGGATATATATTTCTAGTGGCAAGGGAGAGTCATTTTATGCTTACTTGTGTGGCTAGGCACTAGTCTATAACTTTCACGGAAAGCAGTCACCAGGCATAGATATAATTATATCTTATGATTCAGCCACAACTGTATTATTATAGCAAGTTCATTGCCTTTCTATGTACTCATCTTGTGGAATGCTAATATATTTCCCCAAAGGGACATATGATTTATTTGTGTAATGTCAAATGCTGTAATCTGTTTATGTATATTCATTTAATGTTGTAAGATGAATAAGCATATTCATTTAACTGTAACTAACGGTTAGGTTTCCTGTATGTTGAGATTGGGAGAAGAGGAGGAGATTTTGCTGTCAGAACATTTAATGACAGTTACATGGGTGTACAAAAGATATTAAGCCTATGCGGGCGCGTGTTGATAATTGATAGAATGGAAGGAGCGGAGCATGACTAGGTTATAAAACATTAGATTGATTTTGTCGTTGCTTGAAGGTAAAAGGTGTCTTTTTTGGGTCTCAGTTTCAGGGAGACCGAATCGCTAGAGCAGACTCCAGTCAGGCGAAGAAAGTCATATACTCTTCGATCTAGAGGGTTTCTGTATACATCTAGCAACGAATCGTCAACCCCGTTCCTGAATCAAAACCCCTTTTTGTCAACGCCAAGTTAAGCTCACGCAGTGCAACGGAGCCAACGCTAAATCTGGAATCACCAAATGCAGTAGTAGTTCTCTACTCGCCTATTGGACTACCAGCCAGAGCATTGCGGCTTCAGAATATCAAAACCGCCCAGCATGCCTATAGCAGAATCTGATATCACCCGACTTCGTTTGTGCCTAAACGGGGCACTCAGCAACCCACAGCCAAACCAGTTTAAACAGGATTTACAGCCAGGCAGAGCCTAGCGCCGGATAAGAACGCCTGGGACTCCGTGTCCTCAAGTGACTTCTTCAGGTGTATTTCTAGATACTTAAAACCTCGCACGTACGAGCAGCCATCTATGGACAGAGTTCCAGCCCCCCTCACGCAGTAGCGGTCACCAACGTATAGCACCCACAAGGAAAGTTGGGTATTTCACTTCATTCATCTTGAAGGATATTTATCCGTAAGACACTTTCTGGAGCTAGCACATTTGGTCCCACGAAATAGCGGACAGGCTGTCGCTCAGTTCGTTTATTTGGTCAGCAGGAGATAAACAACGTCTTCCAGTGTTCCCTCGCGCAATTAGGGGTCACCAACGTTTAGCCCGACAAGGAAAGTTTGGTATTTCATTTCAGTCATCTTGAAGGATATGTATCTGTAAGACACTTTCTGGAGCTAGCGCCTTTGGTCCCCGAAAGCGGACCCTCTGTCGGACAGCTTGGTTATTTTCTCCGTGTTCTACAGGTTTTATGAGTGTTGGTGGTGTGTGTGTTTGTGGGTGTGTATTTGCATTATTGGTGGTTATTGATGATTATTTATGACTATTGATGAATATTTTGATTATTGATGTAATTTATGCTGTGTATGATGATATGCATTAATTCCATGCTTTTCTTCTTTAATAAAGTTTACACATTTATTAATGCGCTGTTCCCGACCCTTTCCATCCATAAGTAACTTGTTTTTAGCTCTTTACTATAATCTCTATGTATGATAAGAGAAAAGAGTGAGAGCAGGAGGTGCTTAGACAGACATAAGTGAGTTGAGGCTTGGAGAGAGAGATCATTTTGATAAATCTTCTTCCATGTTGTCTCAAGTCCATCTCCTATTTACACCTTTCTGTGTGTGTAATCTATAACTCTGTCAGTCCACTATCCCTTGTCGATTTCACTACTGTTGTCCAACTCGACAAATACTCTACACTCAAACTCAACCACGACAAATGGTGGCTCAGTCCGGTATGAATCTAACATATAATGTGGGCTCGTTCCGAAGATGAATCTCTCACAAGATTTTATTCTGATTCTTAGAGTTTAGTGTTCGGCAGATTATAGGAATTTCTTTCCCCTAGACATATCGAACTATTTCTTTTGGAGGAAGTCTGAACAGCGTTTTTCTCCACAGCATTCATAATATTTAGTTACATTTATTGTTCATGGAACACATGAGACAGCTGGTAAAGGTTGATGGTAACACTGCTGAGTTTTTGGTTGACAAATCTGACGACTATTGTTGAAAAAGTCAGAAAAAAAAAATTTGTTAAGGGTTAATATTTTTTTCAGGAGTAGCTCTTTAATCTGAGATAAGAAGCTACAGATAGTCAGTTACTAGCTTGCATTTGTACCAAGGGAGGGTGTTCATTCGGATGATAGTAACCAATCCTCTCAATAGCTAAGTACTGACAGAAGTTGGAAACTTCTTTTTCTTCTTGCGATCGCATCTTTGATGATTACACCGTCAGACGAGTTCTCATGATGAATTCGACTGTTGTTTGAAGTTCCTCTTTAACTCCATATAGCTTTGAATTTAGTGTTGAGTCATTGGGCCAGTATATCTTTCTTAACTGGTCATACAGAGGACAGTCCTGTAGAACATGCTCAGCAGTTTGTTCGTTTAATCCACATGTGCACAGTAGTGAAGCAGACAATCGTAGCTTGTGCATGTGTTTATTCAGTTTGTTATGCCCTGTCCTGAGTCGAAAAATAGTTATCTGTCCCTGCCGGTCGAGAGTGTGATAGTCGTCTTTGGGTTGGTTCTGTTCTCTTCTGATAGTCTGGATAGCTCTCTTTTTCTCATCTTCTTGTTCACATTCTCCTCCCTTTTTTGCAAGTTTATCTGCCTTTTCATTTCCGGGTACACCACAATGAGATGGTACCCACTGAAGTATGGTTCTCTTTTTGGCAGCTACCTTGTTTAGTTCATTTCTCAGATGAGGGAGTTTACCACCCTTGAGAGCTTGCAGGACAGACAGTGCATCTGTGACGATGACTACCTGGTGGCAGTCAGAGTTGGTGTTATAAATCATATTTGCAGCTTGCTCTAGAGCTTGAACCTCAGCTGTATAGTTGGAACAGAATTTACCAGTGGGAATGTGCCTAGTCTCATAGTGGTTGTCAGGAAATGAGATAAAGATACCGGCACCTCCATTCCTAACAGCATTAGTTGCTGATCCATCTGTATAGGCATGTATCCATGATTGATCGGGATAGCTTTCTTGGATCATACTCAATGTAGCAGTTCGTTTTTGCAGATCATTATACTCATATCCACTTGTGAGACCACTGACTGATGTATTAATTTGGAGGGCACTGCTGGCCTGCTCCCATGGTACAGGGTATAGGGTGGGCTTCAGTGGTGTTGTCTTCATGGATAGGTCTTCTTGATGCTGTCTTATAAGTCTTTTTCCCCGATGCACAAAGCTGCTACGCTTTAGACGTCCCAATGCCAGAACATCTAGTCTTGCCTTCATTGGGTGCATTGGCATACTGTAGTACTTTTCCATCTGGATCATGGTTTTTGTGTCTCTTCTATGGGACAATGTCTGTAATCCAGCAACCTTCTGCATCTCTGTTATTGGTGTAGTTTTCATGGCTGCTGTAATGAGCCTGAGAGCTTGATTTTGCACCTTGTCCAAAGACTGCAGATGTGAGTTAGCAGCTGATGACCATGCTGCTGAGCTAAACTCTAAGTGTGGTCTTATTACTCCATTATAAATCTTCTTTAGATTTCGTTCATTTGCTCCCCAGTTGGTACCTGCTAATTTTCTGAGTATGCCTAGTCGTCTTCGGGCCTTTCCTTCTGCATTTTTCAATATGCTTATTCCATGTAAGCCTTTGGTCAAATGTCACCCCAAGATAGGTGGGGTAGCTTTCTTCCTTGATCACGGTTGTCCCTAGGTGTATGTTAGCTGATTTGTCCTTGGGGGCGAGGGAGAACAGTGTTGTGGAGGTTTTGTCTGTGTTTATTGTGATAAGCCATTTCTCTGCCCATGACACTAGCATGTCTGCTGCCCGCTGCATTCTATAATTTGCTGTGGTGACATTTTCATCAGCGCACCAGAGTACTAGGTCATCTGCATATAAGGCAGCTTTAACTCCTGCAGGGAGATCTTTCACCAGGTCATTGATGTAAACAAGGAAGAGTGTTGGGGAAATTACTCCTCCTTGAGGTACCCCCTGATGGAGTAACACTTTTCTGCTCTGCAGACCGTCAAGAGTGACACTAGTTCTCCTGTTATGCAAGTATGACTGGATCCATTTCATCATGTTGTCTTGGATTCCACTTCTCCTAAGTTTTGCAATGAGGCCATCTTTCCACACCTTGTCAAAGGCCTGCTTGAAGTCGACCCAGATCGTTAGGACCTTTTTCTTCTCCTGGAAGGCATCTTCTATTGCTTGAGACAAGTAAGTAACTTGGTCTGCTATACTGTAGCATTCTCTAAATCCAGCTTGTTCCGGCACCAGGATCTGCTCAGACTCTAAATACCATTTCAATCTGTGGTTGACTATTCGCTCCATAGTCTTTCCAACACAGCTTGTGAGACTGATTGGCCGGTAACTTGCAGCCTCGGTCTTACATTTCCCTTTCTTTAGTATGGGTATTGTGATGGCTTCTCTCCATACTTGGGGTACCGTTCCTTTCAACCAGCTGTGGTTGAATATCTCAAGCAGTTTTGTCTTTGCTGCTGAGCTCAGATTTACTAGCATTTCGTTGCTGATTTTGTCTGGGCCGGGTGACTTTTGAAACTTAAGCTTGGAAATAGCCTTCTGTAGTTCTCCTAGTGTGATGGGTTCCCTCATTGGGGCAGGAGTATCTGTCTGTCCCATGGTTGCCAGTATTTCTTTTCTTATCTCTCTCTGATGATCTATGTTAATGGGTAAGTTGCTTTCTGAACTGTATCTTCTAGCAAACAAGTGTGCAGCTTGTTTTCCTCTGAAACGTTTGCCACCTTCATCCAATGTGATAGTCTGCCTAGGTGAGGAACGCTCTTCATTTAGAGACTTGACTAATCTCCAAAGTTTCCTGCCGTCTTTCTCAAGGTTCAGCGATGCCGTTTTAGTTCTCCAGCTTTTCCGTTTTTCTTCTAGCTTTGTTCTCTGAAACTCTGCTACAGCCTTTTTCCATTTGTTGTGAGTTTCAAGTGAAGGCTGAGACTCTGCGTCCTTTCTAGCCTTGTCCATAGCTTCCTGACGTTCTTGGAGTGTGCTGGACCAGTATGGTATGTAGTTACGCCGGCATCCTTTGGGAATGGTTTCTTTTGCAGCTTGTAGTATGCATCTGTTGAAGTCTTTTACCACTTCATTAATGTCTCTGTTCTGTACCTTGAAGGTAGACAGCAGCGTGTTCACCTGATGCCTGAATAAACCCCAGTTGGCTTTTTTGTAGTTCCATCTTGTAATGGCTGGGCCTGTACTGAGAGTTGCACTCTGGACAGTAAGAAAGATTGGGCGATGGTCGCTTCCCCCTAGTTGGTCTCCTACTTCTCTACTAATAGATCCAGCTATATCTGGTGTGGAGAAGGCAAGATCTGGTGTTGAGGTTGTGTGCCATCCTCTGGAGTAGAAGGTAGGAGTATCTGTGGCATTATTGACTAGGATTAGGGAGTGATCATCTTGCCAAGTTTCAACCTCTTCACCTCTGTGATCCAGATGGTTATAGCCCCAGCTCTGGGAGTGGCTATTAAAGTCTCCAACTGCTATAAAGTTGGTGGCTGGTACCTGTATAGAGCTGAGACTCAGGGGTTTGTTGTTCGGACAGTAATAGTTCAGGAGTTCTATTTCCATCTTGTCTACCTTTATCTGCAGCAGCTGATATTCTGCTCCATCCATGAAGGTTTTCCTTTCGTGTGCAGGAATGTTATTCCTTACAAGAGTAAGTACTCCTCCTTTTCGTCTATCTTGTCTGTCGGATCTGAAGCATTGATATCCCCTTATTTTAAAGGTTTGATCTGCTTTCAAGTGAGTCTCTTGGATACAGCAAACACTGACTTGCTTCTCATACAAGATGTTTTCCAGCTCTGTCTTTTTGCTGTATCCAGCCTGCTTGCTGTTCACTCCCTCTGCATTCCAGTGCATCATGACAAGTGGCACTCTGGGTTTCTCTTTTTCTGTTTTGTTTTGGTCAGTAGTTCTCCTCCGCCATCTGCTGACTCCACAAGACGGTCTAGAGGGTCCTCCAGTAGCTGAGGGTGGGCTCTGTCGAGGCTCAGAGCCCGGCACTGCACCTGCCTGGTGGAGCTCCACAGGGCGAGCACCAGTACGAGATTTATTTGACGGTGTACTCTCCATAGAAAAAAAAAAAGCGAGTTGCATGATACTGTGGTTTCCGGTGCGCCTTCTGGCCCAGTATCTATGACTTTAGCACCTGTTCAACGGGAGAGTGGGCTCATCCCTAATCTGTTTATGTTCCCAGTAGTAGACTATTCGGAAGCAGCCTGGGGGTGTCACTGCTCTGCGCGGACCTTGTTTACCGAGGCGGCGTCCGAGCTCGTATGGTGAAAATATGGTTGCGTTATCTTCAAAATAGACCTGTCTTTCCCGTGGCTTTTCTGCCATCCTGCAACTTTGAGTTAGGGAGTTCTGAGCTCCAGTCTCTTTCCCAGGCATTTTATCCTGGCCTGGCACGCATACAGAGGACCCCACTTCTGGTTCTAAGTTAGCAGTTGGGGATAGGTGGGGTAGCACACTGTGCATTCCCCATCATCCAGGGGGCTCTCCAACTATGCAGAGCTTGCACAATGCTGTGCTCTGGTTCTGGGCTCTCCCAAGGAATCCTGACGTCCTGCACAGAGCCACTTCCAGATACCCACCACCTGCCAACCCTCCATTGTAGAAATGTCCTGCATGCGGCCATCCAGCCAAGAGCCAGTATTAAGTCTGGTGCCCAAGTGATCCCCCCAAGCTCAGTGTGCAATGCTGGGTTCTCATCATGCTGCAACACAGGGGGGATTGTGATGCTCAGCCATCTCTCTCGACTCTGCACCGATAAGTGACATCGGGGACTTAACTGTGCCTCAGTACTGGGAGGCCCCGTTTCCGGGTACACCACACACAGCCAATTGAGGCAACGGACGCCGTGGGCGTGTCTTCAGTGGGGAAGTTGTGGAGTCTTCCTGTCCATGTTCTTGCACATCCTAACACTGCCCGCAAGACATCGGAGGTTTGGAGAGTGGCCTTCTCTGCTTTTTTGAGCCGGGGTGAGCTCCCCGGGCAAGTCTCGATGGGGATCGGGACGTGTCCACGCGCCAGTGGGCCCAGCATCTGCCGCATCTGATGGAGGACTTGCTCTGCCAGGTTTGATGTGGATTTCCTACCGCCCCGGGTAGAAGCCAGAAGTGTACTGTGCCAGCTCTGGGGGAGATAAAGGGGGTGTTTCTGCGTCTCCTTGTGATACGTAGCCAAGGTAGGGCTCACAGTGCTCTTTCCCCGCCACCAAATTGCCTGCTGGTTACGCCGAGTTCTCCGAGGCTCTAGGCATGTGACCAAGAGTTGAAGGCAATAGGATCGTCAAGTCCTGAGTCTCTGTGCCTGTACAATGGGTTCCGATCTTCAAGGAGCAGTCCACACTCGTTCCCACTCCCAAGACTTGTTCAGTATCCATCTGGCTCCTTCCCACCCACAGAGGGCGTGTACGGTGTAGTGCACCGGTTTTATTATCGAGGTTTGCTCCTCTAGATCCGTTGTGTTTAGCCTGAGGATTCGCACCCTCAGTTACCAGGACTACCTCGAGGAGGGTGTGGCTCTTCACCACGCTCAACGATCTTGGGGTATGAGAGGTTTTGCTAGGCCAAGAGACTAACACCGCAATGGTCGCTCCTTTCATGAACAAGAATTCACTAGGCCTAGGGTGAAGCAAGGGGGGAAACCCACTACCCACAACACCAGCACATCATACCCCCTGTCTGTAAAAGTCTTTGCCTCTTAGTTGGAAACGAATTTGGATTATGATTATAGGATGTTCAATGACATGTAATGGACGTCTATGGAAAAGATAAATTACTGTCATTTAGTCCGTGTTTCACGCACTTTAAAAAAGGGGGCAACTTGTCACGTAGACAGTGACTTAATTTATTTTTCCATCTCGTCTCAATGTTATTACTCTTTAATGTTCTGTTTTCCTAGACATTTTGTTTCTCTTTGCTTTGCTACCTGTGTGGCCCAGTTGTTTTCTCCTTCTCAAACCCCACCCGAGGTTGTTTACGTTCAAGCCTGCAGCGGTCAGCGAACGATAATGTTACGTCAGCACACCTGGCCTGATCAGAAGAACGTCTGTTACGCTTAAAGTGTTAGCCACGAGCGGCTAGTACCCTTTGAGGCCTGGGTAACGAGTTTGATCTGTTTCAGGGGGAAGATAACAATCGCGGTCAGTCTCCGGGTTTTGCCCCTTAGAACGCATTAGCGATCATAATATTATGCATTTCTCTACCTGAGGGAATTTTCTTGCGGTTGTTGACTTCTGATGTCTCTAGAATAACCTTTGTATTACTCTCTTGATTACGCATTACGCCGATATCTCTGAAGAAATATGCAGGCCAGGTGTCCGGGGTGGGTGGGGCGGGGGGGGGGGGGGGGGGGGGGCGTCCTTGTAATCTATAAGAGTAGACGGGGTTAATAAGACAAAGACATTCGTGAATATTCCTGACCCGTAGATGACCATCATGAGATAAGGCAAACTTTAACACAGTACTAGAATGTGTTTGCCTATGTTCTAGTCATTTTCGGGGTGAGTTGACATATCTTATTATAATATGATATATTCATGTTAGCTTTTATATATCTGTTAGGAAAGTGAATTCATTTCTGAGGACTTCTCCTAGTTATTTAGTTCAGTGATAAGGTAGCGCTGTCTACGGCCTAGTAAGGGTGCTTAAACTGTTACGGTTTATCATGGGTTAAATGTTAAACTTACAATAACAGATAATAGGCGTAGAATCAGTCCACAGATGCTTATCATGGGTTAAGAATAGGCTAAATTAACTGTCATTTCTGTAAGATAATGTCAGGTGTGGATTGTTCACTTAAAAACTGAATAGTGAGATGCAGGCAGTAATTCTGGATTATAGGAGATAGTCACTTATTCCTTTTGGATAGATATTTCTAGTGGCAAGGGAGAGTCATTTTATGCTTACTTGTGTGGCTAGGCACTAGTCTATAACTTTCACAGAAAGCAGTCACCAGGCATAGATATAATTATATCTTATGATTCAGCCACAACTGTATTATTATAGCAAGAACATTGCATTTTCTTTGTACTCATTTTGTGGAATATTAATATATTTCCCCAAAGGGACATATGATTTATTTGTGTAATGTCAAATGCTGTAATCTGTTTATGTATATTCATTTAATGTTGTAAGATGAATAAGCATATTCATTTAACTGTAACTAACGGTTAGGTTTCCTGTATGTTGAGATTGGGAGAAGAGGAGGAGATTTTGCTGTCAGAACATTTAATGACAGTTACATGGGTGTACAAAAGATATTAAGCCTATGCGGGCGCGTGTTGATAATTGATAGAATGGAAGGATTATTGACTAGGTTATAAAACATTAGATTGATTTTGTCGTTGCTTGAAGGTAAAAGGTGTCTTTTTTTGGGTCTCAGTTTCAGGGAGACCGAATCGCTAGAGCAGACTCCAGTCAGGCGAAGAAAGTCATATACTCTTCGATCTAGAGGGTTTCTGTATACATCTAGCAACGAATCGTCAACCCCGTTCCTGAATCAAAACCCCTTTTTGTCAACGCCAAGTTAGCTCACGCAGTGCAACGGAGCCAACGCTAAATCTGGAATCACCAAATGCAGTAGTAGTTCTCTACTCGCCTATTGGATTACCAGCCAGAGCATTGCGGCTTCCAGAATATCAAAACCGCCCAGCATGCCTATAGCAGAATCTGATATCACCCGACTTCGTTTGTGCCTAAACGGGGCACTCAGCAACCCACAGCCAAACCAGTTTAAACAGGATTTACAGCCAGGCAGAGCCTAGCGCCGGATAAGAACGCCTGGGACTCCGTGTCCTCAAGTGACTTCTTCAGGTGTATTTCTAGATACTTAAAACCTCGCACGTACGAGCAGCCATCTATGGACAGAGTTCCAGCCCCCCTCACGCAGTAGCGGTCACCAACGTATAGCACCCACAAGGAAAGTTGGGTATTTCACTTCATTCATCTTGACGGATATTTATCCGTAAGACACTTTCTGGAGCTAGCACATTTGGTCCCACGAAATAGCGGACAGGCTGTCGCTCAGTTCGTTTATTTGGTCAGCAGGAGATAAACAACGTCTTCCAGTGTTCCCTCGCGCAATTAGGGGTCACCAACGTTTAGCCCGACAAGGAAAGTTTGGTATTTCACTTCAGTCATCTTGAAGGATATGTATCTGTAAGACACTTTCTGGAGCTAGCGCCTTTGGTCCCCGAAAGCGGACCATCTGTCGGACAGCTTAGTTATTTTCTCCGTGTTCTACAGGTTTTATGAGTGTTGGTGGTGTGTGTGTTTGTGGGTGTGTATTTGCATTATTGGTGGTTATTGATGATTATTTATGACTATTGATGAATATTTTGATTATTGATGTAATTTATGCTGTGTATGATGATATGCATTAATTCCATGCTTTTCTTCTTTAATAAAGTTTACACATTTATTAATGCGCTGTTCCCGACCCTTTCCATCCATAAGTAACTTGTTTTTAGCTCTTTACTATAATCTCTATGTATGATAAGAGAAAAGAGTGAGAGCAGGAGGTGCTTGGACAGACATAAGTGAGTTGAGGCTTGGAGAGAGAGATCATTTTGATAAATCTTCTTCCAGGTTGTCTCAAGTCCATCTCCTATTTACACCTTTCTGTGTGTGTAATCTATAACTCTGTCAGTCCACTATCCCTTGTCGATTTCACTACTGTTGTCTAACTCGACAAATACTCTACACTCAAACTCAACCACGACACCGTCTGCAGTGCGGAGCGCAATTTCACACTTCGCCGGACTATCCCGACGAAAACTCACGCAGTTGCTGCAAAAGGTAGACAATCCGTCTGCCTGCCATGTTCGACGGAGCGAATTCTCACACCCCAGGCCCAGAAATCTTGTCGGGCAGCGCTCTGACCGGGGAAACTGCAGACGAATGTCTGGCGAGAACCGTATGTTCACAGCTATCGTTCGACCAGCAGTGACTGACATCTACGTAATACCATCACTAGTGCGATTCTCAGTTTTGAGAAAAGAAACAACGTTAAGGATGGGGAAGAAAATATATATCTCGCAAACGAATGGGTGCGAAAAAAATACAGGAAAATGTAAAGAAATATAGAGGATACGGGTGAAAGAATAGGAAGAGGATAATAGGCAATTTAATGATCATAACCAATGTGACAGTCTTTAAAAAAAAAAACGAATATGAAATTTAAAAAGTAAAATGTTAAATTGTGCTTTTACGTTCATTTTTCCAAGAAGAAAGGAGTCCGTCGTCTTCTTTGAACAATGATAGGGGGCCAAAGCGTGCAAAGGGTCCATGGCATAAAAAAGGTTAAGAAACCCTGGTCTAGTCTGCTCAGGATCTTTTCATCGCTCCAGGATATGGTCGTTCTTGTCACCTCTTCTGGTATTGATTTCTTCCATGTCTTCAAGCAAAACTCTGATACCCTTTATGACAATAACATCCTTACACAAGAAGTTCGACAACTCTGACGAAGCTGTCAGCGAGAAATAATGGCTTGACTTGCAATGAATTGCCATTGACGTGCCAGCTTGGGATACAGGCAGCCGGTCGCATTCTCGAAGCAATCTTTGTTCAGTGAATTAGACAAGGCTTCAGGTCCTGACCGACATACATACTGCATCAAGCCAAAGAAGAAACGGAAGTGCTTATATCTGCAAGAGAAGAATTGATGGTTCCTCTTAACTCATGTTCGATAACACTTCTGAGATTGTAGAAACTTTTATCCCGCTTAGAAATATGTTGCCGATTAAGCAACTCTGTTGTTTGGCTATTCTTTGCGGACATTGTCATTAATAAGTAAATGTATTTGGCTTTTTTTCAGGCCTATGTGCCTTGCATCTTCTAAAAATGTCAGGTTTTAAAGCAATCTATCTATCTATCTATCTATCTATCTATCTATCTATCTATCTATCTATCTATCTATCTATCTATCTATCTATCTATCTATCTATCTATCTATCTATCTATCTATCTATCTATCTATCTATCTATCTATCTATCTATTTATCTATCTATCTATCTATCTATCTATCTATCTATCTATCTATCTATCTATCTATCTATCTATCTATATCTCTCTCTATCTCTCTCTCTCTGCCTGCCTGCCTGTCTGTCTATCTGTCTGTCTCTCTCTGTTTCTCTCTCTCACTCACTTACTCACTCCCTCACTCACTCACTCACTCACTCACTCACTCACTCACTCACTCAATTTTTTGTGTACAATTCTCTAGGCGGTTCTGTTAATAAAATGTATAACGAATCCTATTTTTCCCTCACCTTCTATCTTCATTCATTTTCTTACTCTTGTTTCTTTCCCTCTGTGACAAAACGTCTTCGGGCATGTACTTTTGTGCCCCTCTCTCACCCATTTATCCCCTCCGGCAGTATCACTTTTCTTCTCCATTTTCGTCATCGTCCTATTATTTGGCATAATTTTGCCCTACATTCTTTTTGCTGTGACCGCTCCCAGACTGTTTAGGTTTCACTAAGTCAACGTAGTATATTATCAGGTTAATACGATTATGATGTAAGTCAGTCTGGCCACCTTTGAAAGAGACAACAGTTGTTTGTGCAACGTGGTATCGCACGAACACGCACAGAAAGCCAGACTGCTATCTAAGGAAGCCGCCTGAGGGACGGGTGAAAACACCGGTGATAATTAGATAATCGTTTCATCTGAGCCCTCTCGGTATCAATATTGCCGATAATTTGTCTGGGTCGGCAATCTTGGCAGAAAGTATTACGCCGGGAAATAAGTTCACAGATTTGTTTGTGAGTTTGCGGAATCATGACGACATATTGAAAGAGGTCACGCGATGGAATTTTAAAATGTAATATTATAAAACACGCCGGGGACAATTAAATTAAACACTCCTACCCATATAGTTCAGAGCTTTCGATTGGATTGATTTGAGAGCAGGAATATACATTGACTTTCATTGGAAAATTTGCAGGAAAGAACAATCTGGGATTTGAACTGAGAAATGAGAGATATAATATAGCGAAATCGTAGACACAAATCAGACTGCATCGCAACGTCAAACTAGCAACTCCCAGAAGCCAGAAAGAGAAGGATCGGACTAAGGATTCCTAACTAATAAGTGACAGATCAGAAGTATTTGGGCAACTTTAAAACTTACAAGTAAACCCGCATAATCAAATACAGAGACTGGAAACTTAAAAGGACCCGGACAAATGTATTTGGGCAACTTTGAAATAAAACAAGTAAACTCGCATTTTAAATACGAAGTCTAGATACCTAAGGAATGAGATCACCCGTCATAAGAGGATTACTAAAGTTTCCCAGGCCAAGTGATTCGCAAAACACCCGTAATAAGAGGACTAATAAGTTTCCCAGCCCAAATGATTCGCACTCCCGTCATAAAAGAACTACTAACATTTCTCAGACCAAATGATTCGCACACCCGTCATAAGAGAACTACTAACATTTCCCAGGCCAAATGTTTCGCACACCCGTCATAAGAGAACTACTAACATTTCCCAGACCAAATGATTCGCAGAACACCCACCATGAGAGGATTACTATAATTTCCAAGACCAAGTGATTCTAAGCATCTAATAAAATGTTGTGTCCATTCTAAACTGTGCGAGGAGATTGTGTTCCCAAAAGTTACTTTGGATCGTGGTACTAAGCTATCAGACGGATCGTGGTACTAAGTATCAGACCGTTCGAGGAACGAAGCTATTACTTAAGACATGTTGTTTTAAAACATAACAATCTCATTTGATTCAGTTATTATAAGTGTGAAAATATACGTATGAGCAAGACTATTTAATATATATATATACATATACGTATACGAGGCAATCCGTGACATCCTCTTTTTCTTCGCTTTTCCTCTTCTTCTTTGCTTTTCGTGTTCTTTTTCGCTTTCCGTGTTCTTTTTCTCCGTCTCTTCTATTTTCCATTAGTAATTATTTTTATCATTAATATAATTTTTTGTTGTTGTCAATGCCGCCATCCTCTTCAGTTTCTACCTCCCCTTATTTTTTTTTTATTTTTTTTGCAGCAAGCCTTTTTTTTTTCCTTCTGTTCAAATATGTTTCACTTCTTCTTTTTCTTCTTACCCTTATTCTTTTTCATCCTCCTTTTCACGCGCCTTTTGATTCACTATCATCTTCACCTTTTTTCTTCTTATTTTTCTTTACTTTCTACTTTTTCCCCTTATCTCCCTCTCTTCCTCCTACTCATTCGTCTGTCTACCTTTCCTTTCTAATATTCCTTCTTCTCCATTTCTTCGTCTTAAAAGTCCCCATGCCTCTCACGATTTTTTGCAACATACGCACATTTTCTCCTTTCACTCCGCTTCAACAGAAAGAAGGTCTTTAATTATCCATGCGCAGTTTGTACGGCTTCATTTAGCGCAGTAATTAGACGATTAAAAACGCTTTCACTTCTTCTACTTCTCGCTTACAGAGAAAACATCACGTGGTCAGTCACCTAATCATCACAACACGCAGCATCGGCGTAGACAGCAGTCCTTTTTAAGGGCTAGCCAGTATCACGGCTGTAGCAAAATATGCGAGAATAAACGCTAAATTCAGTACGATTTAGGCATAAAACGATAATAAATACATTAGCCCGCATGTGTCTGACGGTTGGCATCTTCGAAGCCAGCACCGCTGCTTTTTGCACAGTGCTAAGCCTAGAGAACGATTTCACGGAAAAAGTCTGACACGCTTTAGTTTCGTTTTCGAGAAACACTACTAATAGTTAACCTTTGCCCAATCTGCTGATTACACTTTGTAGTCTAGCCTTACAATTAACTATTGGCGGAAGAGTGCCGCAATATAGCTATCTGAAGTAACACTTTTTGTCAACTTTGTAGCAAAATCAGTAGTAATCCTTACATTTTTTGGTAATATTACACGATACAATGCTAACTAGTAACGCAAATTCTTAAACCCGCCCCGTCTACCCCGCTTCGATGACACAGTCTGCAACGCATATATTCACACTGCGAAAAAGCCAGCCAAGGCATAACCACGCAGACAGTTTTATTTCCTCCTCGTGGTAGCATTTCTGATGTAACTAAAACAAGTTAGTTATTTGAAAAAATACATGCTCGCAAGATGAAGGAGGGGAAAGATGGCGGACTTGTGTAAAATTTTATTTGACGATGGACGATGAAATAAATTGGAAATTTTAAACCATTAGGAAGTTCCCCATAAGAATTATATGGTAGTATGACGTAAAGTTAGCTGAGTAAGAATGTACTTTAAAATATATGATATTCCCAGTATTAGAGAAGTTATTGAAGAAATACTAATCTCTAAGAACACACGACCAGGCACACTGGCGTTCCTGCTCATGTTTTTTTGGTAACGTTAGGGGGACGCGAGCTGGGAAAAGAGGCAGGGAGGTACATGCAAATTCGCTTGGGGTGAACAGAGTATGAATGGGAAAGGGAAACGGTAGGAGAAATGTAATCCTAAACGTGATATCTTTTGTAGTTGGCTTGACTAGAGCAGACTAGCCAACGACCACCAGTTAATCAAAATTATTTTGGGTTTTTCATTCAAACTGCATTTGAATTCAAGTAGTAGAACGTTACGATTGGCTAGTGCTGGTAGATATTAGTAAAGGCTTTGATTATTCATTGCCAGTTGAGCTAAAATTTGTATACAGATACGCTGAAAAACAGCTGTGTTAATTTTAAACTTAAATCAAGAATAAATTCACAGTCTGTGCAGTTCGGAGGAAGCTGAGGCCATTTCTTCACAAAATCAACGTCATTTGTTTATATATTTCTTGATTGTGGTAAGGATATTTTATGAAATTTAATATGTTTGGTCCAACTACAAAGTTAGATACTGCTATTGGGGAAAAAGTGAAGGACATGTCGGAAGCAGACATTGTTGAGTCCACACATTAAACGGTATCTGACTGATGTATGTTGTTATAATTATGTTGACATATTATTGTATTAAAATAGTTTAGCAAGCCTCTGTGTTCAATGAACACTGTTTAACATGCCTGAAGCAAATATAAGTGTAAAGAAAAGAAGAGAAGATCATATCACAGGAAATGTGGTTACTCCACATTATTGTATGGAGGAAAAGTATGTGAACGTACAGTGGCGTATCTACTATAAGGACTTGAGGTGTGGTCACAACCAGGTGGGAGTCCTGTACAATTCGGGGCGAGTGCATTTGTAAGGCACGCGAGGCTGACCCCATACCCACGTAGGGAATTAAGTGTTAGAATAAGTGATCAGAGATAAAAGGCCAGGGTGTCCTTTTGTTGCAGAGGGTCTATGTTCCTGTTGCCGGCTGGTGACAGGAAACCTGCTGAGTGCTTACAAATGCCAACCAGTCTCCAACCAGACTTATATGCTGTTGAATATCCAGTAGGAGCTTTGGCGATTGTTGTACTTGAAATTTCTGCAACTACCCATCGTATTATCTTACAACAAGGACTCTCAGGTGAAGAGTAAAACATCTGAGGCATCTCTGACATTTTCTTGTGTTTCAAAATATTACACAGGAATTTTATGGGGGTATGAGGAACTACAGCCCTCATATACAGTGACTCTCCCGGTAGATAACTAAAGTGAACTCTGTAATATTTCATCCAGGAAGGACATTTATAAATTAGATAACTAAAGTGAACTAATTTAATATTCCATACAGGAAGAACATTTATAAATACATAATAACTTTTAGTTATTGGGCAGATTGTCCCAACAGTTTTAATTGTTCCTTTTCTGTAAATTATCTTGTCCTTATTTTCAAAGACCTGTCCATAAGCTATGAATGGACAGTCAAAATAAATTGTAAATATTCGTTCAAAGAAAAACTTAACTGCTAGTTATTAACTTCTTTTATAGAAACTTTAAGTGTTTGATTGTTGTGTACCATCATTCATTTCTCCCCTAGACACTAGGTACACCATACACCATACACTAGAGCCAGAAGATTGACCGTGTGAGACCTAGGGAGGTAGCATTAGGTTCTCTGTACATAATTCATCATCATCATCTATAGAGTCAGAGACCTACATGTGCTTGACCTCACACGGTTATAGCAGACACCTTTTCATTCTTTTTAGGATACCATCATAACCTCCCCAGCAAAATCAACTTTGCTACAACGGCTATATTGTGCTAGCAAATATATACTAGTAGTCCCTTTCAGGGCTATGTACTTACCAACATTGCAAGTGCTAGCAGTCCTTGTCAGGCTAGGCCTTTTCATAGCTTCGGTGTGCTAGCTCATAGACACTGGTAGTCCTTTTCAGGGCTAAGTATTTATTGACATTACAATAGAGTTAACTTATTTGTGAATGACATTTGCTCTTTGATATAAAACAATAACTTTGGTCGTTGTTGAAAGATACGTGCCCGCCACAAGCAGGCAAAACGAAGCACAACATGAGATCAGTCTCATACAAATTAAGATGGCAAGCTTGAAACTTCAATTGGACTTTTCATCTCTGTACACTCTCAGACGTCTACTTGAATATTTTCAAAGAAAGCAGTAGTCAGCTTAAAGCTATTTGTATCTCCATAGAGTTTTTCCAGGAATGATATTGCTGATGGCCATATGTGCTTTCTATGTTCCTCATATGTTGGGCAACTTTGAAGCAGATGTTCAGCAGTTATTTTATCAGTGCCATATTTACACTCATCGGTAGTTCCTATCTTTAGCTTGTTGAATAGATGATATCCTAATCTGTTGTGACCCGCACGGAGTCTAAATATTACCACTTGTTTTCTTCTGCTGAGCTGGTAATATGCATCATTTTGTGTGGGTCCTGCATGCTCTGCATACCATTTTTTTTTCTGTACCTGGTTCTGATAAAACTCTTTTTGCCTCTACGACAGTTATGCTTGTATCAGTTATGCCTGTATACAAGCTTTCGACCTTTCTTTGTCAATCTGTCAGCCTCTTCATTGCCTGGGATGCTACAATGAGACATGATCCATTGTATCACAACTCTTGTGAATCGTTGACATAGTTTATGGAACACCACTATTAGGTCATCCATACCTGCATTATTCTGGCTCCCCAGCGTTGCAATTACTGACAGTGCGTCTGTGAAGAAAGCAACTAGTCTCTCGTTACTCTCCTCTGTCATTAGAACCTCTACCTCTGCTCTAAAGTTACTTGAGAATTTTCCTGTTGCCATTGAAATCTTTGTGTGTGTGTGCACCACTGCTTAAACGCAGATGCAAACCTCCACCTTCTCTATGTATTTTGTGGTTATGGCTTTTCTGCTGCAGTGTGATTCTTCCTCTCAATACCAGGAATGTTTGCTAGCATGTCAAGAAAACGAAGGGAATATCGTGTATGTGTCGAAAGTGTATACTGGTGCAAGTACAACAGTAGTTGTCGCTAGGGATGGCCTATGGAATGTTATCAAAAAGATCTCCAGACATAGGTTCGTTAAGAAAGAAAGAAGCCTATTCGAGATAATGACAAGAAGAAAAGAATGTGAATGCTCTCCACTAAATAGTGTTTTATTTCCCCAGAACTTTAGCTTCTACCCTTAGATCTCGATAAGAAAATGCCCCCAACCTCATCTAAATGTAGAGTTTTACCTATAAGTAAATATTTAACACCGACAGCACTAGATATTATCCAAACGGTTGTTGAGTTTATTAATTAAATATTTACACATACAGGGTTAGTGGAAATTAAAAAGTGATGATGGTGAAAGACAATTCTCTCTCTCTCTCTCTCTCTCTCTCTCTCTCTCTCTCTCTCTCTCTCACACATACACACAGAGACACACACACACAGACACACACACAAACTCACACTCACTCTCTCTCACACTCTCACATTCTCTCTCACACTCTCACTCTCACTCTCACTCACACTCTCACTATCACTCTCACTATCACTCTCACTATTACTCTCACTATCACTCTCACTATCACTCACACTATCACTCTCTTTCACTCACTCACACACTCACACACGAGATGAGATGTAAAACATAGTTAGTTAAATAGGAGTAAACCTATGTGAATAGTGAAATAATGATGTGATATATTAGTGTTACCACACTGATGTACAACCTACACGGTCTATATGTCTCTCAATATCCTCCACTGTATGATTTATACACGGGTATGCATAGACTGTCCAATGTAGGTGTATGGTATGTTGTGTACGAGGACGCACTTGTAGTGAAGTGAATCCGTATGACAACACGCTCAAATTCCCTGCTTAAAACGTACTAGCTATCGTAATTTTAAATCTATAAATAACTACAGTATTTGAAATTTGTCTGAGGGTCCAGTCAAATTTACCGCCAACAATTAACTAGAGTATTTGAATTTTTCTACGAAAACAAATTAAAAGTTACCACCCCCTCTCTCTCTCTCACACCCATCCCAATATTTATCGAAGGACGTAGTACAATTTAACAACCAATCAAATCGTTACCTCTTTTTTGTAAGGACAAAAAAATTTTGGTTGAAGTGGAAATAATGCCTATTTTGGGTTTTTGACCGAACTTAGATAATTTATTTCTCTATAACTAAAGATAATTAAAATAAAAGGGAACTCTCAAATTATAGCGCTGATATTGCTTAACATATACACATAGAGATTCCCTCATACAAAAATTATCTTAACTTAGAAAAATTTAATTTAGTAATATTTTCACATCAGGTTAAGATCAAATTTAATTACAAAAAAATTAACCCCATTTGAATGCAAAGGAATAACTAAAGGAAAGCTAAATAGAACGATAGAGAATAATTGGCCGTTTAGTTATCACTTTTGATAATTAAAATCGGTTCACAAATAACTATGATATAAAATAAACAAATTCGGTCAGATTAGACAAACACGCTTAAAACTGCTCAAATTCTATAGCCTAGGAAATAGTTAACTTTTTTGACTCGTCATCTGATTGGTTTGGTGTAGTGTGATAAAAATTAACAACTTCTTGTAAAGTCCGCCATTGACGACAAAGCTTCCATACCAAGCTGACCTTATTGAAAGAGACAGAGGGACAAGCCTTTGCCTTCTGCACTGCAAGCTTAATGCTATAGCCCTTTACTGTCGGGTCGCTTGTGTGTGTGAATATTCTTTACTTGAGTGTAAGACAGATAATTTTGTTTGCATAATTTAATAATCCTGTAAGTAACAGGCTATCTGTGTGCCATACTCATTTTCGATACTGCCACTGGGAAATGTGATGTCACGACGACCTAAGTAGGAATGTGCCTATAGCAGGCTTATTCGGAGTGATATTGTGTAAAATGTTTGCCAATTGGCCTTACAAATTTGCGACTGTAAGTGCAGTATTAATGAATTGATATTGTCTTTTGGAATGACACACTGTTCAAATAACATGTGAAAACATATAGGGAATGTTCGAATGAAGTAATCAACAGGTCACAAGTTATATTGTACCTCACCATGACTATTGTATGGAATACAAACAGGAAGGAGGGACATTAACGTAGAATCAATACTGAAGAAGACTGATTACACCAAGCTGAGTGTAGACAACAGAATTTAAGGTCTGGTGCAACTTGTTAGCACAAGTGGCTGACCTAGGTAGGTATTAATACAGTTTACAGGTGAAATTGATAGAGGCAGATGTTACATAGAAGGGATTGTCCTTCTTATTTCAGGTTGTATTACAAAGTACCTCGTTGCTGCAGTAGCCTGAAAGGAAGAACATGTTGGAGTGAGTGCTCATGCTACAATTTGAAGCTAGCTCCTTTTCTTCAGTCAGGAGTCACAACGTTGGTGTACAGGTCTAAGATCAACAAAACAGCTGCAATAACCCTTTCACAGATAAGTCCTTTATACAGGCACTGATACCTCATCCTAAAACATAATTTCACCATTAACAGTATACCACCTGGGAGTGATGAAAATAACAGACCTTACAGTATAGAAGTAGTGATAATATCAAGAACTGTGGGTATATTCATTACAGTGACTTTTGTTGTACAAAAATGGACAGAGTTTCCAAAAATATTTATTTTAGCATGTAAATAACCTTTTCTTGAGTTTGAGAATTCCTGTCCCAACAAGATTGAGGTACAGGAATATTAAATTATACATATATCTATTTTCAGACAGTCTTGCTTAATTCTATTAAAGTTAAAGTTCTGTTTTGATATTCTAAACTGTTATAATATATTACCCTAGACACTTTGCCAAATAACAACACACAGTTAACTTACTCTTGGTGAGATCTCAAGAGGTAGCAGATAGGGACCCAGAGAACTTCATCATCATCATTCCTTACTCTAGGAACTTACATAGCTGGACCTCACCTTGATTGTCTATACACCCTTGCTCTTTTCGGAGAAGGGGGTATTTCTTTTAAGACCAGTCTCTTATCTAGCACTATCCTGGTATCTTCTGATACATCTATTTGTCCAGGATATCCTATAATTAATAACATCTAAACCTCTTATCACAGCACTGATGAAAACCTTTGTAGTAATGAGAACTTGTAAGATGTACTGTCCTTCAAAATTTGGAAATCGCTCTCTAGCGTTGACCGTTGTCTCAAGAAAATGCCTGCTGTTTGATCTTGAAAAAGCACTGACTAGACTGGAGCTCTTCACACAATGATCTTCTGATAACGCATGGGTTTTGTGCAATGAAGCTGGTCTGAGATAATGTTTGTCGTGCAACATACGATGAAAGTAGATGAATTAACTTCATAAACTGATGTAGTGAGTAGCTAAACTTGGTGATTTGAGCTTGATATTTTGGCAAATCAACTTGTGACTAAGTGATCTTGGTAGTAGACTTGTAAACATGTACTATTGATTCAGGGACTACGCTTTTGAGTGAGTTGAAATTGATATATGACTGAGAATCAACTTATGAATATGGAATCTTGATTCATAAAATACGCTTTCGAGTGAGTTGAACGTGATATATGGATATGGAATAAACTTGTGAGCCCTTGATAACAGGTGAATAAAATGCTGCGCCAATCACGTTTACAAATGCGGGCGAGACTTCCTTGTAACTTAGAAATTCACTTTTGTGAATTCTGCTATCCAGACGCATGATTTGCTAGCTTCTTTCTGGTTAGACGCAAAACTCATATTGTGTAGACTCAGGCTTCTGCTGGACTGATGACACACAGAGTAGCTTCATGAGTTTCACATCTAATATCAATGGTTGACTTTCATTTATCGCATTTCTCAATACTGATCACTCTGTTTTTAATTCTTTGGTAATGATGTATGACGTGAGGCGCACATGATAAGTGTGAAATATGTGTGTGTTCTTTTAAAAGTGTGTTCTTTTGTAAGTATATAATGATGATCTAACTATCTAGATGAAGGTGAAGTATGTAACTATCGATTACCTCATATTATCTTAGAAGAAACATCTTGGATTTGATAAATCATTTACGAATAGAAGTAATGAAAAACAATCTTTCGCACACTTAGCTATGAGGCTAAGTGCTAAAATAAGTCTTCACTAAGTAAGATAGAAAAGTATTAATAAAAGATTTACTAACCTCCTTTTCCCTTCGCAAATTCCTTAAGAACACTATAAAATTACACTCCACATATATGAATCAAATATTCACACAGGAATGAAATATAAGAACCGGCTATGCGGTAGGGAAAACGTATGCGCCGCGCTGTTTAAAACTCAGTACTGCCGTTCTGGCGAACAACTCGTTATATTTCTGGTTGCCCAATGTTTCAGATGTCGTTGCGTGTTGGTCTGACTCCGCCTCCAATCCAATAACTAGGTGTCCATCTTGCATTATGATGCTGTGATGTCCGCAATCCACGTCAATCGATAAAGTGGGTGGGCTCTTGCAATCAACTCTTCGATTCCGTGCAACGGGATCGTTTTGTGAAACAAACCGTGGTTTTAGATTGGCAGCCCAGTGCAGAAATCACGCGGCCGTCACTGTCACAAAGCCTTCAGTCGTTTTTTTTTTCGTTCCTCGCTTCGTGTGAAGTGCGTGCTATCCTGTGTCTCATTGTCATGAGGCGGTTTCCTTAATTTCCTTAGTCCTTATCTCGCTAGGTATTCGATATCTAAGAGGCTTAAACCCCTATCATTATCTACCATCTGGTAACACATATTCCTGTGCGTGTCACACGCCCTTGTCGCGACGTGCTATTGTGTCGCAAGGTGATAATAGTCGTGTTGTTTAGACAGCGGATTAAGTATGAAAAGACTTCTCTCTATTGCCAAGCTGAGCGTCTCCCAAAGTAACCAATACTCGTCTAATGTAACCAGTGTGTTAATCAAAATTCTAACGAGGCTTTGCGGGTTCCGAAAGATAACCCAAGGTGAGGAAATAAATCAAAAGCATGTTAAGTTACACTTAAGTATATGCCGTGATTATGACAGTTTACTTTAACAATGATGAAAGTGCAAATTAAGAGAGAAAATAAGATACGAAATATGTTGGAAAAGATAAATAGTGAGAAATATAGACCTGCTATATGACAGTATGATAAATGCGTAGTGATAACTGAAAACGTTAGGTTTAGTAATTAGGGAGAGCTACGAATAATGAGTAATAACGAAAAAAAATGGTTACCTTTAAACAAAATACCACACGTGGATGGTGTCACAGTGACTATTAACTATTAATTTATTTTACCATTTCGTTCCATATGTTATTAACTCTTTTAATGTTCTGTTTTCCTGGACATTTTGTATTTCTTTTCTATCATTTTTTCACCTGGTCAAACCCCACCCGCGGTTTGTTTACGTTTGGCTGGCCTTCAGAATTAAAAATTCTTCAACAGTCAGCGTAGCGGTAACGTAATGTTATCTAAACGCACCTGTGGTCCGTCCGAACAGGGGGAATTTCTCTGGTCGCGCTAAGCCTTTAATCACGAGCGAGAGACGGTTTCCGTGAAAGAAACCGCTTGTCTGCGGGAGGTAACGTCTGCAGGTGGTCTCTGTGTTTGGCCTTCAGAACGCATTAGTGATCATAATATTATGTCTATCGGGCAAATTTTCTTAAAGTTGTTGCTTCTGAAACCTTTAGTCTTACTCTAGATTACGTCTTTCGCCGAACATCTGTAGAAATATGCAGGCCAGGTGTCCGGGGAGAGCGTCCTTTGTAATCTATAAGAGTAGACGGGTTTAATAAGCCAACACACTCGTGAATATTCCTGGCCCGTAGATGACCATATGAGACTTAGGCAGAGATAGCACGGCAGTACTAAAATGTGTTTGCCTATGTTCTTGTCATTTTTCGGGGTGAGTTGACATATCTTATTATATTATATTCATGTTAGCTTTTTATATCTGATAGGAAAGTGACGTGAATTCATTTCTGAGGACTTCTCCTAGTAATTTTATTCAGTGATAAGGTAGCGCTGTGTACGGCCTTAGTAAGGGTGCTTAAACTGTTACGGTTTATCATGGGTTAAATGTTAAACTTACAATAACAGATACTAGGCGTAGAATCAGTCCACAGATGCTTATCATGGGTTAAGAATAGGCTAATTAACTGTCATTTCTGTAAGATAATGTCAAGTGTGGATTGTTCACTTAAAACTGAATAGTGAGATGCAGGCAATAACTCTGAATTATAGGAGAAAGTCACTTATTCCTTTTTGATAGATATTTCTAGTGGCAAGGGAGAATCATTTTATGCTTACTTGTGTGGCTAGGCACTAGTCTATAACTTTCACAGAAAGCAGTCACCAGGCATAAATATAATTATATCTTATGATTCAGCCACAACTGTATTATTATAGCAAGAACATTGCACTTTCTATGTACTCATTTTGTGGAATGTTAATATATATTCCCAAGGGGACATACGATTTATTTGTGTAATGTCAAATGCTGTAATCTGTTTATGTAAATTCATTTAATGTTGTAAGATGAATAAGCATATTCATTTAACTGTAACTACAAGGTTAGGTTTCCTGTATGTTGAGATTGGGAGAAGAGGAGTAGATTTTGCTGTCAGAACATTTACTGACAGGTACACGGGTGTACAAAAGATATTAAGCCTATGCGGGCACATGCTATAATTGATAGAATGGAAGGAGCGGAGCATAACTATGATATAAAGCATTAGATTGATTTTGTTGTTGCTTGATGTAAAGGGTGTCTTTTTTGGGTCTCAGTTTCAGGGATACCGAATCGCTAGAGCAGACTCTAGTCAGGCGAAGAACGTCATGTTCTCTTCGATCTAGAGGGTTTCTGAATACCGCTAGCGTCACGAGTCGTCAACCCCGTTCCTGAATCAAAACCCCTTTTGTCAGCGCCAAGTTAAGATCACGCAGTGCAACGAGCCAACGCTAAATCTGGAATCACCAAATGCAGTAGTAGTTCTCTACTCGCTTATTGGATTACCAGCCAGAGCATTTCGGCTTCCAGAATATCAAAACCGCCCAGCATGTCTATAGCAGAATCTGATATCACCCGACTTTGTGTGCCTAAACGGGGCACTCAGCAAACCACAGCCAAACCAGTTTAAACAGGATTTACAGCCAAGCAAGCAATAGCGCCGGATAAGAGCGCCTGGGACTCCTTGTCCTCAAGTAACTTCGTCTGGTTTATTTCTGGGTTTATGTAGAACTTCGCACGTAGGAGCGACCAGCAAGAGAAATAGACAGCGTCTTCCAGTTCCCTCACGCATTTAAGGTCACCAAAGCATAGCACCAACAAGGAAAGTTTGGTATTTCACTTCATTCATCTTGAAAGATATTTATCGTAAGACACTTTCTGGAGCTAGCTTCTGGTCCCACGAAAGCGGACAGGCTGACACGCAGTTTATTCATTTGGTAAACCGGAGATAAATACGTCTTCCAGCCCCTCACGCAATTAGGGGTCACCAAAGATAGCGTCTACATTGGATTTACAGGTCAATTCCATCGCCCATGGAGTATATTTTTACGTAAAGACATTGGAGCTATTCCATTTGGTCCCACGAAAGCGGACGGACTGTAGCTCAGTTCGTTTATTTGGTCAGCAAGAGATAGACAGTCTTTCAGTCCCCCATCGCGAAATCAGGGGTGCCACCAACAATAGCGACTACAGTGGATTTATACAGGTCAAGTCCATCCCCCATGGAGTATATTTTTACGTAAAAGACACTGTCGGAAGCATTGGGCTTGGTCCCACGAAAACGGACAGACTGTCAGACAGTTATTTCATTTCTCTGTGTTCTACATGTTTTATGAGTGTTGGTGGTGTGTGTGTTTGTGGGTGTGCAGTTGCATTATGATGATTATTGATGACTATTGATGATTATTGGTGTAATTTTATGCTGTGTATGATGAGATGCATTATTTTCCATGCTTTTCTTCTTTAATAAAGTTTACACATTTATTAATGCGCTGTTCCCGACTCTTCCATCCATAATTAAACTTGTTTTAGCTCTTTACTATAATCTCTATGTTTGATAAGAGAAAAGAGTGAGAGCAGGAGGTGCTTAGACAGTAAAAGTGAGTTGAGGCTTGGAGAGAGAGAGATCATTTTGGTAAATCTTCTTCCAGGTTGTCTCAAGTCCATCTCCTATTTACACCTTTCTGTGTGTGTAATCTATAACTCTGTCAGTCCACTATCCCTTGTCGATTTTACTACTATTGTCCAACTCGACAAATACTCTACACTTTACTCAACCACGACATATAATGGCGGGCTCGCCGGGATATTTTGAGCTACATTTGATGCACATATAATGGAGGTTGCAGTCTGGTATGAATCTCTCACAAGATTCTATTCTGATTCTTAGAGTTAGTGTTCTGCAGATTATAGGAATTGCTATCCCTAGACATATCGAACTATTTCTTTTGGAGGAAGTCTGAACAGCGCTTTTCTCCACAGCAATCATAAATATTAAATTACATTTATTGTTCATGCTACACATGAGACAGCTGGTAAGGTTGAGCTGCCTGATACCTTTATGCGACATTTAGTAACTCACCCAGCCTCTCTGCACCTTGTTCCATGAGAAACTTTCTCAGGTCTGGAGCCATGGACTCTCTTAGTTGTTCTATAAGGATCATTTCCTTAAGATCTTGGGTTTTCCCCAGAGAAGTCCATTTCTCCAAGTATGTCTCTAACCGTGCAGAGAACTGGTGATAGGTTTCACCTGACAGTAGTTTAGCATTCCTAAATTTTTTTCTATAAAATTCACCATTCTTTTCATATCTTAACAAAAGAGCCTGCTTTAGCATGTCATAATTGTCTTGATCATCTCTGCTCATTTTGGCAAAAACTTCATAAGCCGTACCACGAAGCCCTTGAGATAACTTTAAGCTCCACCTTTCTCTCTCTAACCCATAAGTGGTAGCTAATAGTTCATACCTATTTAGATAACTCTCGATATCATCTTCTCTCTCAACAAAATGATCTAAATGAAAGTTCATAGCTGAGGTTGAGGCTCCCTGACTAGCAGTGGCATCAGAGGTAAAGGGACTGGCACCATTTTCAGGAGCATGGCCCTGAAATTCCAACTCCCTTAGTCGTAACTCGTGTTCCCTTTGTAATCTCTTCTCCTCCTTTTCTGCTTCCCTCTTTGCAGCCAATCGCTTGTCTTCCCTTTCGGCAGTCAGTCTTTTTTCTTCTCTTTCTGTAGCTTGCCTTCTTTCCTCTCTTTCTGCCTCCAGCTTCTTCTCTTCATACTGGAGCCTTTTAATTTCCCTATCTGCCTCCAATGCCTTAGCCTCAGCCTCAATCTGCAACCTCTTAATTTCCTTTTCCGCCTCTAACTTTCTTTCAGCTTCTTTTTCTAATCTTTCCGATTCTAATTTTCTTTCTGCTTCAAATTTTCTTTCTTCACGTTCAATATATTTGTCACATTCCGTCGTGACATAAGCAATCATAACTTGCCCGTCCATTCCTAACTCTTTAGCAGCCTGCACAGCAGCAGATCGAAATTTTGCTAGGTCCGCCATTTTCTAACAGGCAAATGTATACAATATCTAAGTAAACAAGTCAATCTATCTAATTATCTAAGGACAACCACAGGCACTGAGAGCTCAACCTTATTTTTCCACCCAAGAATACCTTTTTAATTTTTATAATTTCCCGAAGTGAATTACTCCCAATATATATATGCTAGGGGAAGGTTCAATATCCCGGGAGCGAGACCCCAATATATGTGGTAAAGTGGGATGATATAAATATTTATAGGGGACTTAGTGTACTGGCTGAGATCAGCTGTGAAGGTATCTGTATCTAATAAGTGTGGTGTATTACAGATGACCTTACTTTGCTACCACATTTAGACCTCAGTCAGAATTATTCTGGAATATTGTGATGACTACGTTGAATGTCTAGGGTTATGAAAGTGATGAAGTGTATGTTCACAACAACCAACAGACAGATAAACAATTTAATTTAATCCACAACACTTTACAACACTGTGACACTCACATACATATAACACTCTATAAGACTATCTTAATAAGTCAAGGGTAACTTTTTAAAATATGTATTAATTCCTTTCAATACTAGATATCCTGATTCAACTACAAAGTGAACCAGGAATCACAATCAAATGTAATCAGAAGTTGTATGTACACAATTTATAGATAGGATCTTTGTATTGACATATATTATTATTGCAATATATGTGTAAGTTGTGATGTAGGACTATGAGGTAATACTGGCTTTTTAAGCTAAGTTGTTGTTTGTCATCATGACTTCAAGTGTTTGTTTCTGGTGGAAATAA
This sequence comes from Oreohelix idahoensis, assembly GCA_024509875.1. Lineage (NCBI taxonomy): Eukaryota > Metazoa > Mollusca > Gastropoda > Stylommatophora > Oreohelicidae > Oreohelix > Oreohelix idahoensis. Next base: position 176,799 of record JAMPIV010013560.1, read on the forward strand.
TATTGGTAAGGTTCACAGTTTCTTTTGATTTGAAACAAATAAATGTCCCTCTTGAATTAAGGTAAAGTCACTTTTAGAGGGGGGGTATACACAGGATTGAGCTGCTCTGGCCACGAACTCTTAACTTCTGTGTGGGCGGCAGGAAACAGTCTCCACTGCTCGCTTGCTTCACCGTTTCCTTGAGAAACAATACTGGTCGCTATCTTGACCAAGGAGTATGCTACCAGCCTCTGGATTCAGCAAAACTCAGACCAGGTGCTGCCTCAATACGTTAAGACCACGGTCCCTGAAACAAGAAGGTTGTACCTCCTACTTCAGAACTAATTTATAATCTATTTCCACACTGAAGCACAATACATAACAAACACCGAGTTCAGCGCGGTAGGCCAACTGTTAGCTTCTCATGTAACAGTATACACCAGTATTCCTCTCCCTAATGGTTACAACGCCTCTGCAATTCCAGCATTATTTCCTTCTATTCAATAAGATAGGTGTCATAGTACTATTTGGCAAGCCCATGCAGTTATACTTCTCTCCGACAAGTTTTTCTCATGATAGAGCAATATCTAGGCTTTGCCTCTGTTTATTGTTACTGAACCACACACATACAGACATACATTATCAATTCACATTCAATTTTCATCAACAAGATATCAAATAGGTCTAGCTTACCACAATTCATGGAAATATTAAACAAATACGTTGACTGGCGATGAGTTATGGAACAATTCCGATCTGCCTCTGTCCCAGGCTTTTATTAGAAAAATCTGAGCTGGATCTCAACGCACTTGTTTTTACAAATTGTATTTTCAAAAAGTGGCACTGAACCGACGCTCCTAATTGACTATATCAACTGGTCTAGCCAATGGGACCATGTTTACAAAAGCTTTTGAAAAAATTTACCCTTCCTACGTTTCCCTTAACAACCAAAAATAGTATTTGCAGTCGACTAATCATGTTTCGCCTTACATATAATTCTAACCAATCAAATCGAATTTAACGTAGTGGCCTCATTCCCCTAAAGCAGTATCCAAACATGAGCAAATATGATCTGCTGCTGTCAGACAACACCCCTATAATATTTTGGCTATAATTTGTTAATTACTAGACTATTTGCTTAACACCTAACATATTCTTTGTCAGCAAGTCCTAAGGTACACGAATATATAAATTTAATGAGGCTAAGTGGCTCCGTTCAAAATATGTATTCTAGGATAGTCGTGTATTTGTTTTTTATTTTTTTTATTTTTTATCGATTTAGAACCGCCACCTGTCCTGCCTTTTCGACTGTTCTGTCAGACTAATGTCAGGATGTCAGACATAAAACAGTAGAATGTCATGTTTCCTAATAAGCATTAATCATGTTTTCAAAACCTAACCGTGTATTGGTAGTGTTTTTTGTCACTGTTTATTTGAAAAAAAGTTAGTGCTTCATGCCTTTCGCGTTCACTTTTTCATCGCGAGACGAACGTGGTAGTATTGAATGCGTTCCTCCTTCTCTCTCTCTCTCTCTCTCTCTCTCTCTCTCTCTCTCTCTCTCTCTCTCTCTCTCTCTCTCTCTCTCTCTCTCTCTCTCTCTCTCTCTCTCTCTCTCTCTCTCTCTCTCTCTCTCTCTCTTCTAAGCTCGTCTGTCTTTTCTTTACGCAGTGTATATAATGACATTAATGCTAGTATTTTATCTAGGTCATTAAGCAGTGTGCGTATCTCAAGGTTTTCTAAGAAATACAGTACACGTTTTATTTTTAGAAACGCGTGTATGCTGCTGTAGGCTTTACTAGTAAACGTGAAAGCGTTATAATTATGCAGACGAAGTAGAAAAAGGGGTATTTTTGTACGCCATTGTGACAGCACTGTTCTTTTACCATTCCTCTTTTCTCTTACTGAATTAATTCGTTAGGCTTTACATTTACTTTTTAATTTATATATGTGGATTTAGAATGTTTCACGACAAAGACCATACCAAAGGATTGGGAGATTGCCATCATAACACCAATTTTCAAAAAGGGTGACAATCGACAATGTGGAAACCATAGAGGCATATCCCTTCTCAGTGTCCCTGGTAAAATCTACTCTAGAATCCTAGAGCAGAGACTCCGACGCCTAGCTGAGCCACAATTGGATGAGGTCCAGTGCGGATTCCGAGGAAATCGAAGTACTCAAGACCTAATCTCCACACTCAGACAGCTGAGTGAAAAGGCCCTTGAGTATAAGAGTGAGATCCATCTTTGTTTCATAGATCTGGAAAAGGCGTTTGACAGGGTCCCCTGGAGCAAACTTTGGGACTGTTTGGCAAGGAAGAACATTCCAGTACCTCTGATTCATGCTATACGGAGCTTCTACAAGTCTTGCAGGAATTATGTGAGGACAGCAAACCATAAGTCAGAAGAGTTCAGGACCACCACTGGTGTAAGACAAGGTGATATCCTGTAACCTTATCTTTTCATACTCCTCATGGACGATGTTATCAAGTCATGTAAGGAGAGAACAAGAAAGTATTCAGTGGGGTACTGGAAGATGAGACAGGTATGTATTTCAGAGCTGGCATTTGCTGATAATGTTGCCCTGACTGCTAAATAAGAGGCACATCTCCAATCCAACCTGCAAGTCTGGAAGGAAGAGCTGGAGAAGAGAGAGATGGTCATAAGTAGCTCTAAAACAAAATCCATGGTGATATCACGAGAAGAAAGAAGACATCAGATTAAGCTGGGAGAACAGGTCCTGGAGCAGGTCGACCACTTTAAATACCTCGGAGCTATTATAGACCAAAAGGGAGGCATCAAAGAAGAGTTGGCCACTCTAAAAGCAGCAGCTGGGAGACTTTTTCAGGCCATAAATCGAGGATTCCTCAGCAAGAGAGAGGTTGGTAAGAAAACGAAGATGGCTGTATACCGCTCCTCCTATGTCCCAGTCTTGACATATGGATACGAGTCATGGGCAATGACTACAACCCACAAAAGCCAGATCCAAACCTCAGAAATGAGGTATCTGAGGAAGGTGGTTGAAGTAACAAGAAGAGACATGGTCCGCAACCAGACGATACGTCAAGGCCTAAAATCCCACCCCCTGCAGACCCAAGTAGAACAGTTCCAACTAAGATGGTTTGGCCATGTCTGCAGAATGGGAGAAGATCGGCTACCACGACAAGCATGGGAAACAAAGAGCCAGGGATCCAGACCCCAGGACGACCCAGAGTCCGCTGGGAGGACAACATTAGACAATCTTTGAAGGACCGAGGACTAGAATGGAACCAGGCCAGGAGGAAGACAGCCGATAGGATAGTCTGGCGCTCTCTCTTCCAAACCTCTACACCTCACGGTAGAAGGGGAACGACTAAGTAAGTAAGTTTAAACATAGATGAGGACTGGTGGTAATGAGAATTGACAGGACCAGTTAACGTTATCTATATGTTGACGAGGAATGGTGGTAATGAGAATTCACGGGCTTTATTAACTTTACTTATACGTCGATGAGGACTGGTGATGATGAGATTTCACGGGACCTATTAACTTTATCTAAACATAGATGAAGACTGGTGGAAATGAGAATTCACGGGATCTATTAACTTCACTTATACGTCGATGAGGACTGCTGATGTTGAGAATTCACGGGCCCTATTAACTTTATCTATACATTGATGAGGACGGGTGGTAATGAGAATTCACTGGCTCTGTTAACATTATCTGTACATTGATGAGGACTGGTGATAAGAGCCGATCCTATGGTATTTTTTAAGGTAGTGCGAGGTCTCATGGCTCCCCCCTCCCCCATCCCCCAGATCTCCTCCTCAAAGTTCCTGGCAGTAGTGTGTCACCGGATGGCCTACTACTGATACCATAGCATCATTCGTGCTAACTGTTATCAGTTAGATTAGGAAGAATAGTTACGAGGTTTTATTGAAATAGGCTCAAGATACGCGGTTATCAGATTGAGACTGAAACTAGGTTAAATAGCGACTCAACGCTAATTTTTGGCGGCAGTTGCTCAGCAACCGATGACGTAAATCGGAATAGCCGAGACACTCAATCGGTGGGCATGTGAGATCCAATGAAATAAGTAAAGAAATATTAGACTGTCCAATCAGAAGGCTGGTAAAGCCCGCACCACTTTTGCGAAGGCAAATTTCGATACCAGAAGTTAGTTGATCCCCAAAAGCCAGTCTGTACGGACGTATAACTGCTGGTCTTGAAGTTTTCAAGATATCAACTCTGTAAAGCAGATAGCTTTCTTTTAATATGTTGGAAATTTTTTTGTTTCAATAAGTACAGCTTCGAGTGACTTGTTTCATTTTTTCAGAAATAAAACTTAGTTAGGCCAGAAATGCCAAATTCTACAGATAGCGAGCTGAACTTATAAGGGATGAAGCGGGGTACGTAAATGTCAGATTTAGCTACAAATCAATAAGAACAGATAGAGGCTCTACAGTTAATTTGCTCCTAAGTCGGATAAATCAAAGAAGCAAAGGAGTTAAACAGAAATAATTACCCCAACTTGGATGGGTTGCAAGGAGAAGATAGCCAATAAATAACCAGTACCAAGACACATTTTTATGAGGATTGTTTTAAGAAAATGTATGCATATGACTTTGCTTACTATGGATTTGTAAATACCATTGTTTTATTGGATCCAGAGGACTTGCTTAATTACCTCAAGTTGAAGAGTTTTACAGTATATATGGAACAAATACTATGCTAATAATTGTCACACAACACAAAACATCACAGAGGAATTCTGGAACAAACCTAGGTTCTTCAAGAATTAAGACCTCTGGCAGTATACCAGTAATTCCTGACTTGAGTGATACAATAAGCATTTACACACCCCACACGGTCACACTGTTGGCTATACAGTGCCGTGAAGTTTCTATCCCCACACGGTCACAAGTGTATGTCCTCTAACGAGACTCGGTTTCGCGCTGTTGAGGGTGATCACACTGTAATTTCCGCAGGTGGTGTTCACTACAGCGTTTGACACACAAAAAACCAATATATATTTATGTTTTTAAAATCTTATGGTAGGTCTTTTTTCCCGTTTATTCATATTGGATTACAGATGGGCGTTCATTGAACTATTTTTGAAAATGGAATCATATAGACATATATGGAAGCGATCAGTTTCATATAAGGAAATGTTTCTTTGTTTTTTCAGAATGTTTAAATTTTTATTAGTTTTTAAAATAAAATTTGGCGCCTTCCCTAAGTCGGCGTTATGTGCGGCCGCACAGCTTGCCCAGCCCATAAGCAGGCCCAGCTAGTTATAATGAGTTTTCGCCATTTTTTGGGATCTATACATTTATGGACACTGGTTATAATAACAATTCAGTTTTTTTTACTTTATCAATACACTAGCAATAACCCGTCAAAATTGACAGGTTTTTAATTGCAGCCATCTTATCATTTTGATCCATAATAATAACTTTGCAATACTTTAAATTAAAATTTTGTCTTGAAGAAACAATCAAAAACTTCTATTTTAAGGTTATTTTTGAGAAAATGAGTTAAATCCATTTCCCGAATGAAACTGGACAGAAGAGTATCTTGATTGTCTGTTGATTTAATCTGCATCTCTGCACCTTCCTGTCTCCAGTTCACGTACTGTTTATCAATTGGGTTGTTGGCTTCTTTCCATAATCAAACTGTTCATGCACACCGTCATTTGCGCACTTTTCCATTTTCGGGAGAGTACATATAAGGGAAACAATACAATTATTGTCTAACTTTCAACCACAGTTGCACCCCCTTAGCTGTGGTTGAAAGTTAATGTACTCTCTCGAAAATAGAAAAAGTGCACAAATGACGGTGTGCATGATGTGACCGACCGACGTACCTACGGCGGGAATCATGGTATTGGATTGATGGGAACGTGTGATAATGAGATTTTACTGTCTTTTAACTGTATCTATACATGTAGTGAACGGATGATAATGATAATTTACTGTCTTTTAACTGTATCTATATAAGTATGTGAACGGGTGATAATGATAATTTGCTGTCTTTTAACCGTATCTATACATGTATGTGAACTAGTGATAATGAGAATTGATTGTCTTTTAACTGTATCTGCACATTAATGTGAACGGGTGATAATGAGAATTTACTGTTTTTTTTAACTGTATCTATATATTGATCTCAGTACAGCACAAGCACAAAATTAAGATTACATCAGAGCTGTGTGATTTCTGTGCTTCTCTATGGTGCGGAATGCTGGAGAGTTACAGAGAAGGAAATGTCGAAATTGTCCTCTTTTCACACAACATGCCTAAGAAAAATTCACCGAATCTTTTGGCCGAATACCATCATCAACCAAGATCTGCTTACTCGTAGCAAGCAAGAGGACATGCACACCATCATAGCTGGCAGACGCTGGAGCTGGGTTGGCCATGTCCCCAGAAGAGACCCCGATGCCATCACAAGAACAGCTGTGCTTTGGACCCCTGAAGGAAAACGAAAGAGAGGCCGACCAAAAACAACTTGGCGGAGGACTGTGGAGGCTGAGTTGCAAAGAATGAACCAGAGTTGGGGCACTGTATGAAGGATGGCCACCGACAGAGCAAAGTGGAATCAATTTGTTGTTGCCCTACAAGACGCCACCAGGCGTAATGGCCACTGACTGCTTTGACGGTCGGCGGCTAAGGATCAGAGAAGAAGAAGAAGATATATTGATGGGAATGGGTGATAATGATATTTCATTAGTCATTTAACTTTATTTATACACAAATGGCAATTGATGATAATAATAATTTACTGCCTACATAAGGCAAATTACAACCGATATTTCAGTCTGTCTAGAACACGGGACATTATGGAAGTATAAATAGTATTCGCGGGGCATAATAAGGGAATTAACTAATTCCATACAACATGATGACACAGATTATCAATTTTCAATATCCAGGGCCGGTACAGGGTATTTGACGCACATCCCTTTGGTGCACCCAAGTAGTTTATATACTTACTTACTGACTTAGTCGTTCGTTTTCTGCTTCATGATGTACAGGTTTGCCAGGGTATACATGTTTAATCATAGTACAAACGCCACAGGTATACATGTTTAATCATAGTGGCGTAGAAGGGCCACAGAGAATTAAATCTCGTACTTTTGTATCTGAAATACTTTCTTTTTTGGTTATTTCATTTCTTTGTTTAGTTTACTCGATTTTGCTGCCCTCAAAATTTTGCTGCCTTAGGCCTATGTCACCTAATGGTTAAACACGCCCTCAATATATCAATCAGAGGTTGGTGAATGAGTAGGAGACAAGCAGGTAATAATAATGTTTTCACTTTAAAACTACGACTTGTGTTTTTTTTTTTTTAAATATTCTGTCACGCTATTTATAACGCAGTCGTAACATTTGAAAGATAAAAAAGAATGATAATTGGATAAACACAAATGGTGATTGGATATAATATCGAAATTGCCAGGTAGTTATGGGTAAACAAAAATTGAACAAACAAATGACGTGTAGGTTACTCAAAGAAGGTAGCATGAATGGACTGAATGTTTTTTTAAATGTTTAAGGCAGAAAGAAAGAGCTTCAAATTGAAAGTAACTCCCATTGGTGGAGGTTTTGTGAATAAAACATGACACATTCCCTCATATAAAACCCAGCCGAGAAGACGCGAGCCGTCTGTCGCCTTCCTGCTGTACATTAATCCTGCGGCTCTATTCATAAGGGCAAATTGCTTTATAATCCGTTCATGTTATCAACAATTTAGCTGTTTACTCAACGACTCCTGATATTTATAGTGCACACTGCGGTTAATTCCAAAGTCTGAATAAAGAAACTGCCTGTATTTTGACTGATAAATGGAACTTTGCTTCCAGGCGAACAGCGTGACGAATGCAAGCTGCGCGGAGCAAAGCTGTAGTTTGAAAAGTTCCGTAGTGCTAATGAAAGTAAGAGAGAAGTAAATTGTATAGATTACTTGAAGATAATAAAAGGTAGGTAAGGGTAGTCAGCGACCAAGGACCGAAGGAGAAGAAGAAGAAGAAGAAAGGTAGTTCCATTGCAGTTACTGCCGTTGGGGAGTGTCGGAGGCCACTATACTAGGTCTAGCTTTATGAGGTGGGGCTACCAGTTCCCTTGCTCGCTACGTGTGCCGTCCCTAACTCAAGAGCAGGGTCAGGTACCCATTTACAACTAGGTAGACTTGAGCTTGTCGCTGCCAGGTTTCGATCCAGCAACTCGGTAAATTTGCTGCGAGGTGCAAGAGTTCTAACTGCTTAGTCAGTTGGACGATCTTGAGATAAATACTTACTTAGTCGTTCCTCTTCCACGCTGGGGTGTAGAGGTTTGACAGAGAGCGCCATACTATAATATCGGCTGCTTTCCTTCTGGTTGGGTTCCAATCGAGCTCTCGGTTCTTTAGAGATTGTCTAATATTGTCCTCCCAGCGAACTCTGAGTCGTCCTGGAGGTCTGGATCTCTGCCTTTTGGTTTCCTATACAAGGTATTTGTCGTGATAGCGATCTTCTCCCATTCTGCAGACATGGCCAAACCATCGGGTCTGCAGCGGTTGGGTTTTGAGGTCTATATCGTATCGTCTGATTGCCCTGTGATAAATACTTCCGTGGTGCCTATGCGATAACCCGCGATCAAATGTTACTTCAAGGTCCTTCAGCTTGCCTTGTCTTTCAATTTTCTGTCCATTGAGAGTAATATATGGAATGTCTGCTTTTACTATGGAGTTGTTCAAGGAGCACCACTTCACGCAGGTCGTGTTGAAATCGACGTTAGAGCCAGTTTTGTCGCACCATTTAAACACCTTTTATAGTGTCCCGTATATGCTATTGACCATTTCCTGTCGATCACAGGCAGTCCAGTAAACGAGTATGTCATCTGCAAAAGTCAGTGTTCGTCCCAGCCCAGTAGGCTGAATGGTGGCTATATTTGCTGTGTAGATATTAAACAGCGCTGCCGATAGTGGAGAACTCTGGTTTAGTCCCGGGTAAATGCACATTGGGTGGGTCTGGCGTCCATGTACATTAGCGAAATGCAACTGATCTCTCAGTTAATGCAGCCATTATCCATCTTTTTAGCCACAGGTTAACACCACAAGCCATTGCACAGTTCATCAATGCTTCAAAGTTCACACTGTTATAAGTCATTATCAGCCTTAGTAGAGATTGCAGAACTTGGGCCAATGGGAGGGCAGAGCTTGAAATTGATCAGCTGAAAAATGATCATGCTGGTGATGATGATGTCATTGTGTAAACTGATGGGTCTGAGATCGGTGGTGAGAAATCTGGATGGGGCTTCTCTGCTAAAGTAAAGGACAGAATCGTCTCTGAACAAAGCGGGGCTTACATGATAACAACCTCCAGCATGATAATTGAGGTAGAGGCAGCTACTGCGGTCTTAAGGTGGCTGTCTGAAACTTCATTAACAAGGGCGATTGTTGTATTAGTCTCACAATCTGTGCTTCGAAAGGTCCAACGTGGATGGCTCCGGCATGAATGGAAAACCTCCATAAAAGCCTCTAATCTACAGGAACTTGTTTGGATCTACTGTCCTGGTCATACAGGGGTACCCGGCAATGAAAGAGCTGATAGACTAGCTTTAAGAGTACCCATAGAAAGTGCATTGGATTTGGATAATGGAGAGATACTGAAGGCAATTAATGATCGCCTATTAGAGAATGACACTGCAAACGATGAATCATCAAGGCTATGATTGCTGGAATTTGGCATCAAACGTAAGACCAGCAGATAATGACGTATGAGAGGATGCAACCAGCTCGCAACAGGAACAATTAGCATTCACACCCTTCGGCATTTGCTGAGGGAGACTGAGCACATATGTGCTTGTCCGGAGTGCAATGACGTCGATGCTGATAAAAAAATAACAATACCAAAATACTTCCATAAATTCACGATCCTCATTTACACCAGTTTCTTTGTTCCCTAGTGATAGGTCAAGCTGTGTAAGTCCCTGAGTCTAATTGTTAATGATGTTGTATTCTCAGGGTACCTATCCGCTACCTCTCTGAGATCTCACTCTGGGAAATATTTTCTGGGTATGTTATATGGCTACGTGTCTAGGGTAATGTAGGTATAGTGATGTGTCAATAAAACAAACACAACTGTAACTCAATATAATTGAATTAAGTAAGACTGGGTGTAAATTTATATTACAATTTTTAATATTCCTGAACCTCAATTTTCTGGAACAGGAATTTTAGACTCAAAAGAAATGTTTCTTTATTTACAAGTTTTAAATAAATAGGGTGGACATCCTGTCCATAAAATGATAAGTCTAAAATATCACTAGGTTTGTACTCCCTACTGGAATATGTTAACACTGGATAAGAATTCTGTCAATGGTTTGAGAGTTTGTGTGTTTCATCATGCCCCCCTTTAATTTCTTGTATTTGGGTGGAATGATAAGGATGAGTCCTCAAGTGACACTTTTAATGGACTTATCTTAAAAGCCTGTCTGTGGTGGTGGCTTGAGAATCTTCAAGAACAACAAGTATTTCAGAGTTTCCCTGGATGTTGATGTGGCAGGAAGCTTGCAGTTATATAAGAAGCTCTCTCTGTGCCCACAGGTTCTGAATTTCCAGGGGTTATGTCACTTTTCAATTTGGCAATTCAACCCTCAAGTAAGGAATAAATCACACAATCACAAGATTGACTGGCGGTTAATGGTTCAAGTTCAGACCGCTATCGTCCAGACGGCAAAGGCATTCAACATCAATGCTTTACATCTGCTCTCAATCTGTCTGTGTTTTAGTTTTTCTCAAATGGCGCACTATGCCGGCAGATTGTTAATTTTATCGCCCCATCCTAAACTACAATTAACCAATCAGAAACGCGTTAAGAAAATTTAACTTTTCAGAAGGCTATCAAATTGAGCAGTTCAGAAGTGTGTTTGTTCGTCTGTCTCAATTTTATTTATACAATATCTTTGTTATTAATGGGTCGATTTTTAAGATTGAAAGTGATTATTAAACAGACAATTGTCCTCTATCTTCCTATATAGGTTTCTTTTAATTAGTTGTCCCCGTTTTCATATGGGTAATTCATCTTAGAATCATAAATATGGAAGTCTGAAGGCGAACGAGGAAGAAGAAGAAGAATATGGGTAATTTTTAAGTAATTATTTGCTCCTTTCACTGAACTAAAATATTAGTAAAATAAATGTTTCTAAGGCCAGATAATTTATTATGAGGGAAATTCTTATGGTATTATATTTAACAATATTAACGCTACAATTCAAGACATCCCTTTTATTTAAACTCTCTTTATTTATAAAGAAATACATTATCTAAGTTTTTCCAAACACACCGATTAGGCTTGCTTTCCATTTTAAACAACTTCCCCTCTCCCCTATAAAATGAGGTAACAATTTGGTTAGTTGCCAAACTTTACGGCGTTCGTAAATAAATATTTGGGAAGGGTGGAGCGTGTGTGTGTTTGGGGGTGGGACTTTTACGCTTGGTGTTAGAAAATTCAAATCTTTATTTAAATGTTGGCGGTTTGATTTGACGATGGCCTTGAGACAAATTTCAAATGCTGTACTTATTAATAGATTTTAAGAGTACGTTAGTTAATTTTCTAGCGGTTGATTTGCCGTGGCCTTCAGACCAAGGTTAAACATGGAAATTATTTATAGATTTTTAACGGGGTAGTAGAAAATTCCAATTATTTTGTCCAATTTTTAGCGGTAGGTTTGACCTTGCCCTTGACAAATTTCAAACATACTAGTAGTGGGTTATAGGTTGTAAATTTACGTTAACTAGATTTTTGAATCGGGGAAATTTTAGAACGTGTGTAGCGTGAGGTTTTTATTGGCTCTAGGATCAGTATAGTACTGACAATTACAGAAATAGAATTTCTGCAGAAAATGGTGAAGTCCCAGTGTCTGCGATAACTACTGGTATCACAAATTAGTTACGGCTGTGAATGATCTGATCTCGAAAAATTTAGTAGACAGGAGACAGTCATAAATTACCACCCCCGCTGTGTAACTAACTGTGATATTAAAAAAAAACAAGGAAACAGATTTTACTTAACAATTATTAAAAAATTGACAAGTCGTTCAAATACAATTTCCTTATTATTTATTTAGTATATACACTATCTACTCTTGTGCTAAAGGATGGATGTTGGAAGATGGAATGTAATGGATTTGTAAGTTTACAAATGATTTACAAATATATATATACACTTGTATATTACAAGTCTTCCAATTATAGGAACAAAAAAGTTATATCAGCTGTGCTGTTACTCAATTATAGCAAATGTATCAGCTGTGCTGTTAATTACGTATATATATATATATATATATATATATATATATATATATATATATATACATACATACATACATACATATATATAACATACACACACACACACACACACACATATATATATATATATATATATATATATATATATATATATATATATATATATATATATATATATATATATTTATATATATATATATATATATATATATATATATATATATATATATAATTTATCAGCTATGATCTTATTATTGTCTCTTGCTACGCTAACTCAGTTTCTCTTCATAGACAGTTAATAGCTCACAATTGCCGACGGAAATGGTACTACTGTGTACTCATCTCTCAAAAGTTATGTCCTTCTTAGTTTCTTGCACACAACATCCGCTGATGATCGTTTCGTTAGCCCACCCAAGACTGAGGGGGACTAAAGATGTAGATCCTGTGCAATCACTGTGCTCCTGCGACGTTCCAGGCAGCTGGATTGACACGACATACGACCTCAGGTTTGATGACACGAATAAAACCCTCTAAGATTTAAACAGGCCAGGTTTTCACTCGACTAGTGACTCTGTCTGCCAGGTCAATGCACGCAGGTAAGCAATAAATCAAGGTTGACAGCTTCTCTTCATCAGTCGGACGTCTATCTGGCTTCGTGTTGGTGTTGTGTGATTATGCATAAAATCCGCCCTCATATATAGGTAGATGTGGGAACTTTTACGGCTTAGGGACAGCTTTTGGTTGGTTCTCGGCATGGCAAGCTGATTGGCTAAATGCGGTTAAGTACCATGCTCCGTACCATCCTTGACCGAGACGAGTCCCAGAAAAACAGGGCTTATGGCTAATTTTATTCTATCTCAGAGACTGGTGAACGGTGCTTGTTGATTGGCTGGGCAAATTTGTATCGCGACATTGTGATTAAACAAAGTAGTGGGTTTACACACTCGTTTCACGACATAGCCCCATCCTTTCCTAGCTGTGACCTGTCATAGCTGACGTGTTAACACCTGCTGTAGTTAATCATTTTGCGTCTGTCCTTCCAGAGTAATAGGGTGTCGACTTAAAAAAAATCAGCTCCTACATTGTCTCTTCCCGGAATGTAATTCACGGTAAAGGAATAAGGCGCCAGAAGCAGACTCCACCTTAACAATCTCGAATTTAACTTTCTAGATGCAGCCAAGAATGTTAAAGGCTGGTGATCGCTTTGGAAAATGAAGTGTGTCCCATACAGGTAAGGTTAAAATTTGTCGATGGACCAAATTAGAGCCAAACATTCTTTCTCTATGGTCGAGTAATTCAACTCAGCCGCATTCAGCTTCCTACTGGCGTACGCGACGGGTAAAAGTTCCTCCGGCTGGGCTTTTGATTGCTGCAAGAGAGTTGCACCAATACCTATACTGCTAGCGTCCGTCCTTAATACAAATTCCTGTGTGATATCGGGTAGCGTAAGGATGGGTTTGCTGGTGAGTTTTGCTTTTAGCTCTGTGTAAGCTTTTTCACAATCAGCATTCCATTGGATTTTATCAGGCTGTCCTTTCTTCGTTAAGTTGGTTAATGGTGCACACAGAGAGTTAAAGTGGGGTATGTATTTCTGATAGAACCCACATAATGACACGAATGATCTCACATCTTTCTTCGTTTGAGGTCTGGGTGCCTTCTTTAACTTCTCTGTATTCTTTGGGTCAGGAGACATATGACCTGTAGAAATAGTGTGACCTAGGAATTCCAACTCCTTACAACCGATATAGCACTTGGTTGGACGTGCAGTCAATCCAGTGGCTCTCAGCCTGTCAAACAACATGGAGAGCACTACTATATGCTCTTCAAATGTGTTTGTAGCAACAAGAATGTCATCCATAAAGTTAGTGATATGGGGATTTTGTAGAGGTTCCAACAATTTCCTCATCATTCTTGAAAATATACTTGGAGCATTTTTTAGTCCAAAGTGTAGTACATTAAACTCGTAGTGTCCGTCTGATGTACTAAATGCCAGCATTTTCCTAACTTCTGGTTTCACTGGTATTTGGTAGTATCCCTTGCTTAGATCTAACTTCGATAAATACCTAGCCTTACTTTGTGCAGAGAACAGCTGGTTGGTGTCAGGTAATGGGTCCACCTGAGATTCTGTGATCGCATTTAGCTTCCTGTAGTCAATGCATAACCTGTGTTCACCACTCGGTTTTCTTAATAGCACCACACTTGAGCTATAGGGAGAGTCTGACTTCGCGATAATGTTCTCCTTCAACAGATAATCAACTTCCTCCCTTAGTGCTTGGGCTTTCGCATAGGGTATAGGGTATGTTCTCATGCATACTGGTGTAGGGTCTGTAACCTTCATGTTGTACTCTAACAGATTCGTACGACCTGGCTTATCTGTGAGCACATTAGCATGGGTTTCCAACACTTTCTGAACCATCTTCTTCTGCTCTGGAGTTAAATGTTCACTAATGTTTACTTGAACATAATCCTCTGTAGTTGTGAGTGGATATTCCATAGAGTGAAGTGGTCGTGCATTTCTGTTGCTATGGCTAGGGTCATGATATGTGCAACTTCTGATGATTCCTTGTCATAGTATTTTTTAAGAAGATTGACATGATATACCTTCTCTTTTACTTTTTTGTAAATCTTATAATTGGTAATGGAAAGTTTTTTCCAGTATGACATAGGGTCCCTGCCATCCAATCTGCAATTTATTATTGCTGCTTGGCAACAGTAATAACACCTTTTCACCCACCTCTAGTTCCCTATCCTTTGCTTTTTTGTTGTAGTACGCAGCATGCTTTCTCCTGGCCTGTCTTAAGTTCTCATTGGCCAGTTTCCAACCTGCTTTCAATCGAGATGTCAACTCGTTGACGTACTGGTATGAAGAAGTCACTGTTTCCTCTGCTTTTTCATCAGTCCATGTCCGCAGCAATGCTTCCAGTGAACCTTTTATTGGTCTTCCAAACAACAATGTAGCTGGAGCCAATCCTGTTGAATTGTGGGGTACTTCCCTATATGCAAATAGTGCAGCGAGCAAGTACGTATCCCAAGTATCAGGTTTTTTACTTGCCAGCTTTCTAAGGATTGAAATTAGCGTACCATTGAACCGCTCTACTTGACCGTTCCCTTGGGTATGGTAGGGACTACAATGATAGTGCTTGGCTTGAAATATCCTGAATACTTCTTGTGTTAGCTTTCCCTTAAACTGAGACCCATTGTCAGTCAATATCTGATGCGGGAATCCTAATCGGGTGAATATTGTCAACAGGGCCTCTGCCACATGCTTTGAATCTATAGCTGACATGGCCACTGCTTCTCCCCACATAGAGCAAGTATCAACCAAGGTTAAGATGTAAGCATTTCTCTTCTTGGTCCTAGTGAGGGGTCCAACAATATCCACTGCAACACGTTCAAAAGGGGTTCCCATAATGGGCATTTCTCCCAGTGTTGCTGGTGCAGTCCTATGCTTAGGAGCTACTCTTTGGCATTCTGGACAGGATCTTACATATCTCTTTATGTCCTCTGTGATTCCTGGTCAGAAGTAGTGACAGGCTATCCTTTGTCCAGTGGCCCCTATTCCCATATGTCCACTGAAGGGTATAGCATGTCCTAGCGTCATAACCTTCTCCCTGTAAGATTTTGGCACTACTAGCTGTCCATGCCCTGTAGATCCTGTTCCAGCTTTTCTATAGAGTAGGCCATTCTTCATGTAAAAGTCTCCTTTCTCTGGAGGGTTATGTGCTTTAGGTAATTTGCCAAAACAAGGCTTCAAAGTGCTGTCTGCTGCTTGAGCCTTTTTCATATCTTCTGGATGAGTATTGATAGGATTTTCCTCCATTTTCCTAGAGCTTTCCCTGGTCTGGACTGTTGCCATAACTACAGGTTTTATAGGTTCTCCAAGGAAAACATACCTACACCCCAAAATCAAAAGGTAAATAGGGTCGTCCACTGCTGCTTTGATTTCTCCTTCCACATAGCGAGATCTTATGTTGATTCGGGCTATGGGTAATGTCATGGTTCTTGCTCCCTTGATCGGTCCTCTGATTTCCACTGTTTCTGGGGTTAGCTGGTCAGTACTAACTAGATAAGAGCACACAACTGAATCAAAGTCTAATCCTGGGTCATATAAACACAGTACTTGAGTGCCATTCACGGTCACTTCCTCACAGACAGGGGAATGATGGAAGTCCTTCTGACTTACTGCCAGTTCCTTCCTTCCCGGCTTCTCTGTTGTAAGACTTGCAGCATGATGAGGAGGATTCTTCCTTCTGCAGTCCGCAGTATTGTGGTTACTCATTAGACAAGTTTTACACCACTTTCCTTCCTTCCGGTAAGGTGTCTTATCCGATCTTAGAGGGTTTTTGTCCTTTTGGTCAAATCTTTGTTTGTTTCTTGTGGTATGGTCCTTTTGTTCATATTTGGTATAGTTTTGTGATGATTTGAAGTTTTCACCCTGCTTTTTCTTATTCCCTAATAATTCTACCTGAGCTGCTTGATATCTCTCAGCAACAGTTACAATATCTCCCAATCTCTCTGCTCATTGTTCCATGATAAACTTCCTCATTTCTTGAGGCATGGACTCTTTCAATTGCTCCATCATTACCATTTCTTTCAGATCCTGACACTTTCCTAAAGACTAACGCTAAATTCCACAGCACGTTCAATTTGCATACCGAAGTAAGGGCCTAAACGATTTGCCGCGGTTTAGCCATGACGGGCGTTCGAAAGACCCCGTTTTCTCGACCCGCGTTCTGGACATATATTCACACGCTGGTTTTAGCAGACGATATATATACACACACGCAATGTGACGTGGCGCCGTAAGGTTAACGTCCGATAAGGTAGTTTAAAATAAAAGGAAAAAAATAAGGTTAACGTCCTATTTGTTTTTGAAAATGCCGTACTGAATGGAATAGGAGAGAAAATGTTTTAATTGAAGCATTGTAGGAAACAACACGATACTAGGCATTAGAAAGACATAAAAGAATAAATATGTACTGACTGTGAATAGATAACAGCAGGATTAATAAGTATGTATGAGTATTTAAAACTATTAAGAAATAAAGAAGTTGGACAGAAGACAGATAGACTTGAAAATCTTTCTCAGTTTCGCCCGTAGGTAGGTGGGGTAAAAGGGGAAGGAGTCCTTAATTTGAATATTTGAGGTCAGTTTTATTTGAAAAGGAACGCTATTCATTAAACAGTCTCTGATTGGCTGTAGTGTACTAGACTAAACGGTTGTATAAAACCAATTAGTAGTTGGTATTCGGGGCCACTTGTTAACTAAAATTTATACACTAAAGAAGTTGTTTTAAGACAAGGCAAGAGTACTGTCTTGGTTGCTAATTCTGCACAAGCAGCGATTTGGATTTGTTGCCATATCGCAATATTCAACTGTTTAGTGTGTAGATTTCTTTGATGCGGTAAATATTGAAACCTTTATATTAACATTTATATTGTCATTTTTATCATTATTATGTATGCATTATTGAATTTGTATGAACCTTAAAGGGGAAACATTTATCTGGAGGGAAGCTAACATCAAAACTCTGTGTTGTTTCACAGCGTTGTTAGGAACTGTATTAACCTGGTATAGAAAAGCCAGACAGGCTTTCGGCCATATGGGGAGAAAAGAAAATTAAATATTTATGATGAAAAGAAAAAGTTGTGTTATGACATAAGACCAGGAAGATCACTGGCCGTCTTCTTCAGCAAGTCACCGTGATTGTACATGACTTGATAGTATTAATGTAAAATGTTTCCTTTATCAAGGAAAATGTCAAACGGTGGTTTGAAAGTTATTTATCCAGAAGGGGGTACCAACCAAATTGAGAACGTTAACTAATTGTTTAGTTACCATACTGATGTCTGATGATATTGCCATGTTAGAATAATGAAAGAGAGAGATTATTAGATGCTGAGTGGGACACATTTGTATTGTTCCAGAGTTTCATCTACGAGTGAAAGTGAGCCCAGGTGACCTAACACCTGTCCCTAAGTTCTGCAGTGAGGCCTAACTACTGAGTGCCTACACAGTGATTTACCTATAGAAGCAGAATCGTGTCTTGGCAGTGGAGACTGGCGTTTTATACATACTTCAACCAGCCTGGTTCCAGAGACCTCAGATAAGACTTGTCTGGGAAATTGATATCACAAACAATCCACTCTCTCAGTTTTCACAAAAGATAGTGTATCAGACAGTGAGGAACAAAAACGTTCAATAAACTTGTACCCTTTTCTAGGAGCAAGAAATACTTGACATTTTCCCAGTTTGAGACATATAAATAATTGTGGGATAACACCGACTCAATGACAGTTGTAAAATAATTGGTTGTAAATAATTTCATTATCATGTTGAGTTGATTATTCCTGTGTCAGAAGAATAACTAGATACAGGAAAATAAATTATAAAAAAATAAGTTACATTCCAAACTTTACCCAGTGACTTGTTTAATCATTGTTTATTAGTAATAGGTGTAGTTGTTGTCTTGTTCATACATTTCATCACATTGCATATACCCTAGACACTTGCTAGACAACATACACACACCAATACACTTCAGTAGGGGAAGATATATAATCGGGTGAGGTCGTGGTGGAAGCAGACAAGTACCCTGTAAACTTATTTGTATTTAATAAACCTCAGGGACTTGCATAGCTGACCTCACACCAGATACCATTAATATAATATTGAAACCAATAATAACAATCAATTCACCACATTAATTGGGACGCTCTTCCGGGATTTAAAGGTTCTTAGTACCCTACATTAAGTGAGTCACTAGTCCCAGTATTTGTAAAATCTAATAGTAAAAATAATTTGAGAGTGGTTTGAGATATCATTGCCCTTTGTCTTGTGTTTAGAGTTGGTTAATTAGTTAAGGTAGTGGATAGTATTTCATATTGTTAACTATAAAATGGCGGATATGGCTAAATACAGATCTGCTGCTGTGCAGACTGCAAAGGAAATGAATTTAGATGGGCAAGCTCTGATTCAGTATGTGACATCAGAGTGCGATAAGTATATGGAAAGGGAAGATAAGAGATTAGCTGAGGAGAAGAGAATTATGTTAGAGGATGCTAGGGAGCTTAAGAAATTAGAGGCTGATAGGGAGGCTGAGATCAAGAGGCTGCAGTTGGAGGAGAAGAAGCTTGAAGCTGAGGCCAGGAAAGAAGAAAAGAGGTTGGAGGCTGCCATGGAGGAGAAGAGATTACAGATGGAGGCTGAGAAAGAAGAGAAACGGTTACAAAGGGAACATGAGTTGCGACTAAGGGAGATGGAGTTACAAGGCCATGCTCCTGATAATGGAAGTAGCTCATCCACCTCCGACTCTGCTGCAAGCCAGGTTGCCTCAACCTCAGCCATGGGGTTCCAGTTGGACCCATTTGTAGAAAAAGATGATGATATTGAGTCATTCTTATCTAGATTTGAGGCATTAGCTACTATGTATGGGCTAGAGAAAGAGAGATGGAGTATGAAGGTATCTCAGGGGCTTAGGGGAACCTCTTATGAGGTCTTCGCCAAACTGAGCAAGGATGATCAAGATGACTACGACATTCTTAAGCAAGCTCTTCTAGTTAGATATGAGAAAAACAGTGAATTTTACAGAAAGAAATTTAGGGATGCCAAACTGTTGACTGGAGAGACTTACCACCAGTTCTCTGCTCGCCTGGAGACATACCTGGAGAAATGGACTGCTCTGGGGAAAACCCAAGATTTAAAGGAAATGATTATGACTGAGCAGTTAAGAGAGTCCATGGCTCCAGACCTGAGAAAATTTCTCACGGAACAGGGTGCTGAGAGGCTGGGGGAGATCTTAAATGTGGCTGAGAGATATCAGGCAGCCCAGTCTGAGATAGCAAGTTTAAAGAAGAAGCCTATAGACCATGATAAAGCTCCACCAAACCAAAATCAACCTACCTATGAACACAGAGATAAGTTTAATAAGGGTAAAGCCTATTATGATAAAGCCAAGTTTGACCAACGAGATAGAAACTCGCATTTCAGAGAAAGGAGACCCTACAAACCAGAAGGGAAATATTGTAAAGTTTGTAGGATGAATAATCATAATACTATTGACTGTGGTAGGAAAGTTCCTCCATATCACGCGGCATGCATGATAACAGTGGACAAGGGGAGGAAGAAACTGACAGAGAATCATATTAATCTTCAACATCCCCCCATCTGTGAAGAAGTGACATGTAATGGTGCCAAGGTTAGGTGCCTTTACGATTCAGGTTTAGAATATGACTCAGTTGTGAGTGCAACCCTAGTGCACCCTGAACAGTACACCACAGAGAAAGTGGAGCTACAAGGGGCCGTAAAGGGAATAGACACCATGACACTTCCAGTAGCCAAGATCAATGTAGAGACAAGGTACGTGGAAGGAGTGATCAGAGCAGCCGTGTGTGACGACCCTAATTACCCGCTGGTGTTAGGAAGTAAATATGTTTTTCTAGGAAGCCCGGTAAAACCTGTGGTAATGGCCACGCTTCAGGTTAGGTCGACCCCTAGTAGAACGGAGGAGGAACCACCACTAGTTTATTCTCATAAGCAGATGAGAAAGGCCCAGGCAAAGGATAAAACATTAAAACCTTGCTTTGACAAATTGCCAACAAGCCATGCACACCCTAAGAAAGGACAATTTTATTTGAAGGAGGGACTGCTCTTCAGGAAAGCTAGAGCAGGGCCAAAGAACAGGGACAGTTGGTATTGCCAATTCCCTACAGGGAAAAAGTGATGGCACAAGCTCATGTTGTACCCGACGGTGGACACCAGAGGAATGGAACCACACGTCAAAGGACATCGGAAAAATATTACTGGCCCCAAGTAGCTGCTGATATTGCACAATTTGTGGGGGCCTGTGAAAAATGTAGCAAGGTACATTCCCCAAGTTGGGAAAATCATAATCAGATGCCAGCCAAGCATTCTGAAACATATGGGCTTAAAAATAACAAGGAAAATAATAAGGTTGACATAGAGGATAGGTATCCACCTTCCCACCAACAGTTTTCACCGAAAATATTTAGATTAGCAACTCTGAGAAGGCATCCAGAGAAAATAGAAACTCAGACCAGTCAACCCAGGCTCAGTTTGAAGCCGCAGTTAGGGAACTGGCTGAAATTAATATTGAAGATAATCCGCCAGATTTGAACCCGAAACAAAATGTTAGAAGAAAAGTGGGGAGTGGACGAGTGAGCAATTCGGAAAATGCTCACAGCGCTTCACAATATGGCTATTAATTTAGCATGAAAAGGGCACTGGTGACATTGGTAGTCACCCGACCCTACACCGTCCAAGGGGAAGTATTGATCGGACCCTGGATGGAGATCACCCACACATATTATAGCAAAGATAAGGGAGAATTGATTTCTGATGCAGAAACTCATTTCCCCACATATTATCTTATTTCACCAAATTGTCGGTAGGCGGAGAATATAGTTGGTGAATATGGCCTCCATTTGAGTGGCACAGTATAGAATATTATTAGAAGGGTGTTTCCACATTCAATCAAGCCTGAGATCAGACCAATTGTTGGCTGTGAACATTTCGGAGGAGCAGAGTGCCTCCATTGTTGCCTTTTTGAATTGAGGATAGTCCGAGTGTTTATTAAGGCTGATCAGGAAATTATTGGATCCCCTACACAACTCAGATATCACCATATAGATCAACTCCTCATAACGTACAATTTGAGGAACATCTAATATTCTCGAGACATGTCGTTGAGCAGACTCAGAGAAGAGAAATGGTGAATACTGATTGCTAAGCAGCATTAAGACAAGCAGTAACACTTGCAGCTGTTCAGTAACATAACTGAAATAGATTCTTGGATTGCAGAGGTCTGAGGCAGCTTTCTTAAGTTGTGCTTACTTTGAATGACCCCACTGCAGAAATCCATGAAAACACAAGGGCAGGAAAAGCCTAGGGAATAGTACTTTATTTACGCTAATTGTCTCACAGATAATAACTTGCAGTTTACGCTAAAGGAGGTGTGTGTAAAATCTCAACAAAGATAATAAGTACCGATGCTTAATAACTTAGTGAATGCATGTTTTAGGAAAGGAGGTGTGTAGTGAAATCTGTGAGGACTAACGCTAAATTCCACAGCACGTTCAATTTGCATACCGAAGTAAGGGCCTAAACGATTTGCCGCGGCGGTTTAACATTAATACCATGACGGGCGTTCGAAAGACCCCCTTTTTCTCGACCCGCGTTCTGGACATATATTCACACGCTGGTTTTAGCAGACGATATATATACACACACGCAATGTGACGTGGCGCCGTAAGGTTAACGTCCGATAAATAAGGTTAACGTCCGATAAGGTAGTTTTTAAAATGCCGTATTGAAAGGGAATAGGAAGAAAATGTTTTAATTGAAGCATTGTAGGAAATAAAAACGATACCAGGCCTTAGAAGACATAAAAGAATAAATATGTACTGACTGTGAATAGATAACAGCAGGATTAATAAGTATGTATGAGTATTTAAAACTATTAAGAAATAAAGAAGTTGGACAGAAGACAGATAGACTTGAAAATCTTTCTCAGTTTCGCCCGTAGGTAGGTGGGGTAAAGGGGGAAGGAGTCCTTAATTTGAATATTTGAGGTCAGTTTTATTTGAAAAGGAACGCTATTCATTAAACAGTCTCTGATTGGCTGTAGTGTACTAGACTAAACGGTTGTATAAAACCAATTAGTAGTTGGTATTCGGGGCCACTTGTTAACTAAAATTTATACACTAAACAGTTGTTTTAAGACAAGGCAAGAGTACTGTCTTGTTTGCTAATTCTGCACAGCAGCGATCTGGATTTGTTACCATATATCGCCCTATTCAACTGTTTAGTGTGTAGATTTCTTTGATTGCGGTAAATATTGAAACCTTTATATTAACATTTATATTGTCATTTGTATCATGTATGCATTATTGAATTTGTATGAACCTAAAAGGGGAAACATTTATCTGGAGGGAAGCTAACATCAAAACTCTGTGTTGTTTCACAGCGTTGTTAGGAAACAGTATTAACCTGGTGTAGAAAAGCCAGGCAGGCTTTCTGCCATATGGGGAGAAAAGAAAATTAAATATTTATGATGAAAAGAAAAAGTTGTGTTATGACATAAGACCAGGAAGATCACTGGCCGTCTTCTTCAGCAAGTCACCGTGATTGTACATGACTTGATAGTATTAATGTAAAATGTTTCCTTTATCAAGGAAAATGTCAAACGGTGGTTTGAAAGTTATTTATCCAGAAGGGGGTACCAACCAAATTGAGAACGTTAACTAATTGTTTAGTTACCATACTGATGTCTGATGATATTGCCATGTTAGAATAATGAAAGAGAGAGATTATTAGATGCTGAGTGGGACACATTTGTATTGTTCCAGAGTTTCATCTACGAGTGAAAGTGAGCCCAGGTGACCTAACACCTGTCCCACAGTGATTTACCTATAGAAGCAGAATCGTGTCTTGGCAGTGGATGCTGGCGTTTTATACATACTTCAACCAGCCTGGTTCCAGAGACCTCAGATAAGACTTGTCTGGGAAATTGATATCACAAACAATCCACTCTCTCAGTTTTCACAAAAGATAGTGTATCAGACAGTGAGGAACAAAAACGTTCAATAAACTTGTACCCTTTTCTAGGAGCAAGAAATACTTGACATTTTCCCAGCTTGAGACATATAAATAATTGTGGGATAACACCGACTCAATGACAGTTGTAAAATAATTGGTTGTAAATAATTTCATTATCATGTTGAGTTGATTATTCCTGTGTCAGAAGAATAACTAGATACAGGAAAATAAATTATAAAAAAAATAAGTTACATTCCAAACTTTACCCAGTGACTTGTTTAATCATTGTTTATTAGTAATAGGTGTAGTTGTTGTCTTGTTCATACATTTCATCACATTGCATATACCCTAGACACTTGCTAGACAACATACACACACCAATACACTTCAGTAGGGGAAGATATATAATCGGGTGAGGTCGTGGTGGAAGCAGACAAGTACCCTGTAAACTTATTTGTATTTAATAAACCTCAGGGACTTGCATAGCTGACCTCACACCAGATACCATTAATATAATATTGAAACCAATAATAACAACTAATTCACCACATTAATTGGGACGCTCTTCCGGGATTTAAAGGTTCTTAGTACCCTACATTAAGTGAGTCACTAGTCCCAGTATTTGTAAAATCTTATAGTAAAAATAATCTGAGAGTGGTTTGAGATATCATTGCCCTTTGTCTTGTGTTTAGAGTTGGTTAATTAGTTAAGGTAGTGGATAGTATTTCATATTGTTAACTATAACATGGCGGATATGGCTAAATACAGATCTGCTGCTGTGCAGACTGCAAAGGAAATGAATTTAGATGGGCAAGCTCTGATTCAGTATGTGACATCAGAGTGCGATAAGTATATGGAAAGGGAAGATAAGAGATTAGCTGAGGAGAAGAGAATTATGTTAGAGGATGCTAGGGAGCTTAAGAAATTAGAGGCTGATAGGGAGGCTGAGATCAAGAGGCTGCAGTTAGAGGAGAGGAAACTTGAGGCTGAGGCCAGGAAAGAAGAAAAGGAGGTTGGAGGCTGCCAAGAGAAGAGAAGAGATTAGAGATTGGAGGCTGAGAGAGAAGATAAAAACTCCAAAGGGAACATGAACTACGACTAAGGGAGTTGGAGTTACAAGGCCATGCTCCTCATAATGGAAGTAGCTCATCCACCTCCGACTCTGCTGCAAGCCAGGTTGCCTCAACCTCAGCCATGGGGTTCCAGTTGGACCCATTTGTAGAAAAAAAGATGATGATATTGAGTCATTTTTATCTAGATTTGAAAGGTTAGCTACTATGTATGGGCTAGAGAAAGAGAGATGGAGTATGAAGGTATCTCAGGGGCTTAGGGGAACCTCTTATGAGGTCTTCGCCAAACTGAGCAAGGATGATCAAGATGACTACGACATTCTTAAGCAAGCTCTTCTAGTTAGATATGAGAAAAACAGTGAATTTTACAGAAAGAAATTTAGGGATGCCAAACTGTTGACTGGAGAGACTTACCACCAGTTCTCTGCTCGCCTGGAGACATACCTGGAGAAATGGACTGCTCTGGGGAAAACCCAAGATTTAAAGGAAATGATTATGACTGAGCAGTTAAGAGAGTCCATGGCTCCAGACCTGAGAAAATTTCTCACGGAACAGGGTGCTGAGAGGCTGGGGGAGATCTTAAATGTGGCTGAGAGATATCAGGCAGCCCAGTCTGAGATAGCAAGTTTAAAGAAGAAGCCTATAGACCATGATAAAGCTCCACCAAACCAAAATCAACCTACCTATGAACACAGAGATAAGTTTAATAAGGGTAAAGCCTATTATGATAAAGCCAAGTTTTGACCAACGAGATAGAAACTCGCATTTCAGAGAAAGGAGACCCTACGAACCAGAAGGGAAATATTGTAAAGTTTGTAGGATGAATAATCATAATACTATTGACTGTGGTAGGAAAGTTCCTCCATATCACGCGGCATGCATGATAACAGTGGACAAGGGGAAGAAGAAACTGACAGAGAATCATATTAATCTTCAACATCCCCCCATCTGTGAAGAAGTGACATGTAATGGTGCCAAGGTTAGGTGCCTTTACGATTCAGGTTTAGAATATGACTCAGTTGTGAGTGCAACCCTAGTGCACCCTGAACAGTACACCACAGAGAAAGTGGAGCTACAAGGGGCCGTAAAGGGAATAGACACCATGACACTTCCAGTAGCCAAGATCAATGTAGAGACAAGGTACGTGGAAGGAGTGATCAGAGCAGCCGTGTGTGACGACCCTAATTACCCGCTGGTGTTAGGAAGTAAATATGTTTTTCTAGGAAGCCCGGTAAAACCTGTGGTAATGGCCACGCTTCAGGTTAGGTCGACCCCTAGTAGAAAGGAGGAGAAACCACCACTAGTTTATTCTCATAAGCAGATGAGAAAGGCCCAGGCAAAGGATAAAACATTAAAACCTTGCTTTGACAAATTGCCAACAAGCCATGCACACCCTAAGAAAGGACAATTTTATTTGAAGGAGGGACTGCTCTTCAGGAAAGCTAGAGCAGGATCCAAAGAACAGGGACAGTTGGTATTGCCAATTCCCTACAGGGAAAAAGTGATGGCACAAGCTCATGTTGTACCCGACGGTGGACACCAGAGGAATGGAACCACACGTCAAAGGACATCGGAAAAATATTACTGGCCCCAAGTAGCTGCTGATATTGCACAATTTGTGGGGGCCTGTGAAAAATGTAGCAAGGTACATTCCCCAAGTTGGGAAAATCATAATCAGATGCCAGCCAAGCATTCTGAAACATATGGGCTTAAAAAATAACAAGGAAAATAATAAGGTTGACATAGAGGATAGGTATCCACCTTCCCACCAAAAGTTTTCACGAAAAAAAATATTTAGATTAGCAACTCTGAGAAGGACATCCAGAGAAAATAGAAACTCAGACCAGTCAACCCAGGCTCAGTTTGAAGCCGCAGTTAGGGAACTGGCTGAAATTAATATTGAAGATAATCCGCCAGATTTGAACCCGAAACAAAATGTTAGAAGAAAAGTGGGGAGTGGACGAGTGAGCAATTCGGAAAATGCTCACAGCGCTTCACAATATGGCTATTAATTTAGCATGAAAAGGGCACTGGTGACATTGGTAGTCACCCGACCCTACACCGTCCAAGGGGAAGTATTGATCGGACCCTGGATGGAGATCACCCACACATATTATAGCAAAGATAAGGGAGAATTGATTTCTGATGCAGAAACTCATTTCCCCACATATTATCTTATTTCACCAAATTGTCGGTAGGCGGAGAATATAGTTGGTGAATATGGCCTCCATTTGAGTGGCACAGTATAGAATATTATTAGAAGGGTGTTTCCACATTCAATCAAGCCTGAGATCAGACCAATTGTTGGCTGTGAACATTTCGGAGGAGCAGAGTGCCTCCATTGTTGCCTTTTTGAATTGAGGATAGTCCGAGTGTTTATTAAGGCTGATCAGGAAATTATTGGATCCCCTACACAACTCAGATATCACCATATAGATCAACTCCTCATAACGTACAATTTGAGGAACATCTAATATTCTCGAGACATGTCGTTGAGCAGACTCAGAGAAGAGAAATGGTGAATACTGATTGCTAAGCAGCATTAAGACAAGCAGTAACACTTGCAGCTGTTCAGTAACATAACTGAAATAGATTCTTGGATTGCAGAGGTCTGAGGCAGCTTTCTTGAGTTGTGCTTACTTTGAATGACCCCACTGCAGAAATCCATGAAAACACAAGGGCAGGAAAAGCCTAGGGAATAGTACTTTGTTTACGCTAATTGTCTCACAGATAATAACTTGCAGTGAATGCATGTTTTAGGAAAGGAGGTGTGTAGTGAAATCTGTGTGAACAAACGCTAAATTCCACAGCACGTTCAATTTGCATACCGAAGTAAGGGCCTAAACGATTTGCCGCGGTTTAACATTAATACCATGACGGGCGTTCGAAAGACCCCCTTTTTCTCGACCCGCGTTCTGGACATATATTCACACGCTGGTTTTAGCAGACGATATATATACACACACGCAATGTGACGTGGCGCCGTAAGGTTAACGTCCGATAAGGTCGTTTAAAAAAAAAAAATTAAGGTTAACGTCCGATAAGGAGTATTTGAAAAACGTATTAAGAAAATAAAGAAGTTGTAGGAAATAAACAGAATACAGGAATTAGAAAGACATAAAAGAATAAATGTTGACTGTGAATAGATAACGCAGGATTAATAGTATGTATGAGTATTTAAAACTATTAAGAAATAAAGAAGTTGGACAGAAGACAGATAGACTTGAAAATCTTTCTCAGTTTCGCCCGGTAGTAGGTAGGTGGGGTAAAAGGGAAGGAGTCCTTAATTTGAATATTTGAGGTCAGTTTTATTTGAAAAGGAACGCTATTCATTAAACAGTCTCTGATTGGCTGTAGTGTACTAGACTAAACGGTTGTATAAAACCAATTAGTAGTTGGTATTCGGGGCCACTTGTTAACTAAAATTTATACACTAAAGAAGTTGTTATAGACAAGGCAAGAGTACTGTCTTGGTTGCTAATTCTGCACAAGCAGCGACGTGGATTTGTTACCATATATCGCCCTATTCAACTGTTTAGTGTGTAGATTTCTTTGATGCGGTAAATATTGAAACCTTTATATTAACATTTATATTGTCATTTTTATCATTATTATGTATGCATTATCGACTCTGTATGAACCTAAAAGGGGAAACATTTATCTAGAGGGAAGCTAACATCAAAACTCTGTGTTGTTTCACAGCGTTGTTAGGAAACAGTATTAACCTGGTATAGAAAAGCCAGACAGGCTTTCGGCCATATATGGGGAGAAAAGAAAATTAAATATTTATGATGAAAAAAAAAGTTGTGTTATGACATAAGACCAGGAAGATCACTGGCCGTCTTCTTCAGCAAGTCACCGTGATTGTACATGACTTGATAGTATTAATGTAAAATGTTTCCTTTATCAAGGAAAATGTCAAACGGTGGTTTGAAAGTTATTTATCCAGAAGGGGGTACCAACCAA
This sequence comes from Oreohelix idahoensis, assembly GCA_024509875.1. NCBI lineage: Eukaryota > Metazoa > Mollusca > Gastropoda > Stylommatophora > Oreohelicidae > Oreohelix > Oreohelix idahoensis. The sequence continues at coordinate 205,643 of JAMPIV010013560.1, forward strand.
ATTGAGAACGTTAACTAATTGTTTAGTTACCATACTGATGTCTGATGATATTGCCATGTTAGAATAATGAAAGAGAGAGATTATTAGATGCTGAGTGGGACACATTTGTATTGTTCCAGAGTTTCATCTACGAGTGAAAGTGAGCCCAGGTGACCTAACACCTGTCCTTAAGTTCTGCAGTGAGGCCTAACTACTGAGTGCCTACACAGTGATTTACCTATAGAAGCAGAATCGTGTCTTGGCAGTGGTGCTTGCGTTTTATACATACTTCAACCAGCCTGGTTCCAGAGACCTCAGATAAGACTTGTCTGGGAAATTGATATCACAAACACTCCACTCTCTCAGTTTTCACAAAAGATAGTGTATCAGACAGTGAGGAACAAAAACGTTCAATAAACTTGTACCCTTTTCTAGGAGCAAGAAATACTTGACATTTTCCCAGCTTGAGACATATAAATAATTGTGGGATAACACCGACTCAATGACAGTTGTAAAATAATTGGTTGTAAATAATTTCATTATCATGTTGAGTTGATTATTCCTGTGCCAGAAGAATAACTAGATACAGGAAAATAAATTATAAAAAAAAATAAATTACATTCCACACTTTACTCAGTGACTTGTTTAATCATTGTTTATTAGTAATAGGTGTAGTTGTTGTCTTGTTCATACATTTCATCACATTGCATATACCCTAGACACTTGCTAGACAACATACACACACCAATACACTTCAGTAGGGGAAGATATATAATCGGGTGAGGTCGTGGTGGAAGCAGACAAGTACCCTGTAAACTTATTTGTATTTAATAAACCTCAGGGACTTGCATAGCTGACCTCACACCAGATACCATTAATATAATATTGAAACCAATAATAACAATCAATTCACCACATTAATTGGGACGCTCTTCCGGGATTTAAAGGTTCTTAGTACCCTACATTAAGTGAGTCACTAGTCCCAGTATTTGTAAAATCTAATAGTAAAAATAATCTGAGAGTGGTTTGAGATATCATTGCCCTTTGTCTTGTGTTTAGAGTTGGTTAATTAGTTAAGGTAGTGGATAGTATTTCATATTGTTAACTATAAAATGGCGGATATGGCTAAATACAGATCTGCTGCTGTGCAGACTGCAAAGGAAATGAATTTAGATGGGCAAGCTCTGATTCAGTATGTGACATCAGAGTGCGATAAGTATATGGAAAGGGAAGATAAGAGATTAGCTGAGGAGAAGAGAATTATGTTAGAGGATGCTAGGGAGCTTAAGAAATTAGAGGCTGATAGGGAGGCTGAGATCAAGAGGCTGCAGTTAGAGGAGAGGAAACTTGAGGCTGAGGCCAAGAAAGAAGAAAAGAGTTGGAGGCTGCCAAGGAGGAGAAAGATTACAGATTGGAGGCTTAGAGAGAAGATAAAAGACTCCAAAGGGAACATGAACTACGACTAAGGGAGTTGGAGTTACAAGGCCATGCTCCTGATAATGGAAGTAGCTCATCCACCTCCGACTCTGCTGCAAGCCAAGTTGCCTCAACCTCAGCCATGGGGTTCCAGTTGGACCCATTTGTAGAAAAAGAGGATGATATTGAATCATTCCTCTCTAGATTTGAGGCATTAGCTACTATGTATGGGCTAGAGAAAGAGAGATGGAGTATGAAGGTATCTCAGGGGCTTAGGGGAACCTCTTATGAGGTCTTCGCCAAACTGAGCAAGGATGATCAAGATGACTACGACATTCTTAAGCAAGCTCTTCTAGTTAGATATGAGAAAAACAGTGAATTTTACAGAAAGAAATTTAGGGATGCCAAACTGTTGACTGGAGAGACTTACCACCAGTTCTCTGCTCGCCTGGAGACATACCTGGAGAAATGGACTGCTCTGGGGAAAACCCAAGATTTAAAGGAAATGATTATGACTGAGCAGTTAAGAGAGTCCATGGCTCCAGACCTGAGAAAATTTCTCACGGAACAGGGTGCTGAGAGGCTGGGGGAGATCTTAAATGTGGCTGAGAGATATCAGGCAGCCCAGTCTGAGATAGCAAGTTTAAAGAAGAAGCCTATAGACCATGATAAAGCTCCACCAAACCAAAATCAACCTACCTATGAACACAGAGATAAGTTTAATAAGGGTAAAGCCTATTATGATAAGCCAAGTTTTGACCAACGAGATAGAAACTCGCATTTCAGAGAAAGGAGACCCTACAAACCAGAAGGGAAATATTGTAAAGTTTGTAGGATGAATAATCATAATACTATTGACTGTGGTAGGAAAGTTCCTCCATATCACGCGGCATGCATGATAACAGTGACAAGGGGAGGAAGAAACTGACAGAGAATCATATTAATCTTCAACATCCCCCCATCTGTGAAGAAGTGACATGTAATGGTGCCAAGGTTAGGTGCCTTTACGATTCAGGTTTAGAATATGACTCAGTTGTGAGTGCAACCCTAGTGCACCCTGAACAGTACACCACAGAGAAAGTGGAGCTACAAGGGGCCGTAAAGGGAATAGACACCATGACACTTCCAGTAGCCAAGATCAATGTAGAGACAAGGTACGTGGAAGGAGTGATCAGAGCAGCCGTGTGTGACGACCCTAATTACCCGCTGGTGTTAGGAAGTAAATATGTTTTTCTAGGAAGCCCGGTAAAACCTGTGGTAATGGCCACGCTTCAGGTTAGGTCGACCCCTAGTAGAACGGAGGAGGAACCACCACTAGTTTATTCTCATAAGCAGATGAGAAAGGCCCAGGCAAAGGATAAAACATTAAAACCTTGCTTTGACAAATTGCCAACAAGCCATGCACACCCTAAGAAAGGACAATTTTATTTGAAGGAGGGACTGCTCTTCAGGAAAGCTAGAGCAGGATCCAAAGAACAGGGACAGTTGGTATTGCCAATTCCCTACAGGGAAAAAGTGATGGCACAAGCTCATGTTGTACCCGACGGTGGACACCAGAGGAATGGAACCACACGTCAAAGGACATCGGAAAAATATTACTGGCCCCAAGTAGCTGCTGATATTGCACAATTTGTGGGGGCCTGTGAAAAATGTAGCAAGGTACATTCCCCAAGTTGGGAAAATCATAATCAGATGCCAGCCAAGCATTCTGAAACATATGGGCTTAAAAATAACAAGGAAAATAATAAGGTTGACATAGAGGATAGGTATCCACCTTCCCACCAACAGTTTTCACCGAAAATATTTAGATTAGCAACTCTGAGAAGGGCATCCAGAGAAAATAGAAACTCAGACCAGTCAACCCAGGCTCAGTTTGAAGCCGCAGTTAGGGAACTGGCTGAAATTAATATTGAAGATAATCCGCCAGATTTGAACCCGAAACAAAATGTTAGAAGAAAAGTGGGGAGTGGACGAGTGAGCAATTCGGAAAATGCTCACAGCGCTTCACAATATGGCTATTAATTTAGCATGAAAAGGGCACTGGTGACATTGGTAGTCACCCGACCCTACACCGTCCAAGGGGAAGTATTGATCGGACCCTGGATGGAGATCACCCACACATATTATAGCAAAGATAAGGGAGAATTGATTTCTGATGCAGAAACTCATTTCCCCACATATTATCTTATTTCACCAAATTGTCGGTAGGCGGAGAATATAGTTGGTGAATATGGCTTCCACATTCAATCAAGCCTGAGATCAGACCAATTGTTGGCTGTGAACATTTCGGAGGAGCAGAGTGCCTCCATTGTTGCCTTTTTGAATTGAGGATAGTCCGAGTGTTTATTAAGGCTGATCAGGAAATTATTGGATCCCCTACACAACTCAGATATCACCATATAGATCAACTCCTCATAACGTACAATTTGAGGAACATCTAATATTCTCGAGACATGTCGTTGAGCAGACTCAGAGAAGAGAAATGGTGAATACTGATTGCTAAGCAGCATTAACACAAGCAGTAACACTTGCAGCTGTTCAGTAACATAACTGAAATAGATTCTTGGATTGCAGAGATCTGAGGCAGCTTTCTTAAGTTGTGCTTACTTTGAATGACCCCACTGCAGAAATCCATGAAAACACAAGGGCAGGAAAAGCCTAGGGAATAGTACTTTGTTTACGCTAATTGTCTCACAGATAATAACTTGCAGTGAATGCATGTTTTAGGAAAGGAGGTGTGTAGTGAAATCTGTGAGGACTAACGCTAAATTCCACAGCACGTTCAATTTGCATACCGAAGTAAGGGCCTAAACGATTTGCCGCGGTTTAACATTAATACCATGACGGGCGTTCGAAAGACCCCCTTTTTCTCGACCCGCGTTCTGGACATATATTCACACGCTGGTTTTAGCAGACGATATATATACACACACGCAATGTGACGTGGCGCCGTAAGGTTAACGTCCGATAAGGTAGTTTAAAATAAAAGGAAAAATTAAGGTTAATGTCCGATAAGGAGTATTTAAAACTTGGACAGAAGACAGATAGACTTGAAAATCTTTCTCAGTTTCGCCCGTAGGTAGGTGGGGTAAACGTAGGTAGGTAGGTGGGGTAAACGGGGAAGGAGTCCTTAATTTGAATATTTGAGGTCAGTTTTATTTGAAAAGGAACGCTATTCATTAAACAGTCTATGATTGGCTGTAGTGTACTAGACTAAACGGTTGTATAAAACCAATTAGTAGTTGGTATTCGGGGCCACTTGTTAACTAAAATTTATACACTAAAGAAGTTGTTTTAAGACAAGGCAAGAGTACTGTCTTGTTTGCTAATTCTGCACAGGCAGCGATCTGGATTTGTTACCATATATCGCCCTATTCAACAACTTAGTGTGTAGATTTCTTTGATTGCGGTAATTATGAAAACCTTTATATTAACATTTATATTGTCATTTTTATCATGTATGCATTATTGAATTTGTATGAACCTAAAAGGGGAAACATTTATCTGGAGGGAAGCTAACATCAAAACTCTGTGTTGTTTCACAGCGTTGTTAGGAAACAGTATTAACCTGGTGTAGAAAAGCCAGGCAGGCTCTCTGCCATATGGGGAGAAAAGAAAATATTTATGATGAAAAGAAAAAAATTGTGTTATGACGTAAGACCAGGAAGATCACTGGCCGTCTTCTTCAGCAAGTCACCGTGATTGTACATGACTTGATAGTATTAATGTAAAATGTTTCCTTTATCAAGGAAAATGTCAAACGGTGGTTTGAAAGTTATTTATCCAGAAGGGGGTACCAACCAAATTGAGAACGTTAACTAATTGTTTAGTTACCATACTGATGTCTGATGATATTGCCATGTTAGAATAATGAAAGAGAGAGATTATTAGATGCTGAGTGGGACACATTTGTATTGTTCCAGAGTTTCATCTACGAGTGAAAGTGAGCCCAGGTGACCTAACACCTGTCCTTAAGTTCTGCAGTGAGGCCTAACTACTGAGTGCCTACACAGTGATTTACCTATAGAAGCAGAATCGTGTCTTGGCAGTGGAGACTGGCGTTTTATACATACTTCAACCAGCCTGGTTCCAGAGACCTCAGATAAGACTTGTCTGGGAAATTGATATCACAAACATCCACTCTCTCAGTTTTCACAAAAGATAGTGTATCAGACAGTGAGGAACAAAAACGTTCAATAAACTTGTACCCTTTTCTAGGAGCAAGAAATACTTGACATTTTCCCAGCTTGAAACATAATAGTAATTGTGGGATAACACCGACTCAATGACAGTTGTAAAATAATTAGTTGTAAATAATTTCATTATCATGTTGAGTTGATTAGTCCTGTGTCAGAAGAATAACTAGATACAGGAAAATAAATTATAAAAAAATAAGTTACATTCCAAACTTTACCCAGTGACTTGTTTAATCATTGTTTATTAGTAATAGGTGTAGTTGTTGTCTTGTTCATACATTTCATCACAGTGCATATACCCTAGACACTTGCTAGACAACAACTACACACACCAATACACTTCAGTAGGGGAAGATATATAATCGGGTGAGGTCGTGGTGGAAGCAGACAAGTACCCTGTAAACTTATTTGTATTTAATAAACCTCAGGGACTTGCATAGCTGACCTCACACCATTATTGGGGGACATTTAAAGGTTCTTAGTACCCCTACATTAAAGTATAGTCCCAGTATTTGTAAAATCTAAAGTTAAAAATAATTTAGAGTGGTTTGAGATTTCATTGCCCTTTTGTCTTGTGTTTAGAGTTGGTTAATTAGTTAAAGAGTGGGATAGTATTTCATATTGTTAACTTAAAATGGGGGATATGGCTAAATACGTAGATCTGCTGCTGTGGAGCTGCAAAGGAAATGGATTTAGATGCTCAAGCTCTGATTCAGAATGTGACATCCGAGTGCGATAAGAATATGGAAAGGGAAGATAAGAGATTAGCTAAGGAGAAGAGAATTATGTTAGAGGAATGCTGGGAGCTTAAGGAAAATTAGAGCTGAAGGGAGGCTGAGATCAAGAGGCTGCAGTTGGAAGCTTGAGGCTGAGGACACAAGAAAGAAGGAAGAGAGATTGGAGGCTGCAAGAGGAGAAGAAGATTACAGATGGTGGAGGTGAAAAGAAGAGAACAAAACGGTTACCAAAGGGAACATGAGTTGCGACTAAGGGAGATGGAGTTACAAGGCCATGCTCCTGATAATGGAAGTAGCTCATCCACCTCCGACTCTGCTGCAAGCCCAAGTTGCCTCAACCTCAGCATGGGGTTCCAGTTGGACCCATTTGTAGAAAAAGAGGATGATATTGAATCATTCCTATCTAGATTTGAGGCATTAGCTACTATGTATGGACTAGAGAAAGAGAGGATGGAGTATTGAAAGGTATCTCAGGGGGCTTAGGGAAACCACTTATGAGGTCTTCGCCAAACTGAGCAAGGATGATCAAGATGACTACGACATTCTTAAGCAAGCTCTTCTAGTTAGATATGAGAAAAACAGTGAATTTTACAGAAAGAAATTTAGGGATGCCAAACTGTTGACTGGAGAGGACTTACCCCACCAGTTCTCTGCTCGCCTGGAGACAATTACCTGGAGAAATGGACTGCTCTGGGGAAAAACCCAAGATTTAAAGGAAATGATTATGACTGAGCAGTTAAGAGAGTCCATGGCTCCAGACCTGAGAAAATTTCTCACGGAACAGGGTGCTGAGAGGCTGGGGGAGATCTTAAATGTGACTGAGAGATATCAGGCTACCCAGTCTGAGATAGCAAGTTTAAAGAAGAAGCCTATAGACCGTGATAAAGCTCCACCAAACCAAAACCAACCTACCTATGACCACAGAGATAAGTTTAATAAGGGTAAAAGCCTATTATGATTAAAAGCCAAGTTTTGACCAACGAGAAAGAAACTTTCGCATTTAGAGAAAGGAGACCCTACATGCCAGAAGGGAATGATTGTAAAGTTTGTAGGATGAATAATCATAACACTAGTGTCTGTGGTAGGAAAGTTCCTCCATATCACGCGGCCTGCATGATAACAGTGGACACAAGGGGAAGGAAGAAACTGACAGAGAATCATATTTAATCTTCAACATCCCCCCATCTGTGAAGCAGTGACATGTAATGGTGCCAAGGTTAGGTGCCTTTACGCATTCAGGTTTTAGAATATGACTCCGTGGTGAGTGCAACCCTAGTGCACCCTGAACAGTACACCACAGAGAAAGTGGAGATACAAGGGGCCGTAAAGGGAATAGACACCATGACACTTCCAGTTAGCCCAAGATCAATGTAGAGACAAGGTACGTGGAAGGAGTGATCAGAAGCAGCCGTGTGTGACGACCTAAATTACCCGCTGGTGTTAGGAAGTAAATATGTTTTTCTAGGAAGCCCGGTAAAAACCTGTGGTAATGGCCACGCTTCAGGTTAGGTCGATCCCTAGTAGAACGGAGGAGGACCACCACTAGTTTATTCTCATAAGCAGATGAGAAAGGCCCAGGCAAAGGATAAACATTAAAACCTTGCTTTGACAAATTGCCAACCAGCCATGCACACCCTAAGAAAGGACAATTTTATTTGAAGGAGGGACTGCTCTTCAGGAACGCTAGAGCAGGATCCAAAGAACAGGGACAGTTGGTATTGCCAACTCCCTACAGGGAAAAAAAGTGCTGGCACAAGCTCATGTTGTACCCGACGGTGGACACCAGAGGAATGGAACCACACGTCAAAGGACATCGGGGAAAAATATTACTGGCCCAAAGTAGCTGCTGATATTGCACAAATTTGTGGGGGCCTGTGAAAAATGTAGCAA